>JACEFZ010014381.1:465000-580000 GCA_014155875.1 Cepaea nemoralis
GAAGATGGTGGAGAGATAATATATATACAGACCTACAAGCACTTGGAATCAACGACTGGCAAGAGAAGGTCAACCAGAGAGACGAATGGAGACGACTTGCATCTGCAGCAATGAACCTCAATGGCTCGGAATGCTGAAGAAGAAGAAGAAGAAGAAGAAGAAGAAGAAGAAGAAGAAGAAGAAGAAGAAGAAGAAGACGAAGAAGAATCTTTATATATAAAGCTCTATAAATCGATGATTTATTTACTTCGTCCACCTCTGTGTCATACCTCTATAAATCGAAATTCATTTACTTTATCAACCTCTGTATATAAACCTCTATAAATCGCTGAATTATTTACTTCATCAACCTCTATAGCATACCTGTATAAATCGCTGATTCTTTCACTGTATCAGTCTTTACATTTTTCTTAAAATATCCTTTTTACAGGACATCGCTGTCAAACACCAATATTTTACTGCTGTTGTTGATGTCTTGGCAAGTTTACGTACAGTAGTGTACCATTGCTTTCTGAACGACCGACTTCCATACCAATTCGTTAAAACCCAGCGCAACGTCTACGGCCAAATCGCGCGAATCTGTGGTTAAAATGTGGGTAAGCGGGATTACGAATCGCGTCCATAAACTCTTCGCCTCGGAGAGCGGCAACCTTTACATTTCCCCCATGAAATTGCTATATTTGTCTTCCGCATGCGCAGACACATCTAGAGGAAGTCTTCGTCACAACGTCAAATCAACTCGAACGTCTAGCAGCTTCCCAGGATGCACTCCTGCACTTGTTTGCACAACAATCGGTAAGTATACATGCTGGCAACCCTCTGTTTACGACGTTTCATTTTGCGGCGACTCGCAATAGCGTGTCTGACATTATTTCCGTTTTCATTTTTTTCTGTTACTCCTCTTCCGCCCTATGTAGCGTTTTATGTTTATTAATCTTGACTTACCTGACATTATGTGTCACTATCTTCCACTTTTCTATGTTGATGAAAGCATAATCTAGCCCGTATTGTATATTTAACATAGTGACGTGTATAAACAGAAATGTGATTACATAAAAGCAAAAGTACGCTGGTTAAACGAGCGGTGCAACAAAACTGAATTAAATTATGTGTTAAATTCAAAAATATGCATTGTAATATCAGTGATGTAACTGGCAGAATAATATGATTACACATGTGATGTTCGAAACTAAAAAACAGGATAAAGATCATTCCAAGAAATGATATGAAATACATACGAGAGACATATGGCGGATAAACTGAACATTTAGCAGAGGAAAGCACATTTAAAGGGTCTACCTATAGTAACTAGTCATAATTGTTCTGGACATGTATCACGGATACGTATGACTGTGGAACTGGTAAAATAACAGTTTAACATTCGATGCATGAGTGTCCAACATTTGATGCAGGAGTTTCCAACATGTGATGCAGGAGTGTCCAACATTAGATGCAGGAGTGTCCAACATGTGATGCAGGGGTGTCCAACATGTGATGCAGGAGTGTCCAACATGTGATGCAGGGGTGTCCAACATTTGATGCAGGGGTGTCCAACATTTGATGCAGGAGTGTCCAACATTTGATGCAGGAGTGTCCAACACTTGATGCAGGAGTGTCCAAAATCTGCTGCAGGAGTGTCCAACACTTGATGCAGGGGTGTCCAACATTTGATGCAGGGGTGTCCAACACTTGATGCAGGGGTGTCCAACATTTGATGCAGGGGTGTCCAACACTTGATGCAGGGGTGTCCAACATTTGATGCAGGAGTGTCCAACACTTGATGCAGGAGTGTCCAAAATCTGCTGCAGGAGTGTCCAACACTTGATGCAGGGGTGTCCAACATTTGATGCAGGGGTGTCCAACACTTGATGCAGGGGTGTCCAACACTTGATGCAGGGGTGTCCAACATTTGATGTAGGAGTGTCCAACACTTGATGCAGGAGTGTCCAAAATCTGCTGCAGGAGTGTCCAACACTTGATGCAGGGGTGTCCAACACTTGATGCAGGGGTGTCCAACATTTGATGCAGGGGTGTCCAACACTTGATGCAGGAGTGTCCAACACTTGATGCAGGGGTGTCCAACACTTGATGCAGGGGTGTCCAACATTTGATGCAGGGGTGTCACACACTTGATGCAGGAGTGTCCAACACTTGATGCAGGGGTGTCCAACACTTGATGCAGGGGTGTCCAACATTTGATGCAGGGGTGTCCAACACTTGATGCAGGGGTGTCCAACACTTGATGCAGGGGTGTCCAACACTTGATGCAGGGGTGTCCAACACTTGATGCAGGGTTGTCCAACACTTGATGCAGGAGTGCGCAACAAATGTAGAACAGAGAAAGGCATATTAGCCTACGCCCGCTCCATTCGAAGGCAAACTCTTTGGAGATATCAGCAAGCTCAAGTTGGTGGCTGCTTTCTTGGGAAGTATTCATACTGACGTCTGGAGGTGTACGAAGAAGAAGAGGAAAACAGAAGAAGAAAAAGGCAGAAAGAAAGAAAGAAAGAAAGAAAGAAAGAAAGAAAGAAAGAAAGAAAGAAAGAAAGAAAGAAAGAAAGACGGACAGACAGACAGACAGACAGACAGACAGACAGACAGACAGACACACACACACACACACACAGACAGACAAACAAACAGACAGACAAACAAACAGACAGACAGACAGACAGACAGGCAGGCAGGCAGACAGACAGACAGACAGACATCGACAACGAAGACGACGATGACGAAAAGGAGGAGGAGGAGGAAGAGGAGGAGGAAGCAATTCTAACCTTTAGATAAATATTAGTCCCAAAGTAATCCTGTTTGCTTTATGTCTCTATTGAAATCCAACAGGAGGAACGTCACGCACAGTTCAACGCCGAGAGACGAGATCTTAACGACATCAATTACCATCTCTAGATTGACAGCCTGGGGTACGCCACTTGTAGTGGCATGTCGAGGTCAAGCCTCAACACGTACCTGTGATAAATGGATGCAGCATTTTAAAAATTCGGTGAAGTTACAGTTGGGATATCATGAACTACTGCCTCTACGGACTTCAAAATAGGTATCTCAGATTACGAACTCCAAACGGATATTACAAATTACCCTTTATGGTTTGTGCGGATATCATAATTTACCTTAAGCTTTGTATTTATATCCGCAATGCCTGTCTAGACGGATGTAACCTATTACCGTATGGTTTATTTTAATCCTAAATTACAATATCTAACAAACACATGTCAGGTTTATACTGATATCCGCAAGGACTGTGTCTCAGCGGATATCACATATTACCACATGGTTTATATGTATATCCTACACTGCAATGTGTAAAGGTGTATCTGTAAATACTTTAAGGTTTATACTGATATCCATAAACACAATGTCTAAACGGATATCTGAAAATACCAGTTGCAACGGATATCTTAAATTTCCAATTTCAAACGGTTATCTCGAATTACCAATTCCAAACTGATATCTCGAATTACCAATTCCAAACGGGTATCCACCATTATCAATTGCAAAGGGATATCTCAAATTACCCTAAAGAGTATGTAGATATTCATTATTACAGTTATAAGAATATATGAAATCGGTAATTACTGTCTCGAAACAGATATCTCAAATTGCCTACCCTGGAAGGATATTTCAAATTACCCCAAGGAATATCCTTGTAGGCGCTAAATAACTGTTTCTAGTGGTTAGTGTGGGTCAAATTACCCGTTCCGTGTGTGTATCATTGAGATACACCGACTGTAGTCTAAGTGTAGTGAACTCACACCATCCCGGCATAGAGGCTTCACGGACACCAATTTGGGAGCATTTCGCTTTTTTAATTTTTTTTATTTTCACAATGGTACTAGCGTCAGTCGCTCAGAAAGCAATGACAGACTACTGAACGTAAAGCTGCCTACAAAATCAAGAACAGTCAATAAATTATGGGGTTAAATGCGATGTCCTGTAACGGACATCCATCAAACATCGACTCTACATGGATACTTCAAGTTATCTTTCCTATTTTATTTATTTATTTATTTATTTATTTATTTATTTATTTATTTATTTATTTATTTATTTTTTTATTTGCATACATTTCTTGTTTCTCCATGTAGACAGACATGTTGTTATACCTGTTGTGGATAAACATCTTGTAGTATCGCGACTGAGACGGTGGCATGGGGGAATATCATCAGCAGAGTTGCTCCAGAAAACCAAAGACCGAGATCTGTGGAGAGACATGAACCCCAGCAGGCAGGACACTTGACGATGATGAGTATTGTATCGATTTAGATCCCAATGGGGGGACGAGGGCAACAGAAGGGGAAGATTGCACTGAACCCGTGTCACAATTCCCTGACAGGCCGAGACCAGGGTTCGAAATCTGCTGCAGACAATCTGGAAGCAGACGATCTTAAAGCAGACGATCTGGAAGCAGACGACCTGAAAGCAGACGATCTGGAAGCAGACGATCTGGAAGCAGACTGCCTTGCGTTGATTTCCATGGTATGAGCGTCGATGGTTCGCGCGGCAATGGAAAACTAATGAACGTAAACATTGCCCTGTAAATCACAAATAGTCAAAACTGACGAGGTTGATTGCGACGTTCTGTAATAATATGGCTTCTATGTGGCCGTCACATAATATCTTAGTGTTTCTGTGGCTTCTATGTGGCATCATACAAAATCTTAGTGCTTCTGTGGCTTCTATGTGGCCGTCACATAAAATCTTAGTGTTTCTGTGGCTTCTATGTGGCCGTCACATAAAATCTTAGTGTTTCTGTGGCTTCTATGTGGCCGTCACATAAAATCTTAGTGTTTCTGTGGCTTCTATGTGGCCGTTACATAAAATCTTAGTGTTTCTGTGGCTTCTATGTGGCCGTCACATAATATCTTAGTGTTTCTGTGGCTTCTATGTGGCCGTCACATAAAATCTTAGTGCTTCTGTGGCTTCTATGTGGCCGTCACATAATATCTTAGTGCTTCTGTGGCTTCTATGTGGCCGTCACACAAAATCTTAGTGTTTCTGTGGCTTCTATGTGGCCGTCACATAAAATCTTAGTGTTTCTGTGGCTTCTATGTGGCTGTCACATAAAATCTTAGTGTTTCTGTGGCTTCTATGTGGCCGTCACACAATATCTTAGTGTTTCTGTGGCTTCTATGTGGCCGTCACATAAAATCTTAGTGTTTCTGTGGCTTCTATGTGGCCGTCACACAATATCTTAGTGTTTCTGTGGCTTCTATGTGGCCGTCACACAATATCTTAGTGTTTCTGTGGCTTCTATGTGGCCGTCACACAATATCTTAGTGCTTCTGTGGCTTCTATGTGGCCGTCACATAAAATCTTGGTGCTTCTGTAGCTTCTATGTGGCCGTCACATAAAATCTTAGTGTTTCTGTGGCTTCTATGTGGCCGTCACACAATATCTTAGTGTTTCTGTGGCTTCTATGTGGCCGTTACATAAAATCTTAGTGTTTCTGTGGCTTCTATGTGGCCGTCACATAAAATCTTAGTGTTTCTGTGGCTTCTATGTGGCCGTCACATAAAATCTTGGTGCTTCTGTAGCTTCTATGTGGCCGTCACATAAAATCTTAGTGCTTCTGTGGCTTCTATGTGGCCGTCACATAAAATCTTAGTGCTGTCATCATCAGTCAGTGGCGTGTCCTATTCATAACCGTGCTTACATAACAGTTCTTACTTAAATGTTTCTCTATCATAAGTCAGCTGTCCCACCTCTGTCTCTGTCAGGTGCAAATCATCTACCACATCTAGAATCCACCGACTACGTGGTCTTCCTCTTCCCCTCTTCCCGGTTACGCTTCCCTCCATACTGATTGTTCCCAGACATTCATAGTTTTTGCATACTCAAAACGTGTCGTTTGCTTCAATCGTATTTCTCTTTATACCCAGTAATCTCTAGCGTTAAGTCCTTGTATAGATCTGGTTCTTCTCTTGTTCGTGCATTATTGCAGTCATCTGTGACTTTTATAATCACACGCGCTAATGTGGTATTTCACCTGAGTTCTGGAGTATTCTGACATGATTACAGTCGGTCGAGGGCTCTAGAATGCGTGATGGACGTTCTGACTCTTGGATGTGTGACGGACGCTCTGTCTCCTGGATGTACAACGGCCGTTCAGCTACTTGGATGTGTGAGACGGACGTACAGCCACTTGGATGTGTGAGACGGACGTACAGCCACTTGGATGTGTGAGACGGACGTACAGCCACTTGGATGTGTGAGACGGACGTACAGCCACTTGGATGTGTGAGACGGACGTACAGCCACTTGGATGTGTGAGACGGACGTACAGCCACTTGGATGTGTGACGGACGCTCTGTCTCCTGGATGTACAACGGCCGTTCAGCCACTTGGATGTGTGAGACGGACGTATAGCCACTTGGATGTGTGAGACGGTCGTTCAGCCACTTGGATGTGTGAGACGGACGTACAGCCACTTGGATGTGTGAGACGGACGTTCTGACTCTTGGATGTATGACGGACGTTCTGTCTCCTGGATGTACAACGGACGTTCAGCCACTTGGATGTGTGAGACGGACGTATAGCCACTTGGATGTGTGAGACGGACGTTCTGTCTCCTGGATGTACAACGGACGTTCAGCAACTTGGATGTGTGAGACGGACGTTCAGCCACTTGGATGTGTGAGACGGACGTTCAGCCACTTGGATGTGTGAGACGGACGTTCTGTCTCCTGGATGTACAACGGACGTTCAGTCACTTGGATGTGTGAGACGGACGTTCAGCCACTTGGATGTGTGAGACGGACGTTCAGCCACTTGGATGTGTGAGACGGACGTTCAGCCACTTGGATGTGTGAGATGGACGTTCTGTCTCCTGGATGTACAACGGACGTTCAGCCACTTGGATGTTTGAGACGGACGTACAGCCACTTGGATGTGTGAGACGGACGTTCTGACTCTTGGATGTGTGACGGACGTTCTGTCTCCTGGATGGACAACGGACGTTCAGCCACTTGGATGTGTGAGACGGACGTTCAGCCACTTGGATGTGTGAGACGGAAGTTCAGCCACTTGGATGTGTGAGACGGACGTTCTGTCTCCTGAATGTACAACGGAAGTTCTGCAAGTTGGATGTGTGTGACGGACGTTCTGACTCTTGGATGTATGACGGACGTTCTGTCTCCTGGATGTACAACGGACGTTGAGCCATTTGGATGTGTGAGACGGACGTTCAGCCATTTGGATGTGTGAGACGGACGTTCAGCCACTTGGATGTGTGAGACGGACATTCAGCCACGTGGATGTGTGAGACGGACGTTCAGCCACTTGGATGTGTGAGACGGACGTTCAGCCACTTGGATGTGTGAGACGGACGTTCAGCCACTTCGATGTGTGAGACGGACATTCAGCCACGTGGATGTGTGAGACGGACGTTCAGCCACTTGGA
The DNA here is from genome assembly GCA_014155875.1 of Cepaea nemoralis. Taxonomy (NCBI): domain Eukaryota; kingdom Metazoa; phylum Mollusca; class Gastropoda; order Stylommatophora; family Helicidae; genus Cepaea; species Cepaea nemoralis. Next base: position 472,418 of record JACEFZ010014381.1, read on the forward strand.
TGTGTGAGACGGACGTTCTGACCTTCCGGAATGTGAAATGTATTTTCTGACCCTCTGCCTCTCGTTATCATGTATTAGAATGTTGTCTAATCGTGTGATCGCATGAAAGTGAATTTTGGGTCTTCAGATTGTTGTGTTTTATATCCTTTATAGACATCGCAGTTAACACTAGCATTTCTGTCGTTGTGATCTCTTAGCAAGTTTACGTTCATAGTTTGCCATTGTTTCTGAACCACCGGATCCGATACCAACACGAAATCAACGCAATGCCGTCTGCTGCTATATCGCGCTGTGTTTCGAATGCGGGTATACGGGATTACGAATCGCGTTCCTAAGCTTTCGCCACGGAGACCGGCTACAGATAAACAACTGAGATCCGCTGTCTGATTTTTTAACGACCAACTATCGTTACATATTTTCAATTCCTTGAAATCCATTGCATTGCTTCAAATTCCAATCCTATACTTTTCATATTTCTTATTCCCGCTGATAACGTGGTAGTGAGTTCAACCCACACACTTTTCAGTTGAATGTAAATGCTGACTTTTCGTCCTTGACTTGGGAATGTTAATTACCAGTTCCTCAGAAGTCGGAGTGAGTTTGTCTGATGGCGAGGGAAACTGGTAAAAGGAAAAGCTAATCTATATGCAAAACTAAGTCCAGAACACTATAAGTAGTAGGACGTGAATGGACTACGCTTGAGGTCAAAGCGAACGAGCCAGACAAAACAAAAAGTAATCTTCTTGTATTCAAAATAGTTAGGTTCTTCTGTAGCAATTTAAGCGCAGAAGCCACAAACAAAACGTTGCACGATTTATTGCCTGGCATATTTCCTCATATCTCGTCAGGTACATACTGCAGAGTTACATATCATATGAAGTGAATACATGAATTATACTTTGACTGAAGTACATAAAACACATAGCCACCTTGCCGTCTTGACAGACGATAGTTTGTGCTTTAAAAAGGCATAATAGCTTTTACCTATGGCGGTAGCGAATGTGACTGATAAGGCCAATTTGCGCTGTAAATGTTCGTTCACAGTGGATGCATGTGAATACGTGGTCATTTCCACCATCATGCACCATATTACGTCTCCCACGCTCGGTGTGTGACTTTTCTGCAATATAGCCACTGATATTGCTCGAATGTGGAGTATAATTAATCGCCATGGTAATCGTAAATTCAAAATGAAATCTTTCTGTTTTCGCAAAACTGGCTGTAATTGCTTAATGTTTAACGTTTGGGTGTATTCGAGCAATCGTTAATTGTTTGTCGAATACAATATGCGAAACACGCATGTTATATAATTTCTTTTTAGTACGACAGCATATGCACTTTAGAATATTACCCAGACATACCCGCATATGCATCCACTGTACGATAATTGTGAATTATACCACATTACTAAATCTACGTCAGTTAATCCACTCAAATATATCAGCAGTAGTGAATCCACTGAACTTTATCCACTTAATTTTAGCTATTGAAAAAAAAATTTGCTTTTAAGTACTTCCACTTAAATTGTCCACGTTAATGTTTTCACTTTAGAGTAAGCGCTTACATGCTATTAGCTGAGAATAACCATATTAGAAAACTTCCAATAGTATATCCACTTTTATAATCTACTTGTTGTAGATTTTTTTAAGTAGACGTAGTCATGCCTTTGAACAATCACCGATTGTAGATATTTCGTGTACTAGTAGTCTCTCAGTGGTGCACTCACGCGTTGTAGAGTTTCCTTGCTACAACCATCGATTGTAGATTGTTTATATACCAGTAATCTCTCATTGGTATTGTTTATATACGAGTAGTCTCTCATTGGTATTGTTTATATACGAGTAGTCTCTCATTGGTATTGTTCTTATGCGAGTAGTCTCTCACTGGTATTGTTTATATACGAGTAGTCTCTCATTGGTATTGTTTATATACGAGTAGTCTCTCATTGGTATTGTTTATATACGAGTAGTCTCTCACTGGTATTGTTTATATACGAGTAGTCTCTCATTGGTATTGTTTATATACGAGTAGTCTCTCATTGGTATTGTTTATATACGAGTAGTCTCTCATTGGTATTGTTCTTATGCGAGTAGTCTCTCACTGGTATTGTTCTTATGCGAGTAGTCTCTCACTGGTATTGTTTATATACGAGTAGTCTCTCATTGGTATTGTTTATATGCGAGTAGTCTCTCACTGGTATTAATACACCCAATCGCTGCAAATGTTTCTAATACTTGCAGTCTACACCTCAGACACTCATTTGTTGTAGATTTTACATTCACATTTGTGCAATCTGGTTATACAAAGTTTGATTCTGGTTACATTCAGCAGTTAATCATTGCTTTCTGAACAACCTTTATATGAAAACCAACGCAAGGCGGCCTGTCGTCAAATCTTCTGCAGCTGTGTTTCGAAAGCTAGATCCATGATTACGAATTCGTCCGTAACCCATTTGCCTCATAACCGGCTGGATGAAACCCGAGTACCAGTCTAGATTAAAACGTTGGTTTCTGATATTGGAGAGGGGCAGGGCAGCTCTGTAACACAGTTTCTTCCATCGAGGAGATGGTACTTTGGTAGGAAAAGTTTGAACGCCAACTTCACTCCCATACACGCAAGTTCTTTTCATGACCAATCAACCATGCAACTAACCAACCATCTAACAAACCATCCAACCTAAAATCATACAACATACTATGCAACTAATGGAAATGACATCCAGCGACCAACTATCTAGATAATTAACTAATCCAACCAACTATGCAACTAATTACCATTCACCCAAGCAATCACATATCCAGCCATACATCCAAGGAACTAACTAACCATCCATCCAGCCAAACATCCAAGGAACTAACTAACCATCCATCCAGCCAAACATCCAAGGAACTAACTAACCATCCATCCAGCCAAACATCCAAGGAACTAACTAACCATCCATCCATCTAACCAATTAACCAACCAGTCAGCCATCCATCCATCCAACAAATTAATAAACCACCCAAAAAGTATCCATCCATCCATTGGCACCTTGCCGTCTTAACAGACGATAGTTTGTTACATTGTGCTTCAAAAAGGTATAATAACTACAACACATGGCGGTAGCGAGTGTGACTGATAAGGCCAATTCGCGTTGTAAATGTCCGTCCACAGTGGGTGCATATGAATACGTGGTCATTTTCACCATCACGTATCATCTTACGCCTCATACGCTCAGTGTGTGACCTATCTGCAATCATTATCTCCTTTGTCTTTATTCCATTTCTGATAGTTACCCTCCATGCAACACGTTCAGCGGCGACGTGCTCCCAATGTGCATTATCAATGCCTGTATCAATCATGTCCCGCTTACACACATCTTTGTATCGTAGTAGAGGCCGACCCTGAGATCTCCTACCCGTCTGTAATTCACCAAAATAGATGTCCTTTGGTATTCTACCATCATCCATCCTCTTAACGTGTCCTATCCATCTAAGTCTACGAAGACTGAGCATGGAATACACTGTCACACAACCTGATCTTTCCAATACTTCAGTATTTGTGAGTTTGTCTTGCCACTTAATACCAAGTATTCTTCGCAGACACCGCATATGAAAGCTGTTTAAATGTTTCTCTTGGTATGAGTAAGTTTTTACATCTGTCCGAGGTCGTTTTCTTGCGTTAACTGCATTTCGGAGGAAAAATGGCGTGGCTGGCTAAGAAACATCTAGAAACGGAACAACAAAATCTAGAAACATCGAGACTTTGTAGGTGAACATCTGGTTGGGAAAGTGACTGCCAATTCCATCGAGGATGAACTGTATGTTTCGGTGAGGACTTTTGTGGTGACATTCTGGTGGCGGCATTATGCACAGTGTGCCTGAGCGGGCCGTTGTTTGTCGAGACTCCTGTCTTTTCCACTTTTCACATGGGGCAGTGAGGAACATTTTATGTGATATTCACTGGCACAGAAACGGAGCATAATGCGGGCGACCCTTTGCTGTGATGTTGAAACCGCGACTAACGACTAACGACTAAGTTGACCAGGCTCCACTGCCATAAAGAAGAGTACTAAGGACTCAGGCTTGATAGACAAGTACTTTTGTTCCAGCCATCCATCCCCCAACCAGTTAACCAACAAACCATCCATCCATCCAACTAATTAATCAACAAACATTCCATCCAACTAATTAAGCAGTCAACTTGACCATCCATCCATCTAACCAGTTACCCAACCCATCCATCCAACTAATTAAGCAGTCAACTTGACCATCCATCCATCTAACCAGTTACCCAACCCATCCATCCAACTAATTAAGCAGTCAACTTGACCATCCATCCATCTAACCAGTTACCCAACCCATCCATCCAACTAATTAAGCAGTCAACTTGACCATCCATCCATCTAACCAGTTACCCAACCCATCCATCCAACTAATTAAGCAGTCAACTTGACCATCCATCCATCTAACCAGTTACCCAACCCATCCATCCAACTAATTAAGCAGTCAACTTGACCATCCATCCATCTAACCAGTTACCCAACCCATCCATCCAGCTAATAAACGAACTAACTAACCAATCAACTAACTAACCAACCACCCATGAAGGTTTATGTGTGTATTTCATGTGTTCCTTCATCAAGCAAATCGATCAACTAACCAACTTAACCATGAATCACGGGCCATTCTAAAGCCTACCTATGACCAAACGCTACCTATTGACAAGGTATGACATAAACCCACATGTTCAATGCTGTTGAAATATGCAGGGAAAGGTCCCATGGGATGGGATGGGACAGGCATAAATTACCATGGGATGGGACAGAAAAATATGTCCCATGGACAACCCTGGATATGAATATATGAAGTTTAGTAGATGAACACCCGCTTCGTCAAACAGCGCATTTGTTATAGACGGGCGACAGGCGACTTACATCCATGCTTTCATATCGCTCTCAATGTTTATATGATCTTGTGCTGAGTTGAGCTGAGTTGAGATGAGTTGAACTGACTTGTGCTAAGCGAGATGAATTGAGTTTACTCAAGAACCAATACCACAGCACTCCGGACATTCACTCCCATTCACTCTCCATCCTCAATTTCAACAATCAGCGAAGAGTATCAAAGCTGATGGCACCATGTGCAGTATATTGTTTTGTGTTTACTTTAGCTACTTCTTTCTTTTGCTACTATGAGTGCTAGTCAATACCTGCTGATTTATTTCTCATGAAAAATTAATTTCGCTACAGTCCTGTAAGCGCGCATGAAATGTTCACTTTAGGCCCACATAAAATTAGTCTGCCATTACAACGATTAGTTTTTGCATTTGCTGGGCGAAACTAAGACACTTACTGGCTTGTCTTGTTTGCAGAAATTTCATTTCTTTATCACCAATAAATTCTTCAAAATATGCAAAATCTTATTCCTTAACCATGTAATAGTGCATTTGTTTATTGTCAGTACTTTGTTAGTATGTAAATGTTTATGATTATAAATACACTGTACAGTAGAAATGTTTGTGAAGATGTTGCTAAAACCAGAAAGGAATTCGTCATTTACGAAACTATGAAACAGTTAAAAATATGTGTGTCTGTCTTCGGTAGGGAAACGCTAGAATACGTGGTTTCCGGTGGAAAGATAAAAGGAGACAGTGAAACGAGACGGCAGAATAGGGAAATATTTGAGTGTGGCAGAGGTGCACAGAGACATGATCGCACATGTCAGTTGTAAATAAGAATGATGAAGAAGACAGAAGAATATAAACCAACGAAAGAAAGACAGAATGAAATAATGGACAGACAGTCAGAAACAGGGCGATTGGGGGAGGGGGGAGGAAGAAGACAAATCAAGAAAACAAGAACAAGAAGAACAAGGACAAGAAAAAGAAGAACAAGAACCATAAGAACAATACAAACAAGAAGAACAAGAACAAGAAAAACAAGAACAAGAAAAACAAGAACAAAAAGACCAAGAAGGGTGAGGAAAAGAGGGACCAGAAGGCGACCGCGGCAGGAGGAGGAGGGGGAAGAGGAAAAAGCAATTTTGCAAGTTTCCCCAGCCATTTGTTGCCTTATCTCAGGCGCCTCCTCCTCCTCTTCTTTCTCCTCCATTTTATTTTTCGTTTTCTCGCTTTGAACTCAAGCGTAGTACATACACGTGCTATTGTATATAGAGTATTTGAATGATTTGTGTGTGAAGATCAGCTTCTGTTCTTCTTCGTCATCTTTTTCCTCTTCTTCTTCATGCTTTGGCATTGCATCTCACTCTCTAGCTCAGAGCTACGAGACACGACCTTGGTTAGCTTGTATGTCAAGGTTACATCCAGGAACGCCATGTTGAATATTCCCAAACCCCTTCCCCCGAAAACACAAAATGATCTTAAAAGCCAAAAATGGTTATTGATAATATCAGTATGTTATTAGAGCTCGTTTCAGATTGATGTACATAATATGTTTGTTTTATATTGTAAGTTATGATAGATCTTCATATAGTCCGTGCCGTGTGGTAGTGGTGATTATATATGTTCACAGCCTTCTGTCTCATGTGCTGGCAATCTTCTTATAACCCATACTGCGTTGCGTTGGTGATCATGTCTGTCCACAACCTTCTGTCTCGTGTACTGCCAATCGTCTTATAGTCCATGCCGCGTGGCGTTGGTGATCATGTCTGTCCTCAGCATTTTGTCTCGTGAGCTGCCAATAATCTTATAGTCCATGCCGTGTGGCGTTGGTGATCATGTCTGTCCACAGCCTTCTGTCTCGTGTGCTGCCAATCGTCTTATAGCCCATATTGCGTTGCGTTAGTGATCATGTCTGTCCACAGCCTTCTGTTTCATGTACTGCCAATCTTCTTATAGTCCATGCCGTGTGGCGTTGGTGATCATGTCTGTCCGCAGCCTTCTGTCTCATGTACTGCCAATCTTCTTATAGTCCATGCCGTGTGGCGTTGGGGATCATGTCTGTCCTCACCCTTCTGTCTCATGTGATGCCAATCATTCCTCCATGCCATGATGGCAGACTGCCTAGTATCTTTTCTCTTGTTCGCCCGTGCCTCTCTTCCCCTCCAGTCTTCCCGTTGTGGCGACATGCTCCAGCTTTTCCCGTCTCTTGACATGCCCAAAGACTGTGGACTTCTCTTGATACCGGTAACCTATCCTCTTTGTGAGTTTCCTAGAATATGTGTTTATTGGTCTTTTCTATTCATTATTCTATAAAACCACTTCCATCATCGACAGCAGATGGCGACAACTATTTCGCCACAAAGTGACTTGTCATTCTTTTCTTTATGTTTTTGATTTTGTAATGTTTATGTTTTTATAACTTTACAATAATGTTGAACATATTGATTGCATTTCAGAATATGTAGGCATAATTGTGTGGATGTAATTGATGTGCTGGCTGTAAGTTGAGGACGTGGTATTTATGTACTTGATGTAAGTTGAGGACATGGTATTTATGAACTTGATGTAAGATGAGTAAATAGTATTTAAGAACTGAATGTACGTTGAGGACATGGTATTTATGAACGTGATATAAGTTAAGGACATGGTACTTATGTACTGGATGTAAGTTGAGGACATGGCATTTATTAACTTGATATAAGGTGAGGACATGGTATTTATGTACTGGATATAAGTTGAGAACATGGCATTTATTAACTTGATGTAAGTTGAGAACATGGCATTTATGAACATGATGCAAGTTAAGGACATGGGATTTATCTACTGGATGTAAGTTGAAAGCATGGTGTTTACGACCTTAATGTAAGTTTAAACCACGGTTTTATGAATTTGTTGTACGTTGAGGACGTGGTATTAATGAGCTTGATGTAAGCTGAGAACATGGTATTTATGTACTGAATGTAAGTTGAGGTCATGGTATTTATGAACTTGATGTAAGTAGCGAAAGAGGACATGGTCTTTGCTCTTTAATGTGTGTGAATGTTATGGTCGGGTGGTGGGTTTCTTGTATTTCCTGTTTGTATATTTGGACAATATAAGTGGTTGCTTTAATAATTTCATTTCTTGTTGTGTTTGATTCATGTTCTATCTAATTACCACATGCCAAAACACACATGCAATTCCCTAACAGGGAACCGCTGTATCGTAGTGGCTAGACTGATATACCGTTGTGTTGCCGGGGCCCATACGGGGGAGCAAAGAATAGTAACACTGTTGCCTAACATCACGTCGTAAGAGGCGACTAAGGAGGCTATGGTTCCGTCGCCCTGCTACTGAGTGAGTGCGTGGCGTGACACTGTGAGCTGTGAATTTCGCGTGGAATGCTTTTACATCTGTCCGCGATTGTTTTTCGCGTGAACTGCATGTTCGGAACGATGACGGCTGGCTGTTGCTGGATTTACTGGTTTGCCTTTTCGGTTCACGAGTGCATTTTTCAGGAGACTCCTGGGAGTCATCGCTGTAGCTATGAGTTTGTGCTTTGTGTGGCGCTTTCGGTGGGTCGCCCTGCAGAAAGAAACCAAACCATATGGGATAAAACCCCGGTCAATGAAGTCTTTCTGGTGACTGCCGTTTTCATCGACGATGAACTGTATTTTTCGTGGACTTTTGTGTTGGTATTCTGGCGGTGGCATTATGCACAGTGTACCTGTGCGGACTTTTGGCTTGCCGACACTCCTGTCTATTCCATTGTTCACATGGGGCAGTGAGGAGCATTTTGTGATATTCACTGGCACAGGAACGGAGCAATATGGGGACGACCCGTTGCCGTGAAGTTGGAACCGCGACTAACTAACTAACTAACTAACCGTTCCTGTGATCAGCGGTTCGGTTCCCATCCGGGCAAATTCGAATTTTCTAAAAATTATCTTCGGCGTCCAGGCCGACTCAGTCTAAAATTGGTTCAGGAATGACCTGGGAACTAAAGGCAGCGGGCGTGTTACTGCCACATCAGCCACCAGTGCCGTTTGGTCTATAAAAATAAGTGTGTAGCAACACTTGCCCAATGTGAATTAAGGTGGGTAAAACATTGTTCTAACATACATATACAAGGAGATAACTTTCAGGCACTGACCCAGGCTGCAAGATGTCTGTCTGTCCGTCCGTCCGCCCGCCCGTCCGTCCGTCCGTCCGTCCGTCTGTCTGTCTGTCAGTCTGTAGGTCGGTCGGTCGGTCGGTCGGTCGGTCGGTCGGTCGGTCTTTCGGTTTATCTGTCTGTTTGTTTCTCTGTCGGTCGGTCGGTTTGTCTGTCTGTCTGTCGGTCGGTCGGTCGGTCGGTCTTTTTGTCTGTGTGTGTGTCTTTCTGTCTGTGGGTCGATCTGCTGTCGGCATGTCGGTCTGTCTGTCTGCTGGCTGGACTTTTCTTTCAAGGATAATCGCAGTTTGACTTGTCAACGAGCAAAGAAATCACGAAGAAACGATACAACGGAGATGTGGTTGTGGAGAATATCGTGGACCACATACACACATTACACACACATTACACACACTTACACACATTACACACACTTACATATACACACATTCACACACACTTACGCACTTTACACAAACTTACACATACTCACACGCTCTTAAACACACACTCAAACGGACTTACACGCACTTATACTCACACACACACATACACACTCGCACACACTCAATCAAACGCAGACACTCACACACTTACACACATTAAACGCACTTACACATACACACATTACACACACTTACACATACTCACACTTACACACACACTTACACACACTCGCACACACTCATACTCGCACACACACACACATACTCACGCAAACATTCACACGCACACACTTACACGCACACACTTTCACACATTACACACACATACACACTCATACACACACAAGCACGCACACACCACACCACACACCACACACTGTCGCCCCGCCTGATCCCACTGACAGTAATTTCAAAAGCTTAGGCTGACAGTAGAAATACGGTGCTGAGGCAAATTAATGCCCCACGGAAATTCTCACTGGATTTTGTCACAAAATCCTTGTCAAACGTCAATCATCATTAAACGGACGTGTCAGCCAATTAGTCACATCAGGCAGATCTTTGTGTGACCGTGCACTTTCGGAACAAGAAATGCATGAACGTTTAAGAGGACTTGTCTCGGAACACAATATATGATACTGGAGATATACTTCCTGAATTATATAAGTCTATATTTATTGCAATCCGAATTAGATCAGGTGCGTTGGAATGTGATCAACATCGAACAATTAGTATAATGAGCCACGTCACGAAGATTGTGCTAAGAACCATCACGCAAAGAGTTGGGAAGAAAATACATTCCGAAATAGGGGAGGAACAATGTGGGTTAGTAGAAGGTAAGGGTACAGTAAATGCTGTGTATTTGATGAGAACATTAATTGGGCGTTCATTGGAAGTAAACAAAGACCTATATCTTTGCTTCATTAACTACACAAAGGCTTTCGATAAAGTAAGACATGTCAACATGATGAGGTTGCGTGCAGATCTACAAATTGACGCGAACGAACTTAGAATTGTGAAAAGCATTTTGGAAACAAAAAGCTGCCATTAAGATTAATAATGAAGTAGGTCAATATCTTCCTTTTAAGAGAGGTGTGCGGCAGGAATGTGTAAGATCTCCGGATCTTTTTCCCTATGCAGTGGAAATATTATTAGAAATTTGGAAGATACGAGAGGAATCACCATTCGGGGACATAACATCAACCACATTAAATATGCAGATGATACAATATTGATTGCACACAATGAACAGGCTCTGCAGCATTTAGTAGATGCGGTTATTACACATAATTAGGGTTATAATTAAATTGTAAGAAGACACAGATTGCGGTCGCCACTAAGAAAAACGAAATAGGAATATTCTTAAACAAGTGAATCGGTACAACTATCTCAGAACAATCATAACACCTAACTGGAAGTGTCTTGGAGAGATTACAATAGTGGTTCTCAATCGGTGGGGAATTTCCCCCCCCCCCCCCACGGGGGAATTTTAGGGTTTCTAGGGGGGGGGGGGGAATTAAGATTATTTCACGATCTCATTTATACAAGAACCAGTTACTTGATATTGTTTTTCCCTCTAAGTTTTACGGTTCTGTACTTCACGCCCTAATGAAATTCGTTTTATAACGTAAGTAGACCTGCAAATCAAGTTTTATGTAGATGTCTAGACTTGTTCTAGTATGTGTTATTAAATTTAGGTTCCATTTTTATGTATACTGGGAAAGGATTGGGGAGGGGGGGGGGGGGGTTATATGGAAGAAATTCGAAAGGGGGGGGGAGTGACGTTCTGAACATATGGTAAATGGGGGCATGGGCCAAAAAAGGTTGAGAACCACTGGATTACAACAAGAATCGCCGAGGCAAATATAGCCTTTTGCAAGATGGAAAACATGAAGTTAAAAAGTTAGCTGCATATCCTTTACAGGACATCTATTTTGGTAAGTTTTACTTTGAGTAGTTTGCCTTTTGCTTTCTGATCGACCGGCACACAAACTATGGTGTGAACACCAACGCAAGGCGGTCTGCTGCCAAGTTGCCCGCAGCTGTTAAATTAAAAAAATGTAAATTGCAACGAGATGAAGCGCGTTGAAGTGCTACATAGATGTGGCATGTGCTGTACTGTTAAGCCTGGGCGGTCAAGCTTCGCCGTCTCAAACGATCACTGATATTTTGGATCAGATCTTGCTAATCTCAAGATGTTGACGACTTATGGGAAAAACATGTAATTATCTGCAATGATGGCTCGGATCCATACTAAGAGGTAAAAGAAGTGATTTAGGTGTATAGCGAAGGTTAATGGGCGATGTTCGGTGCAGGAGAGCCACACCGTCTAGTCTGAGTATGGAGGTGGAGGCAGTCTCAGCAAGAAACAGGACACATGCCATGATTGTAACATTGTCACATAGCGCTCTGGGAACTGTAAAGAGATACATGTATCGTGCAGAGTGGCATACTACAAATATCATAGATAAGCAGACTCCGTTGAATTTGTTCCCTCAGCGCGTGCTGTTGTGGTTTTGATAAGAGCAGGGGGACAGATTGACATCTTCGAGTCTGCTGTGTGGGATATTGATGCACGATAATGCAGATGTGGTTAGTGTCCTTTGGGATAATGCGCAAAGTGTAGCAGAGCGGATAAATTATTATAACCTAGAGACAAAGATGCTGCAGGGATGATCAGAGGATCTGGTCGACACTCAGTAATCCGAGAAATAGCCAGACTGACACATAATCAGGCTACTGCTGGTACCTTTAGTATGTGGACTCTTCCCTAGCTGTTGACGATATTGACAGAGCACAGATTGAAATGTCCCAATATCGGTTCTTGACTCAAGTCAAGTCAAGTCAAGTCAAACGTTGTTTGCCTATCAAGATAGAAGACATTGTTCATCCTGTGCTTCGTGTCTTTTTCTAGGGGAGCGAGTTACATCTCAAAAGTGAGTGTAACATAGTTTTCCCAGAACATGCTGGTGTGGTGGCAAATGATCTGGCGGATAGATTGGCTGGATCTGCACCGTTTGGTGGGTGTTGGTGCGTGATAAGGCCGACGTGTTCGGGGTGTGTTAGGATCGTGTGTACAGTGCGGAAGAACAGATAGATCATCAAATCCTGGAGAGATGGTGCTGCAGGGAGTGACCAGAGGATTTGGTCAACACCCAGGACTCCAAGGAAAGGCCAGAAGGACACATAATCAGACAACTACTTGTACCATTAGTATTGGACCTCTTCGCTGCCTGTTGCAGATGAAGACAGAGTATCTATGGGAATGTCCCGAGTGCTATGAGGTTGGTTCTTGACTCAGCTCAGCTCAACTCAGCTCAACTCAACTCAACTCAACTCAACTAAGGTCAGCTCAGCTCAGCTTAACTCAACTCAGCTCAACTCAACTCAGCTTAACTCAACTCAACTCAACGCAGCTCAGCTCAGCTCAACTCAACTCAGCTCAGCTCAACCCAACACAACTCAACTCAGCCCAACTCAACTCAACCCAACCCAACTCAACTCAACCCAACCCAACTCAACTCAACTCAATGCAACCCAACTCAACTCAACTCAGCGCAGTCCAACTCAACTAAACGTAGCCCAACTCAACTCAACTCAACTCAATGCAGCCCAACTCAACACAACACAGCCCAACTCAACTCAATTCAGCTCAGCTCAACTCAACTCAACTCAACGCAGCCCAACTCAACTCAACTCAACACAACTCAACTCAATTCAACTCAACCCAACGCAGGTCACGTGTCCGACATGTATCATGTCTGCTTCCTCTAGACGCCGTGGCGAAGAGGTTACCGACGCAATTCGCAATCCCGCATACAGTGTTTGAAACACAGCTGCGGGAGATTTGGCAGCAGTCCGTCATGCGCTGGTGTCATACAAGTATGAGTGTCGGTCGTTCAGAAAGCAATGGCAAACTACTGAAGGTAATCTTGCCATGAAATCACAAACAGCCAAAAATGTCGGGGTTGACTGCGATGGTCCTGCAGAGGATAGGCAATTAACTTTTTTCCTCTAAACACATTCCACCCAAGAAAGGTGGTTCCATCTACCCGTGGATAAATTTTCTTTCGACCATTTTTGCCAGCGCGGTGGCTTTACGGTTTACTCTGTGCGATTATCACCCGATGTGTGATTTATAACATGCACCATTTGCATACCAGAACTCCTCTTTGTTCGGCTTTATCCGAAAAATCTAGGGATCCTGTCACACTACCCAAGAGATCAGATGAAACGTGTGATATCATTGGATACCAGGGGAAAATCCCAGCCCTACACTGATGTTGAATCCTGCAACTTCTGAACCTGAGACGGTAAGCAACATAAAATAACACAAAGTGATGCAGCTTTACAGAACAGACAGGACGTTGCGGCGACTAGCCTTCAGTAGCAAACACATGCATACACAAAACACAACATATAACAACTGAGAAGACCGTCGAGTGACTAAATTACGGCATAAAAACGAGATGAGAAGAATAAAAAGATGGGGGGGGGGGGGGGAGACATAGAACAATGAAGAAAAACAATGAAAATGAAAGAAAAAAAATTATTTTCTGCCCTTCTCAAAATCCCAGGTTGTGATACTGACATGAATAAGACTTTGCTACTGACACACACACCATAACGTCTCAGCAACGCCGTCTCCGTGGACCCTGTTCAATCCTTAGAATTGTCACCATGTCTGTTTCTCCACACATACTGACTACAGGACGACCGACAATTCTCAGGATTGACACGATTTCTGTTTCTCCACTCATTTTGACTAGGGGACGATCCACAATCCTCAGGATTGTTACGACTTCTATTTCTCCACACATTCTGACTAGCGGACGATCCACAATCCTCAGGATTGTTACGACTTCTATTTCTCCACACATTCTGACTAGCGGATGATCCACAATCCTCAGGATTGTTACGACTTCTATTTCTCCACACATTCTGACTAGCGGACGATACACAATCCTCAGGATTGTTACGGCTTCTGTTTCTCCACACATTCTGACTAGAGGACGACCCAAAATTCTGAGGATTGACACGATTTTTGTTTCTCCATACATTCTTACTAGAGGACGACCCACAATCCTCAATCAGCTTTCAGGTAGTTCAAGAATCAGGTGAAAAAAAGCAAAGAATGAATCACCAGAAAACGAGAAGTAGATTGTGACCTGTACTAGAACACGACTACAAGAGCCAAATTGCACGTTGCGGCTAAAGCTCCATTGATAGTCATCATACGCGTTGATCGTTTAAGACATCCAGCCACATCAAGGATACAGATAAGTAACGTTTATATTTTCATGTAGTATTTTTCACGTAGTTGTGTCGATTTGTATTTGTTTGTTCTGTGCTGACGAAAGCTTTAGCCGCAAGGTCCATTTTGTTTCTTGTAACCGTGTTCTCTCCTGGTTGGTGGACATAATATAAATAACTTACGTTATGCTGATGACATCGTCTTGATAGCAACAATCAGAAGAATCTGCAGGAAATGATAGATACTGTGGCCGTAGAGAGTGAAAAATATGTGCCTTAGTCTGGAAAATAAAAAAGACAGAAGTCATTGTGATATCAAAGAAACTGATTGTGTCTAAATGTACAGTTAAAGTACACGACGTTATTTTGGGCAAGTGCATAAATTCCATTATCTGGGCACATGAATAACATTAGATGGAAGATACATCACTGAGATAAAGAACAGAATAGGACAAGCAAAAACTGCATTCTGTCAAATGAAGAACGTTTTGTGTAATAAATCACTGTCCTTGAAAGTTAGAAAAAGAGTTCTTGCAAGTTACATAGAACCAGTTTTAACATACGGCTGCGAGTCCTGGACAATTAGGAAACAGGGGCGGCGACCCCAGGAAGCCTTGGAGCTGTGGTTTTATATAAGAATGCTGAAAATTAATTGGACAACCAAAATTAGCAATGAAGACGTTTTAAGGGAAGCTAAGTCGCAAAGAAACCTTATCACAAACATCAGAAAGAGGCAGTCATCGGTTTTTGTTTTTTATTTTCTTGGACACTTTATGAAAAGACAAAAACTGGAACATGAAACAACTGGAAAAACTTGAGGCAAAAATAGACAGAGGAAGACAGCGTGAGAAGATTCTTGACAGTCTTGTGTCATGGCACGGAAGGGAGTCAACACATGAATTTTGATCCATGCCGTCGGAGGTCGCAATTTGTGGAGAGGCATGATCGCCCACACCAGCCGGCAAGGCACTTTATAAATCAAGTTTAATAGTGCATACAATCTACGTCTTGTTTTCTGGTGATTCATTCATTGCCTTAAAATCATCTACAAAGGTCAGGCAGTCACCTCACCTCATAATCCACCGGCCTAGTAAATACGCAGTCGACATGTATCACTCCGCGACACTGCTTGCAATGGGATTACTCTTAACTTTCTTTTTCATTTTGGACAAGGAGGTTAAAGATCAGTGTAACTTACTGGAGTATGTTACAAGACTGCCTAAGCTTTCAGATAAATATGTAGTCAAGTTATTTTCACAGGTGTGCTGCGTACCTGCTGATATAACTTCTTACCTGGATGGTATATAGGCAGGGATTTGTTGTTGGTGGATGTTGTAACTTATAAACTGTTGCCAAGCGGGCTCTCGTACATCAACTTCACACAGCAGGCTAAAGGTTATTAATATGTCTATGGTGCGCAAATACTCCAGAAACACATAAATGTGGAATGTTTAAGTGTTTCGCTGCAGATTGTATTATACTACGTTTGTTGTTTCGTACAGATACTTTTGAATGGGTAAGAGCGCTCATTCTTAAACATCCGATGAGCTGATGATGTGGTAGGACGTTCAACCCCTACACCGGTCAGTTGGACTAAAATATTCACTTTTCTTCCTTGACATGGGGACGTATATTACAAGTACCTCTGAAGTCGGAGTAGGTTTGTCTGATGGCGAGGGACTCTGGTAATAAGGAAAGCTAATCCCACACAAAAATTCAGAATAGTGCTACTACAAGTAGCATGTATGGACTACACTTGAGTACAAAGCAAGCGAGCGCCAACAAAATAGGCTGGAGGGAGAAAGAGTGAATGAGTGTGGGATTGTGTGTATGTAAAAAAAAAACACAGACAGAGAGAGAGAGAGAGAAAGAGAGAGAGAGAGAGAGAGAGAGAGAGAGAGAGAGAGAGAGAGAGAGAGAGAGAGAGAGAGAGAGAGAGAGAGAGAGAGAGAGAGAGAGTTGAGCGCACGCATGTCATGTAACATGCTATTCCATATTTTTTTATGTATTCTCATCTTTCATATTACGAGGTATCATTTTTTATGCCACTTAATTGTCCTGTAACATGCCATTCCATATTTCTTTTGGGGTGTATTTTCATCTTTCATATTATCATTTTGTATGCCACTTGATTTTATCATGTATAATATAACATTACTGTGATTTTAGAGAGAGAGAGAGAGAGAGTTAGAGAGAGAAAGAGAGAGAGAGAGAGAGAGAGAGAGAGAGAGAGAGAGAGAGAGAGAGAGAGAGAGAGAGAGAGAGAAAGAGAGAGAAGAGAGAGAGTTGAATTGCATCACTAATTTTTACGCTACACAATGTATATGTACAATTTTTTCTCCACTTCTTACAATTTTTGCGAGAATGCTCACGACAATCGTCAGTGTCTCAACTGTGTGTAAAGTGTGGGAGTTTGTTCTTATTAGTTTCAGTGATCATGTGAGGCATCATGTATGTGTCTAGATGTGAGGATGTGTGTGTGGGTGTGTATGTCAGGTGTGTGTGTGTGGGGGGGGGGGGTGGGGAATGTATGTGTGGAGGGGTTGTGTGTGGGGGATGTGTATGGGTTGATGGGTGATGTGTGGATGGGTGAAGGGATGTGTAGTCGGTGGGGGATGTATGTGTGTGTGTGAGGGATGTGTGTGGGGGGATATTTGGGAGGATGGTTGGAAGTATATGGGTATTAGTGGGTTGGGGGTGTGGGTAGGGAATGTGTATTTGGGTGGGTGAATGGGTGTGTAGGAGATTGTGTGGGTTGGGGGATAGGTGTGTAATGAGTGTGGGGGATGAGTGTGGGGGCGTGTCTGTAAATGGGATATGTCTGTGTGGGTGGGAGTGTGTGAATGTGGATGGGGTAAATGTGAGTGGGTGGAGGATGTATGTGTGGGTGGTGAGGATGTTTGTAGGTGGGAGATGTGTGGGTGGGTGGGGAGATGTGTGTGTGGGTGAGAGATGTGTGGGCGGGGATGTGTATGGGGAATGCATGTGGGGTACGTGTGTGTGTGGGAGAATGTGTTTATGGGTGGAGTTTTGTGTGGGAGGGGAGATGTGTGAGAGGTGGGGGAGGTATGGAATGTGCAGGTGGATGAAGGATGTATATGAGGATGGGGGATGTGTGTTTGGCTGGGTGGTTGGGGTGTGTGTGTGTGGGATGGTAGATGAGAGATGCATGTGTTGATGGGCGGGTGGGTGATGTGTGGGTATGAGTGGTTGATGGATGAGTACGTGAGTTGGTGGATGTGTGTGAGAGAATAGTGTATGGGTGGGGGGGGGGTTTGTGTTTGTGGGAAGATGTGTGTGAGCGGCGGATGTGTGTGGTGGGGTATATGTGGGTGGTGGGGTGTGTTTGGGTGGGAGGTGTGTGTATTTGGGTGTTTATGGGTGGGGGATATGTGTGAGCAGCTGGGGAGATGTGTTTGTGGGTGGGGATATGTGTATAGGTGGGGGATGTGTTGTTGAGAGGTGGTGGATATTCGGTGGGTGTGTGGGTGTAGGTTGGCTGATGTGTGTGTGGGTGGGTGGGGAAAATTGTGTGGGTGTGGGATGTGTGTATGGATAGGTGCAGGATGTGTGGGTTGGCGGGGGTATGTTTGTGTGGTTTTGTGATGTGTGTTTTCCTGGGTGGTTGCGGATGTGTAGGTGGGTGGTGGAGAATATGTGGGTGGATGTGTGCGTGTCGGTTATGGGATGGGTGGGGGATGTGTGTGTGGGTGGGGAAATGTGTGTGGGTGGGGGATCAGTGGGTGGGTGGCGGCATGTATTTTTGCCTGGATCTGTGTGAATGCGTGGAGTTATGTGTGGGTGGGTGGTGGAGGTGTGGTGGGTGCGGGATGTGTGGGTGGCTGCGGGATGTGTGGGTGGCTGTGGGATGTGTGTGTGGCTGCTGGATGTGAGGGTTGATGGGGGATGTGTCTCACAACATTGCAACTTGCACTGTTTATGTTTACAACTTTCATTTGACAATGTTTTTTTCCCCACATGTGAATGTATCATGCGTAATATGCATTGTTTATGCTTACAAAATCCATTTAACAATGTTTTTTTTTTCCTATGTAAATGTAACATGCACATTTGATGAATGAAAGGTGAGTGATTGAAAGGGCCGAATGTAAGACGGGCCTGAGTGCTCAATTTTCTTACCCTTTTAAACTAAAGTTCGTTCGTTCGTTCCCTATATATATATATATATATATATATATATATATATATATATATATATATATATATATATATATATATATATATATGTGTGTGTGTGTGTGTGTGTGTCTGTGTGTGTGTGTTTGTGTGTGTGTATGTGTGTGTGCTTGTGTGTGTGTGCCTACCTAAGTTCGTAATACTTGTCTACATATCTTTCTACCTACGTTCCTATCTACCTGTCTGCCTAACTACATTCAAATCTATCTATCTATGTATCTCAGTTGTGGAACAATCTTCCACAAGACATCAAAGACACCACCAATCATTATACGTACATTCGCAACCTGTTTGAACACTACCTCAGTACAGACTACATTCCCCCATAAACAAAAACACAAAAAGACAATAATAATGGTAACTTATCTCAAACGACAACTAGCCAAAAAACATTCCCATAAGTATGGCACGTTACACCCTTCTTAGGTAATTATAATGCCCATGTTAAACACTGCCTCAGTGAGTCATTTGTTATTGATTATGTTTCATGCGTTTTAATGCTATTCTTCTTTTGTTGTCAAAATTTGCTTCATAAATGATGTTGAATGAAAGAATGTATGAGAGGAAATAGAGAAGAGGGAGCAGAATGTCAGACGGGCCTGCGTGCCCAATTCTTAACCCTTTGAAAATAAAGACTTTCGTTCGTTCGTTCATTCGTTCTCTATCTATCTATCTATCTATCTATCTATCTATCTATCTATCTATCTATCTATCTATCTATCTATCTATCTATCTATCTATCCATCCATCCATCCATCCATCCATCCATCCATCCATCCATCCATCCATCCATCCATCCATCCATCTATCTATCTATCTATCTATCTATCTACCAACCCACCCACCCACCCACCCACCCACCTACTATCTATCTATCTATCTATCTATCTATCTATCTATCTATCTATCTATCTATCTATCTATCTATCTATCTATCTATCTATCTATCTATCTTTCTATCTATCTATCTATCTATCTATCTATCTATCTATCTATCTATCTATCTATCTATCTGTCTGTCTATCTATCTATCTATCTACCAACCCACCCACCCACCTACTATCTATCTATCTATCTATCTATCTATCTATCTATCTATCTATCTATCTATCTATCTATCTATCTATCTATCTATCTATCTATCTATCTATCTAATAATAATAATAATATTAATAATACTAATAATAATAATTATAACAATAAAACCCTCGTGTAACAGCGAGTCCCCTTTTGGTAAGCCAGTATGTTCCACATAGCTAATAACTAGTACCACAGCAGTCATTACTATTACTGAGTCGTGTAGTATTGATTTGTCATTTTCCCCATGCCTTTATAATGCATATCTTTTATATTGTTGCTGTTTACAGTTAGCCTTGAATAATGTGTGAATAATATAATGTATGAAAGAGAGTGATAGAAGGGCAGAATGTTAGACGGGCCTGCGTGCCCAATTCTTAACCCTTTGAAAATAGAGTTTTATAGTTGTTTTTATTGTTGTCTATCTATCTATCTATCTATCTATCTATCTATCTATCTATCTATCTATCTATCTATCTATCTATCTATCTATCTATCTATCTATCTGCCTGCCTGCTTGCCTGCCTGTCTGCCTGCCTGCCTGCCTGCCTGTCTGTCTGTCTGTCTGTCTGTCTGTCTGTCTGTTTTACATTTGTCTGTCTGTTCTTGTAGTTATCCGTCAGACTATAAGTCTGACCGTCTGTCAATCTGTCTTGCTGTCTGGCCATTTGGCTGTCTGTCTTATGTCTGTTATTTGTGTGACTATCTACTTGTCTGTCTATTTATTTGTCTGTCTGCCTGCAAACATCTATAATCTAGCCTCAAAGGTGAGTTAGCTTGAAAAAATAGTTCCACCACAAGTGTTAGAGATATGTGTGTGTGTAGTTAAAGTAGTACCACAACCACTGCGGACTGAATCCCTGATTTGGACATTCTCTGTCGTGTTATAAGATACTACAACAAAGGGTGGTTATAAGAAAGTTGCAAACTAATGGCGGGGGACACTGGTAATGGTAAAAGGTAACACTCACGCAATACGATCCGACTGCATTCACTAGTAGTAACAACTATTAGCAGTAGTAATACTTGTGTAGACTCCGCTGGAATTCAAAGCGAGTGAAAGCGAAAAAAAACAAAAAAAGAAAAGAATGAAACAGCCAATCACAAAGTTTTGGGAAACAATACATCTATATTATAAGGCAACATTTTGTGGGGGAGGAAGATGACAAATTGAGATTTGAATAGGATTAACGGAAAGTACATTATAATAACGGAACCAATGACGTTCTTCACAAAACCGTAGTGACGTGAGCAGTTGACAAACGACATGGCGGATATGAAACCACAATTTGGTTTATGTTGCGGTAATGTCTTGACGTCCCGCTGACAGATCTTGTTGTTCGTACCTGGGGGATTTATTTTAGTTATTTAGGAAAGGTTAGCAATCGGCGTGCTGGAACGGACAAGAACGCTCGTTCTTAAACGTCTGGTGTGTTGATTGCGAGGTAGGACGTTCCATCCCTACACCATCATTAAGTTGGACTTTAACTTGGATGTCTTGTTCATACATCAATGGCAAACTACTGAACGTAAAATTGTCTACAACATCAACTTGGGATTGATTACAACGTCATGCAAAGAACATACAACATTTAAGTGAAGGCTATAGCCATTTTAAGAGTCGCGGTTGCTCAGTGGCTAGCAGCAAGCCTACCAGCCCGGGTGTCATGCGTTCGAACCCAGATTGAGACATTTTTAATGACTATGGCTCCAGTGTCTACCCCGATGGTACCAGGAAATCTGCTGGGAAGTACAGAGAGCCGGCACGGTATTAATCCTATCATCAATCTGGCTCTGAGGAGCGGCTGGCCGAGTAGCTCGAACGCCGGGTCACCCTTCGAGTGACTCGAGCTCAAATCCTCGGTAAGGTAATTGATTTTTTTGTCTGTTGGAGGCAACAAGAAAATCCTAACCTGCACAGTTCGCGGCGACCGCACTATCCAGCCGGGCTTAATTCCTCAGCCTGAAGACCCTACCCCCTCTCCCCCTGTCATACACCGCAAGATACTTTAGACAGTAACAACAGTATTTGTATTAATATGGATCTATAAAAATATGAAGCTACGATAATAAAACCTGCACTCCTCATAGCGTTAAAAATTATAATCGTTTGTTTTTCGCACTGGCTAGTTTTGAACTGAAGTGTAGTCCACACACATGTTACTACAGTGGTTCTCAACCGGTGGGGAATCCGCCCCCCCCCCCTCAGGGGGGAATTTTAGGGTTTCCAGGGGGGGAATTAAGATTATTTCAAGATCTAGTTAATACAAGAACCGATTACTTGATGTTGTTTTTCCCTTCATACTGTATGGTTCTGTACGTCTCACCCTTCTAAAATTCAATTTATAAAGTAAGTTGACCAACAAATCATGTTTTATGTGGATGTCTAGACTTGTTTTAGTATGTGCTATTAAATTTAGCTTCCATTATTACGTAAACTGTGTAGGGGCAGGGGCGGGATTTTTAGGTAGGAAATACGACAGGGGGTTATGACGTTCTGAAAATATGGTGAAGGGGGACACGGGCCAAATATGGTTGAGAACCACTGTGTTACTACTTCTAGAGCACTGAACAGATTTTTGTGTGTGGATTAGCTCTCCCTGTTACCAGTTTCCCTCGCCATCGGGCGAATCCACTCCGACTTCAGAGGTACTTGTAATTGGCATCGCTAAGTCACGGACGAGAAGTCGATATTTTAGTCCAATTGACCGATGTAGGGGTTGAATCCTCTACCTCGGCATTCGGACACCAGAAGTTTAAAATCAAGCGCTCTTACCCATTCGGCCGTGCTGACCTAAGACATTGTTATGCCTTTTACACAATAGTCTTTACTTTCCACCTTATTTCAACTAACAAGAAGAGTCGCTATGGTATAGAGCAGGGGTCACCAAACTTTTTTTCCACGGCGGGTCGGATACCTGACAAAATGACGATCGCGGGCCGGAGACTCATTCTGCATAATACTTGCGCCACGCTCCGTGGGCGAAAGTCTTACGGACGCGGTTCGTAATACCGTATACCCGCGTTCGAAACAGAGCTGCGCCCGATTTGGCAGCAGACCACGTTGCGCTGGTATTTTTACGTAATAGTATGGGTGCCGGTCGTTCAGAAAGTAATGGCAAACTACTGAACGTAAACTTGCCAAGACATCAACAACAGCAAAAAATGCTGCTGTTGACTGGAAACGTCCTGTAAAGGATATGCAACTAACTTTAACAATATTTGCAAGCCAGAACGAAAGCTCTGGTAAAAAAGACGATAAACTAAGTTAATCATGGATGAGTGGCGTGCAATGCACAAAATGCAAAGACAACCAACACATTTATTTACTTAACACAGTTATCAAAGAAGGCGACGTTAGCAAAATGATAGTTACATCAGACCTAGTGTGCACGTATCCGAATCTCGCAAACTAAGCAGCACAAAAGGTTAGTGAGATTTGTGAAACTGATATTTGGCTTTCACGATATCATGAATGTTTGGTTTGGAATTGCTGCATCCAATCAAGAGAATTGCTTTCAAATGTTCATCGGTCAATCTTATTCGATGTGCTGACTTCACATACTTCTTTTTGAAAATGTTTGCTCACAGACATAAGTTGTTCCAAACACTGGTACCATACCAGCGGCAAATTTCTTCAGTTTCGGAAACTCAACATCAGGTAAGCAGCGGTAAAATTCAACAAGTTTTCCTTCTCTGTGCTTCTCTTTCAAAATGTAATTTGCTTGCAAATCAATCAGCTCCAACTGTATGTCAACTGGCACATCATCAAGGTTACAATCGAACGGATGCTGGGACAGAAGAATGTCACTCTCATTTCTGTCAAGATCTGAAAATCTCTCCAAAAATTGCTGTTTTAAGTCACGAATAATTTTTTCTCCCCAGAAAATCGAGGTTGACATTTTCGGCGATTGTAGCGCAAAACGCTTTGAAACTGTGAAAATGAGAACAGTTTTCTCCTTCCAGTTGTGCTTCAAACAATTACAGCTTTCGCCGAAATCCTTTGATGATTCTGTAGAGATCACAGACGAGGTTATACTTTCCAAGAATTTTCAAATTCAGTTCATTTATGTGGGATGTGATGTCGACCAAAAATGACAACTTTGACAGACAAGTAGGATCTGACAGCTGTGGGTCAGCTCTAGTTTTTTAATCAGTGAGGAAAACATCTATTTAGTTTCGTAGCTTGTAAAATGAAAAGGACTTTACCGCAGCTGAGACACCTCACTGATGTGTGATAAGGCAAGTCACAGAATTCAGAATCAATTTTTTCAAGGAAAGCCTGGAACTGTCCGTGATTGAGTGCATGTCCCCGAATGAAGTTCACAACAGAAACGTCTGGTTTCAGTACACAAGACATATCTAAGTCTTTCCCACAGAATGATTTCTGATGTATGATGCAGTGTATGAAGAGAGCGCCGGGAATTTGCAAATCTTCCAACTGAGTCCTGATCTACCCCATCAGACCTTTCCTCATTCCAGCCATGTTTTTTCGGCCATTAACTGTAACATCTCAAAGCTGATTCCACCGAAGGTTATAGTCTTGCAAAATTTTGTGCACTTCCATGAAAATGTCTTTCCTAGTTGTTGTTCCATGCATGCTGCAAATGGGTGCCAACTCTCCCGTTATCTGAAAGTCCAAATTGACACCACGAATGAACACGAGAAGTTGTGACGCACTTGAGAAATCAGTAGACACATCCAGCCCCAGAGAATACCACAAAAAGTTCCTAGTTTTCTCGCATATCTGTAGCACTATGTTCTCTCCAAGTTCTTCTGTTCTTCGCACAATTGATCTTGCCGAAAGGCTGATAGTTCCAAACAAATCGGCTTTCTCGGGACACAAGTCATTTTTGCTGCTTCCATCATACACTCTGTGATGAAGTTGCCATCAGTAAACGGTTTCCCTCGTTCTGCCATCTTATGCGCTATTTTGTAACGTGTACGAGTGACAGATTCCTTTTCAGCAAACTTTCTCGTGAAGTGATCTCTTTCTGTTTCTAAGCCACGTTTCATTGACTCATATTTCTCAGAGCGTAACTTTCCAGAAAGCTTATATGTTGATATAATATTTGTTTCGAAGTGACGCCGACGATGTTACTCTTTCAAAACCGCAACACTTTCGCTGCATATTACGCAACTGGTGTTCTGGTCATTTATTTCTAGAAGGAAGTACATTACTCCCCATTCTTCAATGAAAACGCGACACTCGGCGTCCACGTCTCTCTTCTAAGTAGCCATAATGAAGGGTGAAGTACACGGGATCTGAAAATTAAAAAAAAAGACATTGAATTAGAAACATAATTACAATCATATTAAATATATAATATATAAATATAAATATTGAAACACAAGAAAAGCAGAGGACTAGGGGTCACTGGTGACCAAAGGTGCATATAAAGTTTACAGGTACCTTTCATTCATTCAGTAGCATGTCCTTTGCAGAACCTCGCTCCCATAACAACCTACCGGAAAACCTCTCGATCATAAGCAAGATGTCCCACGTCCGATACACCCATCTGGAGATCATCCGCCACATCCTGCACACATCTTCTCTTTGGCCTTCCTCTTACCCTCTTCCCAGGCATATACCCCTCCATTATTGTTCTCTCCAAACTTTCGTGACGTTTCAAGTGACCAAAATATTTCTTTTGGTAATAGAATATATTTCATAATAAGGTTTACAAAATATATAAATAGAACTGGCCTAAATAAACAGCCTAGAGCAGAGTTTTTCAACCGGGGTTCCGCGAATGGCAGCCAGGGGTTCCGCTGAAACAAACCTAAATCGCCTACATGCAACATTTCTGCCCATCTGGGTTATTACATAAAGTAGGACAGACACTTGGATCATCGCACGGAGTTCGTTGAGAAATGTAAACATACGTAAGGATCTGCCTCAGCAGAAAGGTTGACAAACACTGGTCTAGAGACTAGCTCGATTAGCACCTTGATTGGGAATTCTTCTGAGCTGGGGATAATATTTTCGTAATAACACGAGGCTTCTATGACATTTTTATGCTATATTTGCTACTTTATTGCTTTTATGAACACTTTTAGCTCACTTACCTATCGCTGACAAACAAAGAAATCCTTATTACATACCTATAAAATTGGTGACTGGCAAAAAGAAGTAAATATTTCTGAAGCATCGAACCTGTGTTTACAGCCGGAAGCATCTGTGGGAGGGAAAGACGTGTGTGTGTGTGTGTGTGTGTGTGTATGTGTGTGTGTGTGTGTGTGTGTGTTGCCACGGAAACCATGGTAATGTCAGAGCGTAGGCAGCGCTACCACGATCCGGGTAAGGACTTGGGATGGCGCGAAATAAGAAAACATTACAATAAACAAGAAAATCTAGATACAGTAATTTATAATTGAAAATAGTAAATTTAAGATACATAGCAGCCAGGAGGTCTCCGCACGTGTGAAGATCACCTATTATTCTAAACATAATATTTACATGTAAATTCTATCACAACCTATCGAGTTCCATACGTTATGTCAAGCATGTTCGAGTACCGTCGGCGGGCCGGATGAAATGACGTCGCAGGCCGGATTCGGCCTGCGGGCCGTAGTTTGGTGACCCCTGGTATAGAGGTTAGAACTATCTTTTTATGTTGCATGTTACGGGACGTTGCAGTCAACACGAGCATTTGTCAACTGCTGTTGATGTACTAGGCAAGATTACGCTCAGTAGTTTGCCGTTGCTTTCTGAGCGACCGGCTCAGATACCCCGCTACCGATTCTCGCGGAGGTTACGTTACTCGCGAGAATATACGGGAGAAAGACGATAATCTCTAGGCCAGGGCGGGTTTGTATCCCCTGCAAGGACAGGATTCCTTGTCCAGTCGGACACAGCTCTGGTGTACACGGGAATCTAATTATTCTGTACTGAATAATTTGTAAGAATTTCTGGACATTGTCCGGGACAAAAAAATACGGCAATACAAGGTAAGTGGTCAATATATCTCACTATACTATAGTCAATAATATAGAAACAAACTCATTAGTTTTATTTTGAATAAGGAAGACACAAACTAAATATTGCACAGTTTATTTCCTGGCATCTTTCGCTGCATCTCGTCTGACGCATACTACAGAGTGACGTCCAGCATATACTGAAGTAGTATAAATATAAAATAGTTTATAAAAAATTAAATATACGAAATATCAAATATTTTTTTAAAATACGAAATATAAAATATGTGTAAAAATTAAAATATAGGAAATAAACACAACATATTGCCATATATTTCAAAGTCACCATGATTCCTTCAAAGAGTTGAGTTGGCTTGAGTTAAGAACCGACGTCACAGCACTCCGGACATTCCCATTCATGGTCAGTCCTCATCTTTCAACAGCTAGTTTCCAATAGTTATGGTACAAGTAATTTGTCTGATTACGAGTCCGTCTGACCTCACCTCGGAGTCCTGAGTATTGACCAGATCCTCTGGTCACTCCCAGCAGCACCATTCTTTCCAGGCCGTGATGATCTATCTGCAGGCTTAGCCATGGGAATGTTATTCCCATTGGACTCCCATGGGACTCCCATGGGAAAGGTCCATGGGATGGGATGGGACAGAAAAATATGTCCCATGGACAAGCCTGTCTATCTGTTCTTGTGCATTATACACACGGATCCCAAAGGTCTCCCACCACGTCCGCCTTACCATGCACGCGAATACCGTGTCTATTTGATTACATAGTTGTGGTTTTACCAGAGTGTAAAGCAGACGCCTCAGCATATATTTTTAAACTTTAACGTAAGTGTTAATAACAAAAGTAAAATATTATCAGATATGTTCTAACGATATGAGGTGTTTTTGGGTATATGGTGCTAGCCCCATACTTGACATATACATCGGCACTCGATGGGAGAAGTGGTCAATATCTCGCCTGTTGCCTTTTCTTCCCAGAAAATGACCTGATAGCCATTTGAGACTGTATCTACTTGGGATTCTATGTGACTGACAAAACTGTCCCCTGGGTAGAACGGGATTCGAACACATAACCGTAGGTCAGCATAGTCGAATGAATAAGAACACTTGTTATTAAACATCCGGTGTGCTGAAGCCGGGGTAAGGGTTCCAGCCTCTACCCCGACACTTGGAGAAAAATGTTGACCTATCGTCTTTGACTTGGGGACGTAAATTACAAATATCTCCGAAAGCGGAGTGGTATCGCCTGATGGCGAGGGACACTTAATAGGGCAAGCTAATCCACTCGCAAACTTCAGTCCAGCACTACTAGAAGTAGTGTGTATGAACTACGCTTGAGTTCAAAGAGAGCAATTGAAAACCAAAAAAAAAACGAACACACACACACACACACACCATCACTGGGGCGGCAAGATTGTGTGCGTAAATCACAAGAAAATTCGGTCAGTATAGGATCATTTGCCGAGCCCTAATTCGCAATGGGCATATTGTACTTGTGGAACTTCCGGTCGCCAACATGGCGGTTAGGCGTTGAACCGTTAAGGCCTGCAGCGTGTTTATGCTTGCAGCTACGGTTTGCAATAGGATTTTCCTCATGTTGGACTGGTATTACATGGTTCCGTCGCCCTGCTACTGAGTGAGTGCGTGGGCGACACTGTGAGCTGTTAAACACGCGGGGAATGCTTTTACATCTGTCCTTTACAGTGACCTGCATGATCGGAACAATGACTACTGGCTGTTGCTGAATTGACTTTTCGGTTCACGAGTGCATTTTTCAGGAGACTCCCGGGAGTCTGCGCTGAAGCTGCGGAGTTCGTGCTTTATGCGACGCTTTCGGTAGGTCGCCCTGCGGTTAAAGACCGAGCCATGTGAGAAAACCCGGGTCAATGAGGTCTTTCTGGTGACTGCTGAGTTCATCGACGATGAACTGTGGTTTTCGTGGATTAATTTTGTTTTGGCATTCTGGCAGCGGCATTATGCACAGTGTACCTGTGCGGGCTGTTGGATTTCCGAGACTCCTACCTATTCCACTTTTCATATTGGACAGTGGGGAGCATTTTGTGTGATATTCACTGGCACAGGAACGGAGCATAATGGGGACGACCCGTTGCCGTGAAGTTGGAATCTCGACTGACTAACTAACTAACTATATTGTACTTGTACTTGACGCATATGTGTATAGATCAATCAGCTCTCCCTGGGTGATGGCATCTATATCTCGCGGCCCCCTTTATTTCCCAAGACAATTCCGGGTACACATTTTAGGCCGCGGCCTCCTGAATAAGTATCATGGCCAAATGACATGGTCGAGGCAAGAACACAGATCTGATCCACGACTCTGGTGGTGATCGTATGAGCTGGGCCACCAAAACGGTCACTATTTCATTGGTTTTGGTTTTGTTTTGTTTGATTTGTTTTAGTTTGATTTGATTTGGTTTGTATATGGTCACCTTAGTGCACACGGACACCTCCATAAATGCGTAAATCATCTCTCATAGATCTCAAGAGAAAATGATTGGCCAGAGTGCACGAAACCCGTAGCACCAATAAGAACCCTACTGTGTGTATCCCAGAATCACCCACGCTGATAAATGTTCTTCTTGTGTGCACATATTCTTTCTAACAACATAATGAGGTGGAGTGACCAGTTCCCGTCCTCTCAACCATTAATAACCGGACGCTTCATGATCATCTTCCAATGTTATCCTCAAGCGTCGTTGGGAGGAAAGTTGGCGTTCCAGGACACGAAGGCTGGCACTGGATAGTGTTATTTCGTGTGACTGTACACAATCTTTGATGTAAATCAATTGTCTTCTCGATCGTCCTCTTCCACTCGCATTAGATCTTCTTTGATGTAGCGTCAGTGGTGGTATATGATGGAGTTTCATCGTAACGAGATGGCCGAACCATTTGGTCTTCTGACTTTCAATATATATCGTACAAGGTGTTGATCCCACTGTCAGTCTCATATCACCATTTCTTACTCGGTCTCCGATAGTTACGTTGGCAGCTCTCCTCAAGCATCTCATCTCGCAGGTGTTGATTTTGTGTGATAATGTCCAAGTTTAACACTGGTAGCATAGGGTTGGCGTGAATATGCTATTTATTATCTGTCGTTTTGAGCGCATAGGTATGTTTGAATGTTTCAGGATGTATGATAGTTGATGTATAAATTCCCAGCCTCTTCCCAGAAAATTCTGAAAATCCCCAAGTGCCAATTTGATGAGAATGGTTCAACTGAAGAGCCGTTCCGGTCGGCAAAACAAGAACAAAGGATTGAACTCGGACCAGGTTTATGGTTGGCAAACACTCTAACCATTGTGCCGATGTGGCTCATTGTTTTAGGTTTGTTAAGTTACTAACCTGGCTGGTCAACAAGGTGAGAACTGCGCCTGGTCCTGCGGCCAGTAGGGTTATGATCGGCTAGCCTCTCCCGGGAAAAAAAGAAGGGGGGGGGGGTGAAAAGTGAAAATTAGTAGCCTGCCGAAGATCTGCAGACTACACAAGTCAACCCCACTTCCTCGTGGTGTAGATTGGGAAACCATGGCCGCGATGTCATGGACCAAAGGGGCTCTGGCTCGCCAAGGGTGATGGACTCCCCTTGGTCAGATTTTCCTGTCCTAAACCTGCGACTGGTCTAGCTAGCCGGGGATTTTTAGTACTGCTCGAAGAAGAAGAATGAAGTTTAATCTGACTGAACCAAGTGAAAACAGATGATAAGATAAGATAAGATAAGATAAGATAAGATAAGATGCACTTTCGATTGTCAACTATCGATGAATTTCGAACGTGGACGGTGTCACCACGACACCTCCTAATTTTTCTCCCTTACCCGAAGAGACAAGCCTCTTGGGACACTACCCCAAGGAAAAATGGATACCTCATACTGGCTATCCTTATTTGGTAAAAATTCACACTGGGATGGTACCTTCCTCAAAGTCGAGGCGGGCATCACATATCTCAGCTACTGTAACCAAAGACACTTTTCCGAGAGAAAAACTTCAGAGAGAGAGAGAGAGAGAGAGAGAGAGAGAGAGAGAGAGAGAGAGAGAGAGAGAGAGAGAGAGAGAGAGAGAGAGAGAGAGAGAGAGAGAGAGTCTGTCTGAGTGTGAGTCTGTGTCTGTATTTATGTCTGTATTCGTGTCTGTATTTACGTATTTATTTATGTATGTCTTTGTTTATGTGTTTGTGTCTGTAGTTGTGTTTGTATATGTGTCTGTACTGATGTATGGCAAACTACTGTACGTAAACTTGACAAGAAAACACAAACCGCCAAATAATGCTTTGGTTGAATGCGACGTCCTGTAAATGATGTACGACTAATTTTATTTATATCTGTATTTATGTCTGTATTTATGTCTGTATTTGTGTCTGTATTTATGTCTGTATTTATGTCTGTATTTATGTCTGTATTTATGTCTGTATTTATGTCTGTATTTATGTCTGTGTATATATATCTGTATTTATGTATGTATTTGTGTCTGTATTTATGTCTGTATTTATGTCTGTATTCATGTCTGTATTTATGTCTGTATTTGTGTCTGTATTTATGTCTGTATTTATGTGTGCATTTATGTCTGTATTTGTGTCTGTATTTATGTCTGTATTTGTGTCTGTATTTATGTCTGTATTTATGTCTGTATTTATGTCTGCATTTATGTCTGTATTTATATCTGTATTTATATCTGTATTTATGTCTGTATTTATGTCTGTATTTATGTCTGTATTTATGTCTGTATTTATGTCTGTATTTATGTCTGTATTTATGTCTGTATTTATGTCTGTATTTATGTCTGTATTTGTGTCTGCGTTTATTTATGTATTTGTGTCTGTATTTAAGTCTGTATTTATGTCTGTATTTATGTCTGTATTTAAGTCTGTATTTAAGTCTGTATTTATGTCTGTATTTAAGTCTGTATTTGTGTCTGTATTTATATCTGTATTTATGTCTGTATTTATGTCTGTATTTATGTCTGTATTTATATATGTATTTGTGTCTGTATTTATGTCTGTATTTATATCTGTATTTATGTCTGTATTTATGTCTGTATTTATGTCTGTATTTATGTCTGTATTTATATCTGTATTTGTGTCTGTATTTATGTCTGTATTTATATCTGTATTTATGTCTGTATTTGTGTCTGTATTTATGTCTGTATTTACGCCTGTATTTATGTCTGTATTTATGTCTGTATTTATGTCTGTATTTATGTCTGTATTTGTGTCTGTATTTATGTCTGTATTTATGTCTGTATTTATGTCTGTATTTGTGTCTGTATTTATATCTGTATTTATGTCTGTATTTATGTCTGTATTTATGTCTGTATTTATGTCTGTATTTGTGTCTGTATTTATGTCTGTATTTATGTCTGTATTTGTGTCTGTATTTATGTCTGTATTTATGTCTGTATTTGTGTCTGTATTTATGTCTGTATTTATATCTGTATTTATGTCTGTATTTATGTCTGTATTTGTGTCTGTATTTATGTCTGTATTTGTGTCTGTATTTATGTCTGTATTTATGTCTGTATTTATGTCTGTATTTATGTCTGTATTTATATCTGTATTTGTGTCTGTATTTATGTCTGTATTTATGTATGTATTTATGTCTGTATTTATATCTGTATTTATGTCTGTATTTATGTCTGTATTTATGTCTGTATTTATGTCTGTATTTATATTTGTATTTATGTCTGTATTTATGTCTGTATTTATGTCTGTATTTATATCTGTATTTGTGTCTGTATTTATGTCTATGTCTGTATTTATGTCTGTATTTATGTCTGTATTTATATCTGTATTTGTGTCTGTATTTATGTCTGTATTTATATCTGTATTTATGTCTGTATTTATATCTGTATTTATGTCTGTATTTATGTCTGTATTTATGTCTGTATTTATGTCTGTATTTATGTCTGTATTTATGTCTGTATTTATGTCTGTATTTATATCTGTATTTATGTCTGTATTTATATCTGTATTTATATCTGTATTTATGTCTGTATTTATATCTGTATTTATATCTGTATTTGTGTCTGTATTTATGTCTGTATTTATGTCTGTATTTATGTCTGCGTTTATTTATGTATTTGTGTCTGTATAGAGTGGGGGCTCGTCCGGGATCTTCTCTTTGTTCTGACATCTCGTAGGAATAGGTTATAGTGTCATCTGTCCTATACCTATTGTCTACTTGACGAGTAGGGCTACTGATACCTTTCTCTTCGACGTGGACAGACATTTAGTTAAGTTAGTATAGATACATAGTTACAGTGTTGGTTGGAGTACAGTTAGCATTGTGATTGGGTATTGCATGTCTATACTGATACTAAGGTACACTAAGCATGGCTACTCGTACTTTAGATTTAGCTAAGGTGCGGGCATCTGCAACTGAGATGGGATTGGAAGGTGAGGAGTTTAAAGCCTATGTACTGGAAGTAGAGAGAAACTTCAGAGCAGAAGAGAGTGAGCGAAGAAAGTCAGAAATTGAGCTTGAAGCTCGAAAGGTAGCACTTGAAGAGCAAAAGTTGGTGGCAGACCAACAGGCACAAAAACTTGCAGCTGACCTAGAGTCTAAGAAATTAGATGCTAGGAAGTTGGAAATGGAACATGAGTTCCGTATGAAGCAACTTGAGGTAGAGGCTAAAGCTGTTGGTGATTCTGAGGGAGCAGTAGGTGGAGTAGCTTTACCTAGCTCATCAGTAGCCAGCAGACCAGCTTACCATGCTATGAAATGGCCGTTTCCACCATTTGAACCGGACCAAGAGAAGATAGATCAATTCTTAGAGAAGTTCGAGGCAATGTGTAAAGCTATGGGCTTAGAGCCTGAGCGGTGGAATCTTAAGCTTTCACAAGGACTCCGTGGCACCGCGTACGAAGTGTATGCGCGGCTTCCCCAGGGATGGAAAATGATTATCCAACCCTGAAATCGGCTCTTTTGAAAAGATTCGAAATGACAGCCCATGCTTACAGGCGAAGGTTCAGAACTTCCAAGAGAGAACCAGGTGAGATGTTCTCGGCCTATAGTGTGAGGACTGAACTTCCTACCTGTTGAAATGGATGGCCTTGGCCAATTTCAAAGAGGATTATGAGAGTCTGAGAGAGTTGATGGTGGTGGACAATGAAAATGCAGATGTCCAAGCCTTTAAGGAATTTCTTAGGGGAAAATGGGCGGAAAGGCTAGACATAGTAAATAAGTTAGCTGAAAGGTATGTGGAAGTCTATGGTGAGACTGGGGATTCCAGTCAGACTGATTCACAGAAAAGGCAGAAGGGGCTTGATCAGAAGCCCAAGACCAAAGGTCCCAAAGAATCATCCAATGTAGCAGATCCTGTGGTAAAAGACTCTGGTAAGAAACCCGATAAGCAAAGCCCTCCCGCCTCCCCAAAACGGAAGTGGAGTAAGAGGTGGTGTAAGTACTGTAAGTCTCCTTCCCATAATACTGTAGATTGTCTGAGGAAGCCAAAGGACTTGCACTTTGCGTGTCTCGCCTCTAATAGAGGTAGACCTAGCGAGACCACACCTAAGGGTCGGGAGAAACCTAAGTCTGAGAAATCACCTGTGATCGACACGATAGAGGTGAATGGGAAGCAGGTGGAATGTCTATACGATACAGGATTTGCAGTTTGAAGCTGTAATCTCATCCCACCTTGTGAGCCCAGGGCAGCTCACCGGCGAAGACAAGAGAATTTCCAGCTGGCCATGAGGAGCTCCGTAGCTATGGACTTGCCGATTGCTCGGATTGACATTCGGTGCAAGGTACTGTTACAGGGAAGCATCCAGGCGGCTGTGCTGCCTGATCCTATTTACCCTTTGATCCTCGGTCGTCCAGCATGTATTCCTGGGGGACCCCAGGGAACATTGTCTAGTGAGCGCTAGGCAGGCCAGGGCTAAGGATGGAGAAAGGCAGTGTGGTAAGTAATAGACCATTCTCTTGCGAGGTTAGTGAGCAGGTGCTCAAAGTAGGGACCAGACTTTGCGTCCTTACTTACTGGAAGGTGTCCCAAAGCTCTGTACCCGCCAACTCCGGGTCAGTTCTATGTAGAAAACCGGTTGCTTTATCGTAGAGCCGGGCAAGGGGATAGCCAGTACGGTCAGATGGTAGTCCCTACTGACTACAGATCCCGCTTGATACATAGAGTGCATACCTTATCCTTAACTGGACATAAGGATGTGGGGACAACAGTCCAGTGTCTTTCCAGCCACTACCACTGACCTGGAATGACAGGCGACGTGCGGAGATATATCCGGTCGTGCCCAAAGTGTTGTCTGGCAGCACCAAATCACAGGACCAGAAACGGTTTATCTCTGCAGATTGGAGATAGGGTTCTCGCGCTTTCTCCCAATCGAGGGGGCAGGAATTCGAACTCGGATGGCAGGGCCCTTTTCCTGTGGAACGGATAAGGTCCCGATCCACGTATGAGGTGAAGGTCCGCGGGGAATTGCGTAAGTTCCATTGTACTCTCCTTCAGAATTTGGAGAGGTCCGAGGTAGTTTCTCCACAAAGTAGTGCGACTACCATCGCGCTAGATTTCGGTTCTGGGTCCAGACGAGGAGCGAGGAAGACTCAGTCCTACGCAGTACATCCTGTGGGGAGGGTCTGCGGTCTCCTGAGCGTTCAACCGTAGATAGGGCGAACAGGCTCCGTCGGGAAGAGGCCCATGGTGTTAAGCACACTGGGAATCGAGGTCGGACAGGCGAAGTCACATCTGGCACGACGGGATCGTCGGGTGACTCGATACGCCGACAGGCTCACTGTCCTTACTCGCGGGAGAGAAGGCAAGGAGCAAGGGTACTCCAGACGAACCTGGAGTAAGCGACCATTCATTTCGGTCGACATCCGCGAACAGTCCACGAGGGTGATGCCGAGTCGGGATAGGAAGAAATCCTATGGTCGGAAGGGACGAACGAACCCTCAGTAAAGTAACCGATGGCCTACATCAGGTGGATGCGGAACAGTCCAGTGTAGACAGATCCTGTAAGCCAATCACCAGGCCGTTACGTTTCGGGCCTAATCGCTGGAGATAACGTATGTTTGAGGCGGTGGTTGGTGATCCAGCATCCATACCATTCTGGTGGATCTCCCCAGGGAAAGTGAACGTTATGGAACGTCTTTTCCTGGAAATCCAATCTTGATAGAGTAGAGGTTCAGAGTTCAGACCGATCTTTGGCTAGTGAGTTCGACCGGGTCGACCATCTTAAGTGGGGGCCTATGTGACGAAATGGCTGCAGATCGGCAGATCTCTGCATAATATCCCTTTGAAGGGAGTGCGATGCGTTGGTCTCCCTTGAAATTAATATCAATTAATAGGGGATTTCCCTATGAAAAGTAGTGCGGGGCGGAGCTATTCTAGTTATTTATAGAAAAATCTAGAATGTTCCCTCAAGTGCGTACGTGGTAGAGATCTCTAAGTTCACGAGTGCTTCATGCAGCACGGGTTGGTGGAACTTATCGTGACTCTGGTTTTCTTCATGAATCATGAAAGTCACGCGGCCCGTGTAGGCGATTTGAAGGCGCACTGACTTAGTCGTGATCAGTCGCCCACCAGACCTCAGCGTAGACAGTTCACAGCCAACAGGCTGCGGTAATTTTGATGTCAATATTCGCGGCCAGAGCGGACATCGGCAGTCAAGTTTGTGATTGTTCAATCACAGGTTAGTTGAATACTTATTATATTATTTAACTGTTGTCTATATGCCGGGCCGACCTCCCCGAAC
This sequence comes from Cepaea nemoralis, assembly GCA_014155875.1. NCBI lineage: Eukaryota > Metazoa > Mollusca > Gastropoda > Stylommatophora > Helicidae > Cepaea > Cepaea nemoralis. Next base: position 509,053 of record JACEFZ010014381.1, read on the forward strand.
GAATGTATTGCCGTCGAAACTTGAGTCGTCGCGTAGCGTTACAAGTTACAGCGGGCTATCTGCATATTTAAGTAGGCTTTATCGATCAGCGATGTAATGTGTTACCTGACGGAACAAGCCGTATTCCACAGCGAGTGGTGTGTAAATAAAATAGGCCGAACGATGTGCTTTACAGTGTGTAGCAGTTACTAGTTTGGTTTATTAATTACGCATGCAAGGCGACAGTTTGTCAGTCATTACATCAACATGCTAGACGCTGTAAATAATAAGGTAGAGCTTATTATTAGAGATGTGTAATGTGCTTCGTGACATTAGAATTATAACTTAATTGTTCTATCAGTGATGGTGATTTTTCGAGGAATCAAGGTGAGATCAGCCGTGGTGTATTTACTGTGTGAAGATAGCAGTGTTATTCCGTGTAAGCCGGATGGTGTTACCTCGATAGGATAACAGTTGATAGAAAGTATTCATGATACTATTATTACTGCTGGTTGTCATGTCCGTCCGCTAGCATGACCGTGCTTGTTCCATCATACGTTTGTCTAGGTAGCTGACTGGGAGGTAGGCCGGTACGCCCAACCTGTTAGGTTACAGGTCCGACCCAATGCAATCGTGCATATCCGATGAGTGAACATACCCGATCGAGGGTGATGCGGCACTCCGTAATTCGAAGCCGTGGTGTCTAGATAGATCGAGGTTTGAACCTAACCGTTTCTGTCTCTAATATTCTACTCTTCTGGAACCCTGACTCGGTTCATGGAGTACTTGGAGTACTGCCGTGAAGTAGTAGTATATGAGAGGAATAATCCCCCCCCCCCCCAAAAAAAAGGTGGAGTCAGAGTTTGGTAGTGGAGTCTGGAGGTTTGCTACATTGGATGACGTGACTTAAGTCGTCACGGGGACAAGGTACACGGGACCCACAGTAGCTGTGGGAAAGTGTAATGGTGGATGGCCACCACAGCTGTGCTCGACCGGCACAGGTATGACTGACCTGGAAGATAGTCATGTGAATACAAGGGCAACTCAGGATCTGGGGCAGGGATCCCAGAACTGACACTATGGCTGTGCAATGAGTTTGTTATTTAAGTGTGACAATTCATGAGTTCTCCTTGGTTAATGCTATAGTAATGAATTATCAGGAGTATAATTCATTATAGTCATATAGTTATTAATGTGTGTAATTGATCAGTCCATGGGTTAAGGGATTGATGAATTGATGAGTCTGTCAGGAAGGAGATGTCCGGCTGGACACCTTCTCGATACAGTAATCCCTACACTGAAAGGAAAGTAGGTGTATATGTTGATTGATGATGGAAGATGAAACCGGATTGGACTGGCACCAGGCGAAGGATGCTTGACAGAGTCATTACAGTCGACTCTGGTGCTAGGGGTTATTTGTAGCCCAGAAGTGTTACTTGACTGAACAGAGTGTGCTATTGCTGTTTCTACCATCATTTATGCCTATATATTATAGTGACTAAGTAGATCTATGATGTGATGATTCATACTCATGTTGGTAGACATGAGGAATGTCTGAGAGGCAGGTGACCTGGTGGAGATGCTAGTAGTCTTTGTTGTAGTTGAGTACTCACACCAACCTCTCCGTGTTTCAGGATCTGTTATTACTATACAGAAGAAGATTCAAGAGCTTCACCATGAGCTCTATGGGCCCACTCATTCCAGGGCCTATCCAGAAGTTGATTGAGGCCATACTGGGAGTGGTCGTCTGATTCTGCGAGTTCAATGTTGGAAGGAGCTGAGGGCTGAATAAGTCGGTAGGTCTAGGTTAGGACCTCCGTCAAGAGTCCGACGAGTGTCATCCGATCCTGAGAGGATCTAAAGTACGAGTAGCCATGCTTAGTGTAACTTAGTATCAGTATAGATATGTAATACCTAATCACAATGCTAACCGTACTCCAACCAACACTGTAACTATGTATCTATACTCACTTAACTAAATGTCTGTCCACGTCGAAGGGAAAGGTATCAGTAGCCCTACTCGTCAAGTAGACAATAGGTATAGGACAAATGACACTATAACCTATTCCTACGAGATGTCAGAAAAAGAGAAGATCCCGGACGAGCCCCCACTCTATCTTGTGACAAGACCGCCGGGGCTTGGGACTGGTTTGCCACTATAGATACTTATCCCCTGCCTTTGCTCCAACCACCTCAATAGCACTCTACATCTACCAGGCCCCACACAAGCCGGGACAGCTGGACCTCCCTCCCTCACCTAGGGTTCCAAACCCAAGGGGGCTCGGACCAGACACCAGTCATATCACTGCACAAAGTCATAGCTAAGAGAACAAAATTTAATTCTGAACTACTTCAACCACAACACAGAGAAGGATGGCTGAAAGCAGACTAGAAGAACTATGTACCAAGATCAGCTATGCAGATGAGTATTCTTCATCATGGAGGCGGACGATAGCTCGTGCGGTTGTCCAGTCGTGGTAGCGACTCACCCAGGCTCCTCCAGTGGACTGGAACTCCAAGGTCTGCTGCCTCTCCAAAGTTCCCTCTTCACACAGAGAACCAATCACTGGCTGAGCAAGCGCAGTACCACTGCATGACTGACACTGCACCGATGAACAAGGATCCTTCCTTGCTGTCGTACTATTTCACTCGTCACACTCCTGATGAAGTCTGGACCGACCCTAGCATATTAGCGGTCTCCCACTTGCAGAAAAAGTACACGTAGCACCGTATCAACATACACAAGAGCCTGGTCACTCTTCTATCTCATAAGTGACCCACACACTGATATGTCACCTACACAATGAGCGGTTGCTCCATATGAACACACAAATGTCACTGGCAAAGTCTATCAGGTGACTAAACACTTCACCTTATTTCCATGTCCTTGGACAATAGATCTTCACACAGTATCATGTAACTACCCTGATCAATGGGTAGTAAATCACAACCTAGCATACACTGTCAACAGTTCACCACGTTGGACTGAGGTAGCTCCCTACCTTAACATACATTGTCCAACAGTTCACCACGTTGGCATGGAGGTAGCTCCCTACCTTAACAAACATTGTCAACAGTCACCACGTTGGCATGAGGTAGCTCCCTACTTATATTACATGTCACTCTGGTGGTTCCCACCACTTTTTGTAATCAAAGTCTTAGGTCACTGGACCACGTGGTGGCTTCATAAAAGGGTACCAATGTAGAAACAACTATTTAAGCATCAAATTATACACGGTGTCCCCATGATAACCCAGCCGGGCCGGAAGCATATACACAGGCCATGGTGACCGGTATCAATGATCACTCTGCTCAACTTGAAAGTTCACTACCTTGCAATCACCAAGGTTTACACTGAGGTTGAATGTCACCAGTGCTTCACTGGCTAGAATCACCAGACGTTTCAGTGTTGGATCCTCTCAGGATCGGATGACACTCGTCGGACTCTTGACGGAGGTCCTAACCTAGACCTACCGACCTATTCAGCACTCAGCTCCTTCCAACATTGAACTCGCAGAATCAGACGACCACTCCCAGTATGGCCTCAATCAACTTCTGGATAGGCACTGGAATGAGTGGGCCCATAGAGCTCATGGTGAAGCTCTTGAATCTTCTTCAGTATAGTAATAACAGATCCTGAAACACGGAGAGGTTGGTGTGAGTACTCAACTACAACAAAGACTAACAGCATCTCCACCATGTCACCTGCCTCCTCAGACATTCCTCATGTCTACCAACATGAGTATGTAATCATCACATCATAGATCTATTAGTCACTATAATATATAGGCATAATGATGGTAGAAAACAGCAATAGCACACCTGTTCAGTCAAGTAACACTTCTGGGCTACAAATAACCCCCCTAGCACCAGAGTCGACTGTATGACTCTGTCAAGCATCCTTCGCCTGGTGCCAGTCCAATCCTGTTTCATCCTTCCATCATCAATCAACATATACACCTACTTTCCCTTTCAGTGTAGTGATTACTGTATCGAGAAGGTGTCCAGCCGGACATCTCCTTCCTGACAGACCATCAATTCACCAATCCCTTAACCCATGGACTGATCAATTACACACATTAATAACTATATGACCATAATGAATTATCCTCCTGATAATTCCTTACTATAGCATTAACCAAGGAGAACTCATGAATTGTTACACTTAAATAACAAACTCATTTCACAGCCATATTGTCAGTTCTGGGATCCCTGCCCCAGATCCTGAGTTGCCCTTTGTATTCACTGACTATCTTCCAGGTCAGTCATACCTGTGCCGGTCGAGCACAGCTGTGGTGGCCATCCACCATTACACTTTCCCACAGCTACTGGGGGTCCCGTGTACCTTGTCCCGTGACGACTTAAGTCACGTCATCCAATGTAGCAAGCCTCCAGACTCCAACTACCAAACTCTGGCTCCACCTTTTTTAGGGGGGGGGGGGGGTTATTCCCCTCATATACTACTACTTCACGGGCAGTACTCCAAGTACTCCATGAACCGAGTCAGGGTTCCCGAAGAGTAGAATATTAGAGACAGAAACGGTTAGGTTCAAACCTCGATCTATCTAGACACCACGGCCTCGAATTACGGAGTGCCGCATCACCTCTCGATCGGGTATGTTCACTTATCGGATCTGCACGATCGCATTGGGTCGGACCTGTAACCTAACAGGTTGGGCGTACCGGCCTACCTCCCAGTCGGCTGACCTAGACAAACGTAAGATGGAACACGCACGGTCATTCTAGCGGACGGACATGACAACAAGCAGTAATAATTAGTATCATGAATACTTCTATCAACTGTTATCCTACCGATGCACCACCATTCTGCTTACGCGGAATAACACTGCTATCTGCACACAGCAAATACACCACGGCTGATCTCACCTTGATTCCTCGAAAAATCACCATCACTGATAGAACAATTAAGTTACAATTCTAATGTCACGAAGCACATTACACATCTCTAATAATAAGCTCTACCTTATTATTTACAGCGTCTAGCATGTTGATGTAATGACTGACAAACTGTCGCCTTGCATGCGTAATTAATAAACCAAACCAGTAACTGCTACACACTGTAAAGCACATCGTTCGGCCTATATTATTTACACACCACTCGCTGGGAATACGGCTTGTTCCGTCAGGTAACACATTACATCGCTGATCGATAAAGCCTACTTAAATATGCAGATAGCCCGCTGTAACTTGTAACGCTACGCGACAGACTCAAGTTTCGACGGCAATAAATTCGTTCGGGGAGGTCGGCCCGGCATATAGACAACAGTTAAATAATATAATAAGTATTCAACTAACCTGTGATTGAACAATCACAAACTTGACTGCCGATGTCCGCTCTGGCCGCGAATATTGACATCAAAATTACCGCAGCCTGTTGGCTGGTGAACTGTCTACGCTGAGGTCTGGTGGCGACTGATCACGACTAAGTCAGTGCGCCTTCAAATCGCCTACACGGGCCGCGTGACTTTCATGATTCATGAAGAAAAACCAGAGTCACGATAAGTTCCACCAACCCGTGCTGCATGAAGCACTCGTGAACTTAGAGATCTCTACCACGTACGCACTTGAGGGAACATTCTAGATTTTTCTATAAATAACTAGAATAGCTCCGCACCGCACTACGTTTCATAGGGAAATCCCCCTATTAATTGATATTAGTTTCAAGGGAGACCAACGCATCGCACTCCCTTCAAAGGGATATTATGCAGAGATCTGCCGATCTGCAGCCATTTTCGTCACATAGGCCCCCACTTAAGATGGTCGACCCGGTCGAACTCATAGCAAAGATCGGTTGAACTCTGAACCTCTACTCTATCAAGATTGGATTTCCAGGAAAAGACGTTCCATACCGTTCACTTTCCCTGGGGAGATCCACCAGAATGGTATGGATGCGGGATCACCAACCACCGCCTCAACCATACGTTATCTCCAGCGATTAGGCCCGAAACGTAACGGCCTGGTGATTGGCTTACAGGATCTGTCTACACTGGACTGTTCCGCATCCACCTGGTGTAGGCCATCGGTTACTTTACTGAGGTTCGTTCGTCCCTTCCGACCATAGGATTCTTCCTATCCCGACTAGGCATCACCCTCGTGGACTGTTCGCGGATGTCGACCGAAATGAATGGTCGCTTACTCCAGGTTCGTCTGGAGTACCCTTGCTCCTGCCTTCTCTCCCGCGAGTAAGGACAGTGAGCCTGTCGGCGCGTATCGAGTCACCCGACGATCCCGTCGTGCCAGATGTGACTTCGCCTGTCCGACCTCGATTCCCAGTGTGCTTAACACCATGGGCCTCTTCCCGACGGAGCCTGTTCGCCCTATCTACGGTTGAACGCTCAGGAGACCGCAGACCCTCCCCACAGGATGTACTGCGTAGGACTGAGTCTTCCTCGCTCTCGTCTGGACCCAGAACCCAATCTAGCGCGATGGTAGTCGCACTACTTTCTGGAGAAACTACCTCGGACCTCTCCAAATTCTGAAGGAGAGTACAATGGAACTTACGCAATTCCCCGCGGACCTTCACCTCATACGTGGATCGGGACCTTATCCGTTCCACAGGAAAAGGGCCCTGCCATCCGAGTTCGAATTCCGCCCCCTCGATTGGGAGAAGCGCGAGAACCCTATCTCCAATCTGCAGAGATAAACCGTTTCTGGTCCTGTGCTTTGGTGCTGCCAGACAACACGTTGGGCACGACCGGATATATCTCCGCACGTCGCCTGTCATTCCAGGCCAGTGGTAGTGGCTGGAAAGACACTGGACTGTTGTCCCCACATCCTTATGTCCGGTTAAGGATAAGGTATGCACTCTATGTATCAAGCTGGATCTGTAGTCAGTAGGGACTACCATCTGACCGTACTGGCTATCCCCTTGCCCGGCTCTACGATAAAGCAACCGGTTTTCTACATAGAACTGACCCGGAGTTGGCGGGTCAGAGCTTTGGGTCACCTCCAGTAAGTAAGGACGCAAAGTCTGGTCCCTACTTTGAGCACTGCTCACTAACCTCGCAAGAGAATGGTCTATTAACTTACCACACTGCCTTTCTCCATCCTTAGCCCTGGCCTGCCTAGCGCTCACTAGACAATGTTCCTGGGGTCCCCCAGGAATACATGCGGACGACCGAGGATCAAAGGGTAAATAGGATCAGGCAGCACAGCCGCCTGGATGCTACCCATAACGTACCTGCACCGAATGTCAATCCGAGCAATTGGCAAGTCCATAGCTACGGAGCTCCTTATGGCCAGCTGAATTTCTCTTGTCTCGCCGGTGAGCTGCCCTGGGCTCACAAGGTGGGATGAGATTACAGCTTCAAACTGCAATCCTGTATCGTATAGACATTCCACCTGCTTCCCAATTCACCTCTATCGTTTCGATCACAGGTGATTTCTCAAGACTTTCTCCCGACCCTTAGTGTGGTCTCGCTAGGTCTACCTCTATTAGAGGCGAGACACGCAAAGTGCAAGTCCCCCACTCTATCTTGTGACAAGACCGCCGGGGCATGGACTGGTTTGCCACTATAGATACTATCCCCCTGCCTTTGCTCCAACCACCTCAATAGCACTCTACATCTACCAGGCCCACACAAGCCGGGACAGCTGGACCTCCCCTCCCTCACCTAGGGTTCCAAACCCAGGGGGCTACGGACCAGACACCAGTCATATCACTGCACAAGTCATAGCTAAGAGGACAAAAATTTAATTCTGAACTAATTCAACCACAACACAGAGAAGGATGGCTGAAAGCCAGACTAGAAGAACTATGTACAAGATCAAGCTATGCAGATGAGTATTCTTCATCATGGAGGCGGACGATAGCTCGTGCGGTTGTCCAGTCGTGGTAGCGACTCACCCAGCCTCCTCCAGTGGACTGGAACTCCAAGGTCTGCTTGCCTCTCCAAAGTTCCCTCTTCACACAGAGAACCAATCACGGGCTGAGCAAGCGCAGTATCACTGCCTGACTGGCACTGCACCGATGAACAAGGATCCTTCCTTGCTGTCGTACTATTTCACTCGTCACACTCCTGATGAAGTCTGGGCCGACCCTAGCATATTAGCGGTCTCCCACTTGCAGAAAAAGTACACGTAGCACCGTATCAACATACACAAGAGCCTGGTCACTCTTCTATCTCATAAGTGACCCACACACTGATAGTCACCTACACAATGAGCGGTTGCTCCATATGAACACACAATGTCACTGGCAAAGTCTATCAGGTGACTAAACACTTCACCTTATTTCCATGTCCTTGGACAAATAGATCTTCACACAGTATCATGCAACTACCCTGATCAATGGGTAGTAATCACAACCTAGCATACACTGTCAACAGTTCACCACGTTGGACTGAGGTAGCTCCCTACCTTAACATACAATTGTCAACAGTTCACCACGTTGGCATGAGGTAGCTCCCTACCTTAACAAACATGTCCCTCTGTGTTTCCCACCACTTATGTAATCAAGGTCTTAGGTCACTGGACCACGTGTTGGCTTCAGAAAGGTAAACCAAGTATCAATACCCTATTCAAGCATAAAATTATACATGGTGGCCCATGACAACCCAGCCGGGCCGGAAGCATAACAGAGTCCATGATGACCGGTAACAATGATCACTTTGCTCAACTTGAAAGTTCATGACCTTGCAATCACCAAGGTTTACACTGAGTTTGAATTTCACCAGTGCTTCACTGGCTAGAATCACCAGACGTTTCAGTCTTGGATCCTCGTCGGGATCGGTTGACACTCGTCGGACTCTTGACGGAGGTCCTAACCTAGACCTACCGAAGTATTCAGCACTCAGCTCCTTCCAACATTGATCTCGCAGAATCAGAAGACCAATCCCAGTATGGCCTCAATCAACTTCATGATAGGCACTGGAATGAGTGGGCCCATAGAGCTCATGGTGAAGCTCTTGAATCTTCTTCAGGATAGTAATAACAGATCCTGAAACACGGAGAGGTTGGTGTGAGTACTCAACTACAACAAAGACTAACAGCATCTCCACCATGTCACCTGCCCCTCAGACATTCCTCATGTCTACCAACATGAGTATGTAATCATCACATCATAGATCTACTTAGTACACTATAATTATAGGCATAATGATGTTAGAGAACAGCAATAGTACACCTGTTCAGTCAAGTAACACTTCTGGCTACAAATAACCCCTAGCACCAGAGTCGACTAGTATGACTCTGTCAAGCATCCTTCGCCTGGTGCCAGTCCAATCCTGTTTCATCCTTCCATCATCAATCAACATATACACCTACTTTCCCTTTCAGTGTAGTGATTACTGTATCGAGAAGGTGTCCAGCCGGACATCTCCTTCCTGACAGACCCATCAATTCACCAATCCCTTAACCCATGTACTGATCAATTACACACATTAATCACTATATGACCATAATGAAATTATCCTCCTGATAATTCACTTACTATAGTATTAACCTAAGGAGAACTCATGAATTGTTACACTTAAGTAACAAACTCATTATCACAGCCATAGTGTCAGTTCTGGGATCCCTGCCCCAGATCCTGAAGTTGCCCTTTGATTCACTGACTATCTTCCAGGTCAGTCATACCTGTGCCGGTCGAGCACAGCTGTGGTGGTCATCCACCATTACACTTTCCCACAGCTACTGTGGGTCCCGTGTACCTTGTCCCGTGACGACTTAAGTCACGTCATCCAATGTAGCAAGCCTCCAGACTCCACTACCAAACTCTGGCTCCACCTTTTTAGGGGGGAGGGTTTATTCCCCTCACTACTACTACTTCACGGACAGTACTCCAAGTACTCCATGAACAGAGTCAGGGTTCAAGAAGAGTAGAATATAGAGACAGAAATGGGTTAGGTTCAAATCCTAGATCTATCTAGACACAACGGCCTCGAATTACGGAGTGCCGCATCACCCTCGATCGGGTATGTTCAACCTTCGGATATGCACGATCGCATTGGGTCGGACCTGTGACCTAACAGTGTTGGGCGTACCGGCCTACCTCCCATTCGGCTGCCTAGACAAACGTAAGATGGAACACTGCACGGTCATGCTCGCGGACGGACATTGAAAACAAGCAGTAATAATAGTATCATGACATACTTCTATCAACTGTTATCCTACCGATGTAACACCATTCTGCTTACGCGGAATAACACTGCTATCTTCACACAGCAAATACACCACGGCCTGATCTCACCTTGATTCCTCGAAAAATCACCATCACTGATAGAACAATTCAGTTACAATTCTAATGTCACGAAGCACATTACACATCTGCTAATAATAAGCTCTACCTTATTATTTACAGCGTCTAGCATAGTCGATGTAATGACTGACAAACTGTCGCCTTGCCTGCGTAATTAATAAACCAAACCAGTAACTGCTACACACTGTAAAGCACATCGTTCGGCCTATTTTATTTACACACCACTCGCTGTGGAATACGGCTTGTTCCGTCAGGTAACACATTACATCGCTGATCGATAAAGCCTACTTAAATATGCAGATAGCCCGCTGTAACTTGTAACGCTTACGCGACGACTCAAGTTTCGACGGCAATACATTCGTTCGGGGAGGTCGGCCCGGCATATAGACAACAGTAAAATAATATAATAAGTATTCACTAACCTGTGATTGAACAATCACAAACTTGACTGCCGATGTCCGCTCTGGCCGCGAATATTGACATCAAAATTACCGCAGCCTGTTGGCTGTGACTGTCTACGCTGAGGTCTGGTGGCGACTGATCACGACTAAGTCAGTGCGCCTTCAAATCGCCTACACGGGCCGCGTGACTTTCATGATTCATGAGAAAACCAGAGTCACGATAAGTTCCACCAACCCGTGCTGCATGAAGCACTCGTGAACTTAGAGATCTCTACCACGTACGCACTTGAGGGAACATTCTAGATTTTCTATAAATAACTAGAATAGCTCCGCCCCGCACTACTTTTCATAGGGAAATCCCCTATTAATTGCATATTAAGTTTCAAGGGAGACCAACGCATCGCACTCCCTTCAAAGGGGATATTATGCAGAGATCTGCCGATCTGCAGCCATTTCGTCACATTGTGTCTGTATTTATGTCTGTATTTATGTCTGTATTTAAGTCTGTATTTAAGTCTGTATTTATGTCTGTATTTAAGTCTGTATTTATGTCTGTATTTATATCTGTATTTATGTCTGTATTTATGTCTGTATTTATGTCTGTATTTATGTCTGTATTTGTGTCTGTATTTATGTCTGTATTTATATCTGTATTTATGTCTTATTTGTGTCTGTATTATGTCTGTATTTATGTCTGTATTTATGTCTGTATTTATGTCTGTATTTATGTCTGTATTTGTGTCTGTATTTATGTCTGTATTTATGTCTGTATTTATGTCTGTATTTATGTCTGTATTTATGTCGTGTATTTATGTCTGTAATTTGTGTCTGTATTTATGTCTGTATTTATGTCTGTATTTGTGTCTGTATTTATGTCTGTATTTATGTCTGTATTTATGTCTGTATTTATATCTGTATTTATGTCTGTGTTTATGTCTGTATTTATGTCTGTATTTATGTCTGTATTTGTGTCTGTATTTATGTCTGTATTTATGTCTGTATTTATGTCTGTATTTATATCTGTATTTATGTCTGTATTTGTGTCTGTATTTATGTCTTTATTTATGTCTGTATTTGTGTCTGTATTTATGTCTGTATTCATGTCTGTATTTGTGTCTGTATTTATGTCTGTATTTATGTCTGTATTTATGTCTGTATTTATGTTTGTATTTATGTCTGTATTTATGTCTGTATTTATGTCTGCATTTATGTCTGTATTTATGTCTGTATTTATATCTGTATTTATGTCTGTATTATATCTGTATGTATGTCTGTATTTATGTCTGTATTCATGTCTGCGTTTATTTATGTATTTGTGTCTGTATTTAAGTCTATATTTATGTCTGTATTTATGTCTGTATTTAAGTCTGTATTTAAGTCTGTATTTATGTCTGTATTTAAGTCTGTATTTGTGTCTGTATTTATGTCTGTATTTATGTCTGTATTTATGTCTGTATTTATGTCTGTATTTGTGTCTGTATTTATGTCTGTATTTATATCTGTATTTATATCCGTATTTATATCCGTATTTTGTCTCTATTTGTGTCTGTATTTATCTCTGTATTTGTGTCTGTATTTATGTCTGTATTTATGTCTGTATTTATGTCTGTATTTATATCTGTATTTATGTCTGTATTTATATCTATATTTATGTCTGTATTTGTGTCTGTATTTATGTCTGTATTTATGTCTGTATTTATGTCTGTATTTATGTCTGTATTTATGTCTGTATTTAGGTCTGTATTTATGTCTGTATTTATGTCTGTATTTATGTCTGTATTTGTGTCTGTATTTATGTCTGTATTTATGTGTGTATTTGTGTCTGTATTTATGTCTGTATTTGTGTCTGTATTTATGTCTGTATTCATGTCTGTATTTATGTCTGTATTTATGTCTGTATTTATGTCTGTATTTATGTCTGTATTTATGTCTGTATTTATGTCTGTATTTGTGTCTGTATTTATGTCTGTATTTATGTCTGTATTTGTGTCTGTATTTATGTCTGTATTTATGTCTGTATTTGTGTCTGTATTTATGTCTGTATTCATGTCTGTATTTGTGTCTGTATTAATGTCTGTATTTATGTCTGTATTTATGTCTGTATTTATGTCTGTATTTGTGTCTGTATTTATGTCTGTATTTATATATGTATTTGTGTCTGTATTTATATCTGTATTTATATCTGTATTTATATCTGTATTTATGTCTGTATTTATGTCTGTATTTATATCTGTATTTATGTCTGTATTTATGTCTATATTTATGTCTGTATTTGTGTCTGTATTTATGTCTGTATTTTGTCTGTATTTATATCTGTATTTGTGTCTGTATTTATGTCTGTATTTATATCTGTATTTATGTCTGTATTTGTGTTTGTATTTATGTCTGTATTTATGTCTGTATTTATGTCTGTATTTATGTCTGTAATTTATGTCTGTATTTGTGTCTGTATTTATGTCTGTATTTATGTCTGTATTTATGTCTGTATTTGTGTCTGTATTTATGTCTGTATTTATGTCTGTATTTATGTCTGTATTTGTGTCTGTATTTATGTCTGTATTTATGACTGTATTTGTGTCTGTATTTATGTCTGTATTTATGTCTGTATTTATGTCTGTATTTATATCTGTATTTATGTCTGTATTTGTGTCTGTATTTATGTCTGTATTTATATCTGTATTTGTGTCTGTATTTATGTCTGTATTTATGTCTGTATTTATGTCTGTATTTATATCTGTATTTATGTCTGTATTTGTGTCTGTATTTATGTCTGTATTTATGTCTGCATTTATATTTGTATTTATGTCTGTATTGATATCTGTATTTATGTCTGTATTTGTGTCTGTATTTGTGTCTGTATTTATATCTGTATTTATGTCTGTATTTATTTCTGTATTTATGTATGTATTTGTTGTCTGTATTTATGTCTGTATTTATGTTTGTATTTATGTCTTTATTTATGTCTGTATTTGTGTCTGTATTTATGTCTGTATTTATATCTGTATTTATGTCTGTATTTATGTCTGTATTTATGTCTGTATTTATATCTGTATTTGTGTCTGTATTTATGTCTGTTTTGATATCCGTATTTATGTCTGTATTTATATCTGTATTTATGTCTGTATTTATATCTGTATTTATGTCCGTATTTATATCTGTATTTATGTCTGTGTTTATATCTGTAATTATGTCTGTATTGATATCTGTATTTATATCTGTATTTGTGTCTGTATTTGTGTCTGTATTTATATCTGTATTTATGTATGTATTTATATCTGTATTTAAGTCTGTATTTATGTCTGTATTTATATCTGTATTTATGTCTGTATTTATGTCTGTATTTATGTCTGTATTTATGTCTGTATTTATGTCTGTATTAATATCTGTATTTATGTCTGTATTTATATCTGTATTTATGTCTGTATTTATATCTGTATTTATGTCTGTAGTTATATCTGTATTTATGTCTGTAGTTATATCTGTATTTATGTCTGTATTGATATCTGTATTTATATCTGTATTTGTGTCTGTATTTATGTCTGTATTTATATCTGTATTTATGTCTGTATTTATATATGTATTTATGTCTGCATTTGTGTCTGTATTTGTGTCTGTATTTATGTCTGTATTTATATCTGTATTTATGTCTGTATTTATATCTGTATTTGTGTCTGTATGTGTGTCTGTATTTATGTTTGTATTTATGTCTGTATTTGTGTCTGTATTTGTGTCTGTATTTATGTCTGTATTTATGTCTGTATTTGTGTCTGTATTTGTGTCTGTATTTATGTCTGTATTTATGTCTGTATTTGTGTCTGTATTTATGTCTGTATTTATGTCTGTATTTGTGTCTGTATTTGTGTCTGTATTTATGTCTGTATTTATGTCTGTATTTATGTCTGTATTTATGTCTGTATTTATGTCTGTATTTATGTCTGTATTTATGTCTGTATTTATGTCTGTATTTATGTCTGTATTTGTGTCTGTATTTATGTGTGTATTTGTGTCTGTATTTGTGTCTGTACTTATGTCTGTATTTATGTCTGTATTTATATCTGTATTTAAGTCTGTATTTAAGTCTGTATTTGTGTCTGTATTTATATCTGTATTTATATCTGTATTTATATCTGTATTTATGTCTGTATTGATATCTGTATTTATATCTGTATTTGTGTCTGTATTTATATCTGTATTTATGTCTGTATTTATATCTGTATTTATGTCTATATTTATGTCTGTATTTGTGTCTGTATTTATGTCTGTATTTATGTCTGTATTTAAGTCTGTATTTGTGTCTGTATTTATATCTGTATTTATATCTCTATTTATATCTGTATTTATGTCTGTATTGATATCTGTATTTATATCTGTATTTGTGTCTGTATTTGTGTCTGTATTTATATCTGTATTTATGTCTGTATTTATATCTGTGTTTATGTCTGTATTTATGTCTGTATTTGTGTCTGTATTTATGTCTGTATTTATGTCTGTATTTATGTCTGTATTTGTGTCTGTATTTATGTGTGTATTTGTGTCTGTATTTGTGTCTGTATTTATGTCTGTATTTATGTCTGTACTTATGTCTGTATTTAAGTCTGTATTTGTGTCTGTATTTATATCTGTATTTATATCTGTATTTATGTCTGTATTTATATCTGTATTTATGTCTGTATTTATGTCTGTATTTATGTCTGTATTTGTGTCTGTATTTGTGTCTGTATTTATATCTGTATTTATGTCTGTATTTATATCTGTATTTATGTCTGTATTTATATCTGTATTTGTGTCTGTATTTATGTCTATGTCTGTATTTATGTCTGTATTTATGTCTGTATTTATGTCTGTATTTATGTCTGTATTGATATCTGTATTTATGTCTGTATTTATGTCTGTATTTATGTCTGTATTTATATCTGTATTTGTGTCTGTATTTATGTCTGTATTTATGTCTGTATTTATGTCTGTATTTATGTCTGTATTTATGTCTGTATTTATATCTGTATTTATGTCTGTATTTATATCTGTATTTATATCTGTATTTATGTCTGTATTTATATCTGTATTTATATCTGTATTTGTGTCTGTATTTATGTCTGTATTTATGTCTGTATTTATGTCTGCGTTTATTTATGTATTTGTGTCTGTATAGAGTGGGGGCTCGTCCGGGATCTTCTCTTTGTTCTGACATCTCGTAGGAATAGGTTATAGTGTCATCTGTCCTATACCTATTGTCTACTTGACGAGTAGGGCTACTGATACCTTTCTCTTCGACGTGGACAGACATTTAGTTAAGTTAGTATAGATACATAGTTACAGTGTTGGTTGGAGTACAGTTAGCATTGTGATTGGGTATTGCATGTCTATACTGATACTAAGGTACACTAAGCATGGCTACTCGTACTTTAGATTTAGCTAAGGTGCGGGCATCTGCAACTGAGCTGGGATTGGAAGGTGAGGAGTTTAAAGCCTATGTACTGGAAGTAGAGAGAAACTTCAGAGCAGAAGAGAGTGAGCGAAGAAAGTCAGAAATTGAGCTTGAAGCTCGAAAGGTAGCACTTGAAGAGCAAAAGTTGGTGGCAGACCAACAGGCACAAAAACTTGCAGCTGACCTAGAGTCTAAGAAATTAGATGCTAGGAAGTTGGAAATGGAACATGAGTTCCGTATGAAGCAACTTGAGGTAGAGGCTAAAGCTGTTGGTGATTCTGAGGGAGCAGTAGGTGGAGTAGCTTTACCTAGCTCATCAGTAGCCAGCAGACCAGCTTACCATGCTATGAAATGGCCGTTTCCACCATTTGAACCGGACCAAGAGAAGATAGATCAATTCTTAGAGAAGTTCGAGGCAATGTGTAAAGCTATGGGCTTAGAGCCTGAGCGGTGGAATCTTAAGCTTTCACAAGGACTCCGTGGCACCGCGTACGAAGTGTATGCGCGGCTTCCCCCAGGGATGGAAAATGATTATCCAACCCTGAAATCGGCTCTTTTGAAAAGATTCGAAATGACAGCCCATGCTTACAGGCGAAGGTTCAGAACTTCCAAGAGAGAACCAGGTGAGATGTTCTCGGCCTATAGTGTGAGGCTGAATTCCTACCTGTTGAAATGGATGGCCTTGGCCAATTTCAAAGAGGATTATGAGAGTCTGAGAGAGTTGATGGTGGTGGAATGAAAATGCAGATGTCCAAGCCTTTAAGGAATTTCTTAGGGGAAAATGGAGCGGAAAGGCTAGACATAGTAAATAAGTTAGCTGAAAGGTATGTGGAAGTCTATGGTGAGACTGGGGATTCCAGTCAGACTGATTCACAGAAAAGGCAGAAGGGGCTTGATCAGAAGCCCAAGACCAAAGGTCCCAAAGAATCATCCAATGTAGCAGATCCTGTGGTAAAAGACTCTGGTAAGAAACCCGAGAAGCAAAGCCCTCCCGCCTCCCCAAAACGGAAGTGGAGTAAGAGGTGGTGTAAGTACTGTAAGTCTCCTTCCCATAATACTGTAGATTGTCTGAGGAAGCCAAAGGACTTGCACTTTGCGTGTCTCGCCTCTAATAGAGGTAGACCTAGCGAGACCACACCTAAGGGTCGGGAGAAACCTAAGTCTGAGAAATCACCTGTGATCGACACGATAGAGGTGAATGGGAAGCAGGTGGAATGTCTATACGATACAGGTTTGCAGTTTGAAGCTGTAATCTCATCCCACCTTGTGAGCCCAGGGCAGCTCACCGAGAAGACAAGAGAATTCCAGCTGGCCATGAGGAGCTCCGTAGCTATGGACTTGCCGATTGCTCGGATTGACATTCGGTGCAAGTATGTTACAGGAAGCATCCAGGCGGCTGTGCTGCCTGATCCTATTTACCCTTTGATCCTCGGTCGTCCACATGTATTCCTGGGGGACCCCAGGGAACATTGTCTAGTGAGCGCTAGGCAGGCCAGGGCTAAGGATGGAGAAAGGCAGTGTGGTAAGTTAATAGACCATTCTCTTGCGAGGTTAGTGAGCGGTGCTCAAAGTAGGGACCCGACTTTGCGTCCTTACTTACTGGAAGTGTCCCAAAGCTCTGACCCGCCAACTCCGGGTCAGTTCTATGTAGAAAACCGGTTGCTTTATCGTAGAGCCGGGCAAGGGGATAGCCAGTACGGTCAGATGGTAGTCCCTACTGACTACAGATCCCGCTTGATACATAGAGTGCATACCTTATCCTTAACTGGACATAAGGATGTGGGGACAACAGTCCAGTGTCTTTCCAGCCACTACCACTGACCTGGAATGACAGGCGACGTGCGGAGATATATCCGGTCGTGCCCAAAGTGTTGTCTGGCAGCACCAAATCACAGGACCAGAAACGGTTTATCTCTGCAGATTGGAGATAGGGTTCTCGCGTTTCTCCCAATCGAGGGGGCAGAATTCGAACTCGGATGGCAGGCCCTTTTTCCTGTGGAACGGATAAGGTCCCGATCCACGTATGAGGTGAAGGTCCGCGGGGAATTGCGTAAGTTCCATTGTACTCTCCTTCAGAATTTGGAGAGGTCCGAGGTAGTTTCTCCAGAAAGTAGTGCGACTACCATCGCGCTAGATTTGGTTCTGGGTCCAGACGAGAGCGAGGAAGACTCAGTCCTACGCAGTACATCCTGTGGGGAGGGTCTGCGGTCTCCTGAGCGTTCAACCGTAGATAGGGCGAACAGGCTCCGTCGGGAAGAGGCCCATGGTGTTAAGCACACTGGGAATCGAGGTCGGACAGGCGAAGTCACATCTGGCACGACGGGATCGTCGGGTGACTCGATACGCCGACAGGCTCACTGTCCTTACTCGCGGGAGAGAAGGCAGGAGCAAGGGTACTCCAGACGAACCTGGAGTAAGCGACCATTCATTTCGGTCGACATCCGCGAACAGTCCACGAGGGTGATGCCTAGTCGGGATAGGAAGAATCCTATGGTCGGAAGGGACGAACGAACCCTCAGTAAAGTAACCGATGGCCTACACCAGGTGAATGCGGAACAGTCCAGTGTAGACAGATCCTGTAAGCCAATCACCAGGCCGTTACGTTTCGGGCCTAATCGCTGGAGATAACGTATGTTTGAGGCGGTGGTTGGTGATCCAGCATCCATACCATTCTGGTGGATCTCCCCAGGGAAAGTGAACGTTATGGAACGTCTTTTCCTGGAAATCCAATCTTGATAGAGTAGAGGTTCAGAGTTCAGACCGATCTTTGGCTAGTGAGTTCGACCGGGTCGACCATCTTAAGTGGGGGCCTATGTGACGAAATGGCTGCAGATCGGCAGATCTCTGCATAATATCCCTTTGAAGGGAGTGCGATGCGTTGGTCTCCCTTGAAACTAATAGCAATTAATAGGGGGTTTCCCTATGAAAAGTAGTGCGGGGCGGAGCTATTCTAGTTATTTATAGAAAAATCTAGAATGTTCCCTCAAGTGCGTACGTGGTAGAGATCTCTAAGTTCACGAGTGCTTCATGCAGCACGGGTTGGTGGAACTTATCGTGACTCTTGTTTTCTTCATGAATCATGAAAGTCACGCGGCCCGTGTAGGCGATTTGAAGGCGCACTGACTTAGTCGTGATCAGTCGCCCACCAGACCTCAGCGTAGACAGTTCACAGCCAACAGGCTGCGGTAATTTTGATGTCAATATTCGCGGCCAGAGCGGATATCGGCAGTCAAGTTTGTGATTGTTCAATCACAGGTTAGTTGAATACTTATTATATTATTTAACTGTTGTCTATATGCCGGGCCGACCTCCCCGAACGAATGTATTGCCGTCGAAACTTGAGTCGTCGCGTAGCGTTACAAGTTACAGCGGGCTATCTGCATATTTAAGTAGGCTTTATCGATCAGCGATGTAATGTGTTACCTGACGGAACAAGCCGTATTCCACAGCGAGTGGTGTGTAAATAAAATAGGCCGAACGATGTGCTTTACAGTGTGTAGCAGTTACTTGTTTGGTTTATTAATTACGCATGCAAGGCGACAGTTTGTCAGTCATTACATCAACATGCTAGACGCTGTAAATAATAAGGTAGAGCTTATTATTAGAGATGTGTAATGTGCTTCGTGACATTAGAATTATAACTGAATTGTTCTATCAGTGATGGTGATTTTTCGAGGAATCAAGGTGAGATCAGCCGTGGTGTATTTACTGTGTGAAGATAGCAGTGTTATTCCGTGTAAGCCGGATGGTGTTACCTCGATAGGATAACAGTTGATAGAAAGTATTCATGATACTATTATTACTGCTGGTTGTAATGTCCGTCCGCTAGCATGACCGTGCTTGTTCCATCATACGTTTGTCTAGGTAGCTGACTGGGAGGTAGGCCGGTACGCCCAACCTGTTAGGTTACAGGTCCGACCCAATGCAATCGTGCATATCCGATGAGTGAACATACCCGATCGAGGGTGATGCGGCACTCCGTAATTCGAAGCCGTGGTGTCTAGATAGATCGAGGTTTGAACCTAACCGTTTCTGTCTCTAATATTCTACTCTTCTGGAACCCTGACTCGGTTCATGGAGTACTTGGAGTACTGCCGTGAAGTAGTAGTATATGAGAGGAATAATCCCCCCCCCCCCCCCAAAAAAAAAAAGGGTGGAGTCAGAGTTTGGTAGTGGAGTCTGGAGGTTTGCTACATTGGATGACGTGACTTAAGTCGTCACGGGGCAAGGTACATGGGACCCACAGTAGCTGTGGGAAAGTGTAATGGTGGATGGCCACCACAGCTGTGCTCGACCGGCACAGGTATGACTGACCTGGAAGATAGTCCTGTGAATACAAGGGCAACTCAGGATCTGGGGCAGGGATCCCAGAACTGACACTATGGCTGTGCAATGAGTTTGTTATTTAAGTGTGACAATTCATGAGTTCTCCTTGGTTAATGCTATAGTAATGAATTATCAGGAGTATAATTCATTATAGTCATATAGTTATTAATGTGTGTAATTGATCAGTCCATGGGTTAAGGGATTGATGAATTGATGAGTCTGTCAGGAAGGAGATGTCCGGCTGGACACCTTCTCGATACAGTAATCCCTACACTGAAAGGAAAGAAGGTGTATATGTTGATTGATGATGGAAGATGAAACCGGATTGGCCTGGCACCAGGCGAAGGATGCTTGACAGAGTCATACAGTCGACTCTGGTGCTAGGGGTTATTTGTAGCCCAGAAGTGTTACTTGACTGAACAGGTGTGCTATTGCTGTTTCTACCATCATTATGCCTATATATTATAGTGACTAAACAGATCTATGATGTGATGATTACATACTCATGTTGGTAGACATGAGGAATGTCTGAGGGGCAGGTGACATGGTGGAGATGCTGGTAGTCTTTGTTGTAGTTGAGTACTCACACCAACCTCTCCGTGTTTCAGGATCTGTTATTACTATACAGAAGAAGATTCAAGAGCTTCACCATGAGCTCTATGGGCCCACTCATTCCAGGGCCTATCCAGAAGTTGATTGAGGCCATACTGGGAGTGGTCGTCTGATTCTGCGAG
This sequence comes from Cepaea nemoralis, assembly GCA_014155875.1. NCBI lineage: Eukaryota > Metazoa > Mollusca > Gastropoda > Stylommatophora > Helicidae > Cepaea > Cepaea nemoralis. The sequence goes on from JACEFZ010014381.1 coordinate 530,137, forward strand.
TTCAATGTTGGAAGGAGCTGAGGGCTGAATAAGTCGGTAGGTCTAGGTTAGGACCTCCGTCAAGAGTCCGACGAGTGTCATCCGATCCTGAGAGGATCTAAAGTACGAGTAGCCATGCTTAGTGTAACTTAGTATCAGTATAGATATGTAATACCTAATCACAATGCTAACCGTACTCCAACCAACACTGTAACTATGTATCTATACTCACTTAACTAAATGTCTGTCCACGTCGAAGGGAAAGGTATCAGTAGCCCTACTCGTCAAGTAGACAATAGGTATAGGACAAATGACACTATAACCTGTTCCTACGAGATGTCAGAACAAAGAGAAGATCCCGGACGAGCCCCCACTCTATCTTGTGACAAGACCGCCGGGGCTTGGACTGGTTTGCCACTATAGATACTATCCCCTGCCTTTGCTCCAACCACCTCAATAGCACTCTACATCTACCAGGCCCCACACAAGCCGGGACAGCTGGACCTCCCCTCCCTCACCTAGGGTTCCAAACCCCAAGGGGGCTCGGACCAGACACCAGTCATATCACTGCACAAAGTCATAGCTAAGAGAACAAAAATTTAATTCTGAACTAATTCAACCACAACACAGAGAAGGATGGCTGAAAGCCAGACTAGAAGAACTATGTACAAGATCAGCTATGCAGATGAGTATTCTTCATCATGGAGGCGGACGATAGCTCGTGCGGTTGTCCAGTCGTGGTAGCGACTCACCCAGGCTCCTCCAGTGGACTGGAACTCCAAGGTCTGCTGCCTCTCCAAAGTTCCCTCTTCACACAGAGAACCAATCATGGGCTGAGCAAGCGCAGTACCACTGCATGACTGACACTGCACCGATGAACAAGGATCCTTCCTTGCTGTCGTACTATTTCACTCGTCACACTCCTGATGAAGTCTGGACCGACCCTAGCATATTAGCGGTCTCCCACTTGCAGAAAAAGTACACGTAGCACCGTATCAACATACACAAGAGCCTGGTCACTCTTCTATCTCATAAGTGACCCACACACTGATATGTCACCTACACAATGAGCGGTTGCTCCATATGAACACACAATGTCACTGGCAAAGTCTATCAGGTGACTAAACACTTCACCTTATTTCCATGTCCTTGGACAAATAGATCTTCACACAGTATCATGTAACTACCCTGATCAATGGGTAGTAATCACAACCTAGCATACACTGTCAACAGTTCACCACGTTGGACTGAGGTAGCTCCCTACCTTAACATACATTGTCAACAGTTCACCACGTTGGCATGAGGTAGCTCCCTACCTTAACAAACATTGTCAACAGTTCACCACGTTGGCATGAGGTAGCTCCCTACCTTAATATACATGTCACTCTGGTGTTCCCACCACTTTTGTAATCAAAGTCTTAGGTCACTGGACCACGTGTTGGCTTCATAAAGGTAACCAATGTAGAAACACTATTTAAGCATCAAATTATACACGGTGTCCCATGATAACCCAGCCGGGCCGGAAGCATATACACAGGCCATGGTGACCGGTATCAATGATCACTCTGCTCAACTTGAAAGTTCACTACCTTGCAATCACCAAGGTTTACACTGAGGTTGAATGTCACCAGTGCTTCACTGGCTAGAATCACCAGACGTTTCAGTGTTGGATCCTCTCAGGATCGGATGACACTCGTCGGACTCTTGACGGAGGTCCTAACCTAGACCTACCGACCTATTCAGCACTCAGCTCCTTCCAACATTGAACTCGCAGAATCAGACGACCACTCCCAGTATGGCCTCAATCAACTTCTGGATAGGCACTGGAATGAGTGGGCCCATAGAGCTCATGGTGAAGCTCTTGAATCTTCTTCAGGATAGTAATAACAGATCCTGAAACACGGAGAGGTTGGTGTGAGTACTCAACTACAACAAAGACTAACAGCATCTCCACCATGTCACCTGCCCCTCAGACATTCCTCATGTCTACCAACATGAGTATGTAATCATCACATCATAGATCTGTTTAGTCACTATAATATATAGGCATAATGATGGTAGAAACAGCAATAGCACACCTGTTCAGTCAAGTAACACTTCTGGGCTACAAATAACCCCTAGCACCAGAGTCGACTGTATGACTCTGTCAAGCATCCTTCGCCTGGTGCCAGTCCAATCCTGTTTCACCTTCCATCATCAATCAACATATACACCTACTTTCCCTTTCAGTGTAGTGATTACTGTATCGAGAAGGTGTCCAGCCGGACATCTCCTTCCTGACAGGCCCATCAATTCACCAATCCCTTAACCCATGGACTGATCAATTACACACATTAATCACTATATGACCATAATGAATTATCCTCATGATAATTCACTACTATAGCATTAACCAAGGAGAACTCATGAATTGTTACACTTAAATAACAAACTCATTTCACAGCCATATTGTCAGTTCTGGGATCCCTGCCCCAGATCCTGAATTGCCCTTTGATTCACTGACTATCTTCCAGGTCAGTCATACCTGTGCCGGTCAAGCACAGCTGTGGTGGCCATCCACCATTACACTTTCCCACAGCTACTGTGGGTCCCGTGTACCTTGTCCCGTGACGACTTAAGTCACGTCATCCAATGTAGCAAGCCTCCAGACTCAACTACCAAACTCTGGCTCCACCTTTTTTAGGGGGGGGGGGGGGGTTATTCCCCTCATATACTACTACTTCACGGCAGTACTCCAAGTACTCCATGAACCGAGTCAGGGTTCCCGAAGAGTAGAATATTAGAGACAGAAACGGTTAGGTTCAAACCTCGATCTATCTAGACACCACGGCCTCGAATTACGGAGTGCCGCATCACTCTCGATCGGGTATGTTCACTTATCGGATCTGCACGATCGCATTGGGTCGGACCTGTAACCTAACAGGTTGGGCGTACCGGCCTACCTCCCAGTCGGCGACCTAGACAAACGTAAGATGGAACATGCACGGTCATGCTAGCGGACGGACATGACAACAAGCAGTAATAATAGTATCATGAATACTTCTTATCAACTGTTATCTTACCGATGCAACACCATTCTGCTTACGCGGAATAACACTGCTATCTGCACACAGCAAATACGCCACGGCTGATCTCACCTTGATTCCTCGAAAAATCACCATCACTGATAGAACAATTCAGTTACAATTCTAATGTCACGAAGCACATTACACATCTCTAATAATAAGCTCTACCTTATTATTTACAGCGTCTAGCATGTTGATGTAATGACTGACAAACTGTCGCCTTGCCTGCGTAATTAATAAACCAAACCAGTAACTGCTACCCACTGTAAAGCACATCGTTCGGCCTATTTTATTTACACACCACTCGCTGTGGAATACGGCTTGTTCCGTCAGGTAACACATTACATCGCTGATCGATAAAGCCTACTTAAATATGCAGATAGCCCGCTGTAACTTGTAACGCTACGCGACGACTCAAGTTTCGACGGCAATACATTCGTTCGGGGAGGTCGGCCCGGCATATAGACAACAGTTAAATAATATAATAAGTATTCAACTAACCTGTGATTGAACAATCACAAACTTGACTGCCGATGTCCGCTCTGGCCGCGAATATTGACATCAAAATTACCGCAGCCTGTTGGCTGTGAACTGTCTACGCTGAGGTCTGGTGGGCGACTGATCACGACTAAGTCAGTGCGCCTTCAAATCGCCTACACGGGCCGCGTGACTTTCATGATTCATGAAGAAAACCAGAGTCACGATAAGTTCCACCAACCCGTGCTGCATGAAGCACTCGTGAACTTAGAGATCTCTACCACGTACGCACTTGAGGGAACATTCTAGATTTTTCTATAAATAACTAGAATAGCTCCGCCCCGCACTACTTTTCATAGGGAAACCCCTATTAATTGCTATTAGTTTCAAGGGAGACCAACGCATCGCACTCCCTTCAAAGGGATATTATGCAGAGATCTGCCGATCTGCAGCCATTTCGTCACATAGGCCCCCACTTAAGATGGTCGACCCGGTCGAACTCACTAGCCAAAGATCGGTCTGAACTCTGAACCTCTACTCTATCAAGATTGGATTTCCAGGAAAAGACGTTCCATAACGTTCACTTTCCCTGGGGAGATCCACCAGAATGGTATGGATGCTGGATCACCAACCACCGCCTCAAACATACGTTATCTCCAGCGATTAGGCCCGAAACGTAACGGCCTGGTGATTGGCTTACAGGATCTGTCTACACTGGACTGTTCCGCATCCACCTGGTGTAGGCCATCGGTTACTTTACTGAGGGTTCGTTCGTCCCTTCCGACCATAGGATTCTTCCTATCCCGACTAGGCATCACCCTCGTGGACTGTTCGCGGATGTCGACCGAAATGAATGGTCGCTTACTCCAGGTTCGTCTGGAGTACCCTTGCTCCTGCCTTCTCTCCCGCGAGTAAGGACAGTGAGCCTGTCGGCGTATCGAGTCACCCGACGATCCCGTCGTGCCAGATGTGACTTCGCCTGTCCGACCTCGATTCCCAGTGTGCTTAACACCATGGGCCTCTTCCCGACGGAGCCTGTTCGCCCTATCTACGGTTGAACGCTCAGGAGACCGCAGACCCTCCCCACAGGATGTACTGCGTAGGACTGAGTCTTCCTCGCTCTCGTCTGGACCCAGAACCCAATCTAGCGCGATGGTAGTCGCACTACTTTCTGGAGAAACTACCTCGGACCTCTCCAAATTCTGAAGGAGAGTACAATGGAACTTACGCAATTCCCCGCGGACCTTCACCTCATACGTGGATCGGGACCTTATCCGTTCCACAGGAAAAGGGCCCTGCCATCCGAGTTCGAATTCCGCCCCCTCGATTGGGAGAAGCGCGAGAACCCTATCTCCAATCTGCAGAGATAAACCGTTTCTGGTCCTGTGCTTTGGTGCTGCCAGACAACACGTTGGGCACGACCGGATATATCTCCGCACGTCGCCTGTCATTCCAGGCCAGTGGTAGTGGCTGGAAAGACACTGGACTGTTGTCCCCACATCCTTATGTCCGGTTAAGGATAAGGTATGCACTCTATGTATCAAGCTGGATCTGTAGTCAGTAGGGACTACCATCTGACCGTACTGGCTATCCCCTTGCCCGGCTCTACGATAAGCAACCGGTTTTCTACATAGAACTGACCCGGAGTTGGCGGGTCAGAGCTTTGGGTCACCTCCAGTAAGTAAGGACGCAAAGTCTGGTCCCTACTTTGAGCACTGCTCACTAACCTCGCAAGAGAATGGTCTATTAACTTACCACACTGCCTTTCTCCATCCTTAGCCCTGGCCTGCCTAGCGCTCACTAGACAATGTTCCCTGGGGTCCCCCAGGAATACATGCGGACGACCGAGGATCAAAGGGTAAATAGGATCAGGCAGCACAGCCGCCTGGATGCTACCCATAACGTACCTGCACCGAATGTCAATCCGAGCAATTGGCAAGTCCATAGCTACGGAGCTCCTTATGGCCAGCTGAATTTCTCTTGTCTCGCCGGTGAGCTGCCCTGGGCTCACAAGGTGGGATGAGATTACAGCTTCAAACTGCAATCCTGTATCGTATAGACATTCCACCTGCTTCCCATTCACCTCTATCGTTTCGATCACAGGTGATTTCTCAGACTTTCTCCCGACCCTTAGGTGTGGTCTCGCTAGGTCTACCTCTATTAGAGGCGAGACACGCAAAGTGCAAGTCCCCCACTCTATCTTGTGACAAGACCGCCGGGGCATGGACTGGTTTGCCACTATAGATACTATCCCCTGCCTTTGCTCCAACCACCTCAATAGCACTCTACATCTACCAGGCCCCACACAAGCCGGGACAGCTGGACCTCCCCTCCCTCACCTAGGGTTCCAAACCCCAAGGGGGCTCGGACCAGACACCAGTCATATCACTGCACAAAGTCATAGCTAAGAGGACAAAAATTTAATTCTGAACTAATTCAACCACAACACAGAGAAGGATGGCTGAAAGCCAGACTAGAAGAACTATGTACAAGATCAGCTATGCAGATGAGTATTCTTCATCATGGAGGCGGACGATAGCTCGTGCGGTTGTCCAGTCGTGGTAGCGACTCACCCAGCCTCCTCCAGTGGACTGGAACTCCAAGGTCTGCTGCCTCTCCAAAGTTCCCTCTTCACACAGAGAACCAATCACGGGCTGAGCAAGCGCAGTATCACTGCCTGACTGGCACTGCACCGATGAACAAGGATCCTTCCTTGCTGTCGTACTATTTCACTCGTCACACTCCTGATGAAGTCTGGGCCGACCCTAGCATATTAGCGGTCTCCCACTTGCAGAAAAAGTACACGTAGCACCGTATCAACATACACAAGAGCCTGGTCACTCTTCTATCTCATAAGTGACCCACACACTGATATGTCACCTACACAATGAGCGGTTGCTCCATATGAACACACAATGTCACTGGCAAAGTCTATCAGGTGACTAAACACTTCACCTTATTTCCATGTCCTTGGACAAATAGATCTTCACACAGTATCATGCAACTACCCTGATCAATGGGTAGTAATCACAACCTAGCATACACTGTCAACAGTTCACCACGTTGGACTGAGGTAGCTCCCTACCTTAACATACATTGTCAACAGTTCACCACGTTGGCATGAGGTAGCTCCCTACCTTAACAAACATTGTCAACAGTTCACCACGTTGGCATGAGGTAGCTCCCTACCTTAACATACATGTCACTCTGGTGTTCCCACCACTTTCGTAATCAAAGTCTTAGGTCACTGGACCACGTGTTGGCTTCATAAAGGTAACCAATGTAGAAACACTATTTAAGCATCAAATTATACACTGGTGTCCCATGATAACCCAGCCGGGCCGGAAGCATATACACAGGCCATGGTGACCGGTATCAATGATCACTCTGCTCAACTTGAAAGTTCACTACCTTGCAATCACCAAGGTTTACACTGAGGTTGAATGTCACCAGTGCTTCACTGGCTAGAATCACCAGACGTTTCAGTGTTGGATCCTCTCAGGATCGGATGACACTCGTCGGACTCTTGACGGAGGTCCTAACCTAGACCTACCGACCTATTCAGCACTCAGCTCCTTCCAACATTGAACTCGCAGAATCAGACGACCACTCCCAGTATGGCCTCAATCAACTTCTGGATAGGCACTGGAATGAGTGGGCCCATAGAGCTCATGGTGAAGCTCTTGAATCTTCTTCAGTATAGTAATAACAGATCCTGAAACACGGAGAGGTTGGTGTGAGTACTCAACTACAACAAAGACTAACAGCATCTCCACCATGTCACCTGCCCCTCAGACATTCCTCATGTCTACCAACATGAGTATGTAATCATCACATCATAGATCTACTTAGTCACTATAATATATAGGCATAATGATGGTAGAAACAGCAATAGTACACCTGTTCAGTCAAGTAACACTTCTGGGCTACAAATAACCCCTAGCACCAGAGTCGACTGTATGACTCTGTCAAGCATCCTTCGCCTGGTGCCAGTCCAATCCTGTTTCACCTTCCATCATCAATCAACATATACACCTACTTTCCCTTTCAGTGTAGTGATTACTGTATCGAGAAGGTGTCCAGCCGGACATCTCCTTCCTGACAGACTCATCAATTCACCAATCCCTTAACCCATGGACTGATCAATTACACACATTAATCACTATATGACCATAATGAATTATACTCCTGATAATTCACTACTATAGCATTAACCAAGGAGAACTCATGAATTGTTACACTTAAATAACAAACTCATTTCACAGCCATATTGTCAGTTCTGGGATCCCTGCCCCAGATCCTGAGTTGCCCTTTTATTCACTGACTATCTTCCAGGTCAGTCATACCTGTGCCGGTCGAGCACAGCTTTGGTGGCCATCCCCCATTACACTTTCCCACAGCTACTGTGGGTCCCGTGTACCTTGTCCCGTGACGACTTAAGTCACGTCATCCAATGTAGCAAGCCTCCAGACTCTCCACTACCACACTCTGGCTCCACCTTTTTGGGGAGGGTTATTCCCCTCACCTACTACTACTTCACGACAGTACTCCCAGTACTCCATGAACAGAGTCAGGTTTCAAGAAGAGTAGAATATCAGAGACAGAAATGGGTTAGGTTCAAATCCTAGATTATCTAGACACCAACGGCCTCGAATTACGGAGTGCCGCATCACCCTCGATCGGGTATGTTCAACCTTCGGATATGCACGATCGATTTGGTCGGACCTGTGACCTAACGTGTTGGGCGTACCGGCCTACCTCCCATTCGGCTGCATAGACAAACGTAAGATGGAACATGCACGGTCATGCTAGCGGACGGACATGACAACAAGCAGTAATAATAGTATCATGAATACTTCTTATCAACTGTTATCTTACCGATGCAACACCATTCTGCTTACGCGGAATAACACTGCTATCTGCACACAGCAAATACACCACGGCTGATCTCACCTTGATTCCTCGAAAAATCACCATCACTGATAGAACAATTCAGTTACAATTCTAATGTCACGAAGCACATTACACATCTCTAATAATAAGCTCTACCTTATTATTTACAGCGTCTAGCATGTTGATGTAATGACTGACAAACTGTCGCCTTGCCTGCGTAATTAATAAACCAAACCAGTAACTGCTACACACTGTAAAGCACATCGTTCGGCCTATTTTATTTACACACCACTCGCTGTGGAATACGGCTTGTTCCGTCAGGTAACACATTACATCGCTGATCGATAAAGCCTACTTAAATATGCAGATAGCCCGCTGTAACTTGTAACGCTACGCGACGACTCAAGTTTCGACGGCAATACATTCGTTCGGGGAGGTCGGCCCGGCATATAGACAACAGTAAAATAATATAATAAGTATTCAACTAACCTGTGATTGAACAATCACAAACTTGACTGCCGATGTCCGCTCTGGCCGCGAATATTGACATCAAAATTACCGCAGCCTGTTGGCTGTGAACTGTCTACGCTGAGGTCTGGTGGGCGACTGATCACGACTAAGTCAGTGCGCCTTCAAATCGCCTACACGGGCCGCGTGACTTTCATGATTCATGAAGAAAACCAGAGTCACGATAAGTTCCACCAACCCGTGCTGCATGAAGCACTCGTGAACTTAGAGATCTCTACCACGTACGCACTTGAGGGAACATTCTAGATTTTTCTATAAATAACTAGAATAGCTCCGCCCCGCACTACTTTTCATAGGGAAACCCCCTATTAATTGCTATTAAGTTTCAAGGGAGACCAACGCATCGCACTCCCTTCAAAGGGATATTATGCAGAGATCTGCCGATCTGCAGCCATTTCGTCACATTGTGTCTGTATTTATGTCTGTATTTATGTCTGTATTTAAGTCTGTATTTAAGTCTGTATTTATGTCTGTATTTAAGTCTGTATTTGTGTCTGTATTTATATCTGTATTTATGTCTGTATTATGTCTGTATTTATGTCTGTATTTATGTCTGTATTTGTGTCTGTATTTATGTCCTGTATTTATATCTGTATTTATGTCTTATTTGTGTCTGTATTTATGTCTGTATTTATGTCTGTATTTATGTCTGTATTTATGTCTGTATTTATGTCTGTATTTGTGTCTGTATTTATGTCTGTATTTATGTCTGTATTTATGTCTGTATTTATGTCTGTATTTATGTCTGTATTTATGTCTGTATTTGTGTCTGTATTTATGTCTGTATTTATGTCTGTATTTGTGTCTGTATTTATGTCTGTATTTATGTCTGTATTTATGTCTGTATTTATATCTGTATTTATGTCTGTGTTTATGTCTGTATTTATGTCTGTATTTATGTCTGTATTTATGTCTGTATTTATGTCTGTATTTATGTCTGTATTTATATCTGTATTTATGTCTGTATTTGTGTCTGTATTTATGTCTTTATTTATGTCTGTATTTGTGTCTGTATTTATGTCTGTATTCATGTCTGTATTTGTGTCTGTATTTATGTCTGTATTTATGTCTGTATTTATGTCTGTATTTATGTTTGTATTTATGTCTGTATTTATGTCTGTATTTATGTCTGCATTTATGTCTGTATTTATGTCTGTATTTATATCTGTATTTATGTCTGTATTTATATCTGTATGTATGTCTGTATTTATGTCTGTATTCATGTCTGCGTTTATTTATGTATTTGTGTCTGTATTTAAGTCTATATTTATGTCTGTATTTATGTCTGTATTTAAGTCTGTATTTAAGTCTGTATTTATGTCTGTATTTAAGTCTGTATTTGTGTCTGTATTTATGTCTGTATTTATGTCTGTATTTATGTCTGTATTTATGTCTGTATTTGTGTCTGTATTTATGTCTGTATTTATATCTGTATTTATATCCGTATTTATATCCGTATTTTTGTCTCTATTTGTGTCTGTATTTATCTCTGTATTTGTGTCTGTATTTATGTCTGTATTTATGTCTGTATTTATGTCTGTATTTATATCTGTATTTATGTCTGTATTTATATCTATATTTATGTCTGTATTTGTGTCTGTATTTATGTCTGTATTTATGTCTGTATTTATGTCTGTATTTATGTCTGTATTTATGTCTGTATTTATGTCTGTATTTATGTCTGTATTTATGTCTGTATTTATGTCTGTATTTGTGTCTGTATTTATGTCTGTATTTATGTGTGTATTTGTGTCTGTATTTATGTCTGTATTTGTGTCTGTATTTATGTCTGTATTCATGTCTGTATTTGTGTCTGTATTTATGTCTGTATTTATGTCTGTATTTATGTCTGTATTTATGTCTGTATTTATGTCTGTATTTATGTCTGTATTTATGTCTGTATTTATATCTGTATTTGTGTCTGTATTTATGTCTGTATTTATGTCTGTATTTGTGTCTGTATTTATGTCTGTATTCATGTCTGTATTTGTGTCTGTATTAATGTCTGTATTTATGTCTGTATTTATGTCTGTATTTATGTCTGTATTTGTGTCTGTATTTATGTCTGTATTTATATATGTATTTGTGTCTGTATTTATATCTGTATTTATATCTGTATTTATATCTGTATTTATGTCTGTATTTATGTCTGTATTTATATCTGTATTTATGTCTGTATTTATGTCTATATTTATGTCTGTATTTGTGTCTGTATTTATGTCTGTATTTTTGTCTGTATTTATATCTGTATTTGTGTCTGTATTTATGTCTGTATTTATATCTGTATTTATGTCTGTATTTGTGTTTGTATTTATGTCTGTATTTATGTCTGTATTTATGTCTGTATTTATGTCTGTATTTATGTCTGTATTTGTGTCTGTATTTATGTCTGTATTTATGTCTGTATTTATGTCTGTATTGTGTCTGTATTTATGTCTGTATTTATGTCTGTATTTATGTCTGTATTTGTGTCTGTATTTATGTCTGTATTTATGACTGTATTTGTGTCTGTATTTATGTCTGTATTTATGTCTGTATTTATGTCTGTATTTATATCTGTATTTATGTCTGTATTTGTGTCTGTATTTATGTCTGTATTTATATCTGTATTTGTGTCTGTATTTATGTCTGTATTTATGTCTGTATTTATGTCTGTATTTATATCTGTATTTATGTCTGTATTTGTGTCTGTATTTATGTCTGTATTTATGTCTGCATTTATATTTGTATTTATGTCTGTATTGATATCTGTATTTATGTCTGTATTTGTGTCTGTATTTGTGTCTGTATTTATATCTGTATTTATGTCTGTATTTATTTCTGTATTTATGTATGTATTTGTGTCTGTATTTATGTCTGTATTTATGTTTGTATTTATGTCTTTATTTATGTCTGTATTTGTGTCTGTATTTATGTCTGTATTTATATCTGTATTTATGTCTGTATTTATGTCTGTATTTATGTCTGTATTTATATCTGTATTTGTGTCTGTATTTATGTCTGTTTTGATATCCGTATTTATGTCTGTATTTATATCTGTATTTATGTCTGTATTTATATCTGTATTTATGTCCGTATTTATATCTGTATTTATGTCTGTGTTTATATCTGTAATTATGTCTGTATTGATATCTGTATTTATATCTGTATTTGTGTCTGTATTTGTGTCTGTATTTATATCTGTATTTATGTATGTATTTATATCTGTATTTAAGTCTGTATTTATGTCTGTATTTATATCTGTATTTATGTCTGTATTTATGTCTGTATTTATGTCTGTATTTATGTCTGTATTTATGTCTGTATTAATATCTGTATTTATGTCTGTATTTATATCTGTATTTATGTCTGTATTTATATCTGTATTTATGTCTGTAGTTATATCTGTATTTATGTCTGTAGTTATATCTGTATTTATGTCTGTATTGATATCTGTATTTATATCTGTATTTGTGTCTGTATTTATGTCTGTATTTATATCTGTATTTATGTCTGTATTTATATATGTATTTATGTCTGCATTTGTGTCTGTATTTGTGTCTGTATTTATGTCTGTATTATATCTGTATTTATGTCTGTATTTATATCTGTATTTGTGTCTGTATGTGTGTCTGTATTTATGTTTGTATTTATGTCTGTATTTGTGTCTGTATTTGTGTCTGTATTTATGTTCTGTATTTATGTCTGTATTTGTGTCTGTATTTGTGTCTGTATTTATGTCTGTATTTATGTCTGTATTTGTGTCTGTATTTATGTCTGTATTTATGTCTGTATTTGTGTCTGTATTTGTGTCTGTATTTATGTCTGTATTTATGTCTGTATTTATGTCTGTATTTATGTCTGTATTTATGTCTGTATTTATGTCTGTATTTATGTCTGTATTTATGTCTGTATTTATGTCTGTATTTATGTCTGTATTTGTGTCTGTATTTATGTGTGTATTTGTGTCTGTATTTGTGTCTGTACTTATGTCTGTATTTATGTCTGTATTTATATCTGTATTTAAGTCTGTATTTAAGTCTGTATTTGTGTCTGTATTTATATCTGTATTTATATCTGTATTTATATCTGTATTTATGTCTGTATTGATATCTGTATTTATATCTGTATTTGTGTCTGTATTTATATCTGTATTTATGTCTGTATTTATATCTGTATTTATGTCTATATTTATGTCTGTATTTGTGTCTGTATTTATGTCTGTATTTATGTCTGTATTTAAGTCTGTATTTGTGTCTGTATTTATATCTGTATTTATATCTCTATTTATATCTGTATTTATGTCTGTATTGATATCTGTATTTATATCTGTATTTGTGTCTGTATTTGTGTCTGTATTTATATCTGTATTTATGTCTGTATTTATATCTGTGTTTATGTCTGTATTTATGTCTGTATTTGTGTCTGTATTTATGTCTGTATTTATGTCTGTATTTATGTCTGTATTTAGTGTCTGTATTTATGTCTGTATTTAGTGTCTGTATTTGTGTCTGTATTTATGTCTGTATTTATGTCTGTACTTATGTCTGTATTTATGTCTGTATTTAGTGTCTGTATTTATATCTGTATTTATATCTGTATTTATGTCTGTATTTATATCTGTATTTATGTCTGTATTTATATCTGTATTTATATCTGTATTTGATGTCTGTATTTGTGTCTGTATTTATATCTGTATTTATGTCTGTATTTATATCTGTATTTATGTCTGTATTTATGTATGTATTTGTGTCTGTATTTATATCTGTATTTATGTCTGTATTTATGTCTGTATTTATGTCTGTATTTATGTCTGTATTGATATCTGTATTTATGTCTGTATTTATATCTGTATTTATGTCTGTATTTATATCTGTATTTATGTCTGTATTTATATCTGTATTTATGTCTGTATTTATATCTGTATTTATGTCTGTATTGATATCTGTATTTATATCTGTATTTGTGTCTGTATTTATGTCTGTATTTATATCTGTATTTATGTCTGTATTTATGTCTGTATTTATGTCTGTATTTGTGTCTGTATTTGTGTCTGTATTTATGTCTGTATTTATATCTGTATTTATGTCTGTATTTATATCTGTATTTGTGTCTGTATTTGTGTCTGTATTTATGTCTGTATTTATGTCTGTATTTGTGTCTGTATTTGTGTCTGTATTTATGTCTGTATTTATGTCTGTGTTTGTGTCTGTATTTATGTTTGTATTTATGTCTGTATTTGTGTCTGTATTTATGTCTGTATTTATGTCTGTATTTATGTCTGTATTTATGTCTGTGTTTGTGTCTGTATTTATGTCTGTATTTATGTCTGTATTTGTGTCTGTATTTGTATCTGTATTTATATCTGTATTTATGTCTGTATTTACATCTGTATTTGTGTCTGTATTGTGTCTGTATTTATGTCTGTATTTATGTCTGTATTTAGTGTCTGTATTTGTGTCTGTATTTATGTCTGTATTTATGTCTGTATTTAGTAGTCTGTATTTATGTCTGTATTTATAGTCTGTATTTGTGTCTGTATTTATGTCTGTATTTAATTCTGTATTTATGTCTGTATTGTAGTCTGTATTTATGTCTGTATTTATAGTCTGTATTTGTGTCTGTATTTATGTCTGTATTTATGTCTGCGTTTATGTCTGTATTTATATCTGTATTTATATCTGTATTTATGTCTGTATTTATGTCTGTATTTGTGTCTGTATTTATGTCTGTATTTCATGTCTGTATTTAATGTCTGTATTTATGTCTGTATTTATGTCTGTATTTATGTCTGTATTTATGTCTGTATTTATGTCTGTATTTATGTCTGTATTTATGTCTGTATTTAAGTCTGTACTTTTTGTCTGTATTTAAGTCTGTATTTGTGTCTGCCTTATACAGATGCTTTCAGATCTTCAAACTGATGACAAAGACCTTACACTTGTAAAAACAAAATACATGTATTGGAAACAGCAAGCTACCATAAAGATTGATAATGAAGTAGGTAAATATCAGCCTATTAAGAGAGGTGTGCAACAGGGATGTGTATTGTCTCCAAATAAGTTTTTCCTATACAGTGAAAATATTTTCAGAGATTTAGAAGATATGAGAGGAATCACCATTGAGGGACATAACATCAAGAACATCAGATATGCGAATGATACAGTATTGATTGATGATGAACAGGATCTGCAACATTTAGTAGATGCGATTGTTGGACACAGTGAACAACTAGGGTTAGAATTAAATTGTAAGAAGACAGAGATTATGGTAGTCTATACGAAGAATGAATTACTACAATGTAAAATACGGATAAATGGGAATATTCTTTAACAAGTGAGTCGGTACAACTACCTCAGAACAGTCATAAGATCTTGTGGAAAATGTCTTGGAGAAATTAGAACAAGAATCGCGAGAGGTATCCTTTTGCAAGATGAAAAACATACTGACCAATAAAAAGATGTAGATTGTAACGAGACAAAAAATCGTTGAAGTGCTACATAGAACCTGTGCTTTTGTATGCTCTGAGACGAGAACAATGAGCAGGCAAGATGAAAAACATCTAATAGTAGTAGATGTGTGGTTTCTGAGGGAAATGCAAAGAATACCATGGATATATAGAAAAAGCAGTGACCAAATCCTGCAAGAAAACAATAAACTGATTAGAGAAATTAGACGTAGACAGTGACATTTGATTGGGCACGTTATGAGATGAAATAAACTTGAGAACTTGGTGACAACTGGCAAGATTGAGGGGAATGGGGGGGGGGGGGGGGGGAGAGAGAGAGAGAGAACAAAGGAAAGGCAGAGAAGTAAATACCCGGATTTCTTAGCAACTTGGCAACATCGAGTCAAAACCACAGAGCTGATCCACGACTCTGGTGATCGTGTGAAAAAGGGGTACATGTCCAACCACGCTTACCGACATGGCAAATAATGATGATGATGATGATGATGATGATGATGATGATGATGATGATGATGATGATGAAGTATATGTGTGTGTATGTGTGTGCGTGTGCGTGTGTGTGTGCGTGCGTGTGTGTGTGTGTTAGATGTAGATAATGAAGATGTTTGGACATATGAGTAGAAACAAGCCTGAGAACATAGTGTGAACTGCCAAGATTGATGCGAAAAGAGTAATATGAGGGCAAAGAGGTAAACACATGCCTGTTTTGGCCACATGCCAGAATCCAGACAAGAATCCGATCTATGACTCTGGTTGCACTTTGATGTGACCGCCCACACTTATCGACGTGGCACATGATTACATATACAGATATCTATGTCACTGCTCCACTGCGGAGTTTTTGCCACGATATATATAACTCCTCCACAAATATAATCCTTAAATAATACACGATCAACTACCGCTGCACCCCTGCTCCGCCCTAACCCTCCCCTCACCAACACAAACGTACAATTTATAAATACTCGCTTCAGCTTTTGCATATTCCCAACAACATTTCCGGCAACCATGCAAATTGAAATGTCAACTCTCTGTCCGGGAACAGATAATAAATGTTGTCTTCTGCTAAATTTTCCTCTGGCTAACGACTCCATAAGAACCCATTTTTAGCCAATGACTGCCTACCCTGAGCCGTTGCTCTATTTAAACTCTGGCACGAGTGAGAAACCTCTGAAACAAGAAATTATCCGTCCAGTTAAGAGCTTCTGAATTGATCTTCCTAACACAGTAAGAAGTACGTACCAGTGTTTAGATAATTGTTGATGTTTAACATTTTGCCTTTTTGGTCTTACAGGCAAAATATTTCAACATCATGCTTAAACCATTAAAATCCATTTTTTGGTGTTTTGTTTTTTTTTTTTGTTGTGTTCGCGTGCTTTGAATTTCAGCGTAATCCATACACGAGCAACTACTTCGAGGTTTTGCTGCTTATGGGGAATGTACCGGACTGATTTTCCTTGTGAATTATCATTCCTTGTTACCAGTGTCCCTCTCGCCATCAAGCGAACCCACTTCGGCTTCTGAGGTACTTGTAAGTTACGTCCCCAAGTCAGGGACGAGAAGTCAGCATTTTAGTCCAAATGGCCAGTGTCGGGGTTGAACCCGCTAACTCGCCATCAACACATCGGAATTGCAAGAGCCTATCCATTCGGTCTTGCTGACACAGTCTTTAGCCGTTGATTTTCGGGAGACTCCGTGGCGAAGTGGTCAAGCCGGTTGACTCCGGCTCCGAAGGTTGTGTGTTCAATTCTGGCCGCGTCCTTCGGTTCACGAGTGAAATTTTTCGGAGGTGGGTTGTCGTTAGAGCTACGGAGCTCGTGCTTTGAGCGACGCTTTCCGCACTGCGGAAAGAGACCGAGTCATATGGGATAAAACCCTTTGCAATGAAGTCGACCCTTAAGCGACTTTAAAAGACTTAAGCGACTAAGCCGTTGATTTGAAACAGTATTCATTGTGTAAGCTTTGCGTCCAACCAAGCATTGTGTGGACTATTCGTGATGTACTATGTAAGTTTACGTTCAGTAGATTGCCATTGCTTCTAAACGACCAATGCTCATGCGATTGTTAAAATCAACACAAGACATGAGATTAAGAATCGCGTTCGCTACTCCACCACCATCATCATCATCGTCATCATCATCATCATCATCATCATCATGTGCCATAGATAAGGGTGGGCGGTCATGTTTGACAATCTCACACGATCACCAGATGTATCTATGTGTGGGTTGGTGGTTAAATGGTATTTTTGGAGGGATGAATTCGATGGTTTAATGTCTTGATATTTGGATGGATGCATATCTATGTGGATGGACGGATAAATGGTATTTATGGGTGGATAGATAGATGGACGTTTTGTTGCATGTCTGGATAGATGTACGTCTATGTTATAGATGGATGGATGGATACATGGATGTATGAATGGATAGTTGTATATACGGATGGATGGATTGATGGATAAATGGATTGGATGTATGTATGGATGGATGGATGGAGTATAGATAGATGAATGGATAGACGTATGAATATATGGATAGATGGATGTATGGATGGGTGGATGTATTGATGGATGGGTAGGTAGGTGGATAAATGGATGGATGTATAGATGAATGAGTGAATGGATGTATGGATGGATGGATAGATAGATAGGTGGATGGATGTATAGATGGATGGATTACAGATAGGTGAATTATAGATTGATGAATGGATAGATGGATGTATGAATGGATGGATTTATAGATGGGTTAATGGATAGATGCATAAATGGATGTATGAATGGATGGATGTATGAATGGATAGATGTATAGATGGATAGGTGGATGGATGGATGGATGGATGGATGAATGGGTGAATTGATGTATGAGTGGGTGGATGGGGGGATGCGAATATGGTTCTCGTCAGCAGCTGGCTGTTACACTAATCTTGCCATTATTTCACGTGACGGATCTCGCGTAATTTCCCTGTCATAAACTACCTACCCTAATCAAGCCATGTCCCCATTACACGAACACATTTAGACACATTTATTCACCGCAGCCTGGTCGCCTTTTCCCTTACCTGTCCAGATTTATACCTGGGGAGAGCCCCGCTTTACGTAATCATCAAATGTACTAGTTATAGCCTAGATTTCCCACCTTATGACACTCCCTATAATAAACTAAGCTCTTATTACGCCATACTCAGTCTCACTTTATCCTGTTTTTCATGTACTGACTCTCTATGAGTACGTCTGTGGCTTCAAGTAATAAATAAATCAATTGTCCGGAAGCAGTTTTCTACTATGGGTCGGTAATGCCATAGCGCCATCACAGCGGGCAGGCCTGAGAGCAAGGAGGAATAGGAGTACAGGCATTCCCTCTTAGGGGATAGTAGAATACAGTTTCTCACTCCTCAAACATTCCGAGTCGAGGTTGGCGGACATGGTGGTGATCGAGGTGGGAAGAGCAATGGGTGAGCCAGACATCATCAACGCCATAGGAAACCCTAGACTAACATCTGCGTGGTCTCGAGGTATGGTGTCCGCCTCTGTGCTGGAGGTCCCGTGTTCAAGCCCCGGTGAGGACCGGAATTTTTTCACGTGGACTTCTAGTAAAAATTTCCCCTGGTCTCTGGGTAGTGAGATCGGACGCCCGTGTGTATTGCTGCGCACGTAAAAAATCCCTTGGCAGTTGGAAATTGAAAAAGAGTAACCTAACGACGCTGCCTGGGCAAAATTTAGAGTTAAAAATCTACCCAAAGTATTTCAGGATCCTTGCCGGTGCTACGGAGTTCGTGCACTGAGCTGAGTTTCTCCAGACTCAGATTTGAGTTAGGAGGAGAACGGAGCACTTATGGGTTGCACCCGTGTGCCGTGATGTTGATCCGTGGACTAAACTAAACTAGACTAACAACAGACTGTAAGCACACCAGGGAATCTGCTTCCTTGTGCAGTGTGAAGGAGATTGAAGTGAAGTGGGGAGACTCCAGACATGAATACCTTGTCACAAGCACAAGACATTTCATTATCCGACATGAACCTAGTACGATCAGTACTGCTGGTGGAGATATTAAGGGCGAGATCCGAGTACCTAGGGACGTGTCCAATGTGGGACTTGACCAGCGTGGGATGATTACGATCCTCACAAATCACTAATTACTCAAACTAGCCGAGGATTCGACATAAGAATGCAGGCTATTTGGAAATAGGTCTCTCTACGTTGATCTCGATGGTATTAGGCGTCGGCCGTTCAATGGCAAACTACGGAACGTAAAAGTGCTTAGTATATCACAACACATCCAATACATGCTGGGGTTGATTGCGTTGCCATGTAAAGAACATGCAACTAACTATCCAGGGAACTGCTGTAGTGCAGTTACTAGTTCCCTTTACTCTGTCCAGGGAACCGCTGTAGCATAGTGGCTAGTTCCTTTTACTCTGTCCAGGGAACCGCTGTAGTGCAGTGGCTAGTTCCCTTTACTCTGTCCAGGAACCGCTGTAGCGCAGTGGCTAGTTCCCGTTACTTTGTCAAGGGAACAACTTAGCGTAGTGGCTAGTTCCCTTTACTCTGTCTAAGGAACAGCTTAACACAGTGGCTAGTTCCCTTTACTCTGTCTAAGGAACAGCTTAACACAGTGGCTAGTTCCCTTTACTCTGTCTAAGGAACAGCTTAACACAGTGGCTAGTTCCCTTTACTCTGTCTAAGGAACAGCTTAGCGCAGTGGCTAGTTCCCTTTACTCTGCCCAGGGAACCGCTGTAGCATAGTGGCTAGTTCCCTTTACTCTGCCCAGGGAACCGCTGTAGCATAGTGGCTAGTTCCCTTTACTCTGCCCAGGGAACCGCTGTAGCATAGTGGCTAGTTCCCTTTACTCTGCCCAGGGAACCGCTGTAGCATAGTGGCTAGTTTACTTTACTCTGTCCAGGGAACCGCTGTAGCGCCAGTGCCTAGTTCCCTTTATTCTATCCATAAAACCACTGTAGCGAAGTGGCTAGTACCCTTTACTCTGTCTAAGGAACAGCTTAGCACAGTGCCTAGTTCCCTTTACTCTGTCTAAGGAACAGCTTAGCACAGTGCCTAATTCCCTTTACTCTGTCTCAGGAACAGCTTAGCACAGTGCCTAGTTCCCTTTACTCTGTCTAAGGAACAGCTTAGCACAGTGCCTAGTTCCCTTTACTCTGTCTAAGGAACAGCTTAGCACAGTGACTAGTTCCCTTTACTCTGTCTAAGGAACAGCTTAGCACAGTGACTAGTTCCCTTTACTCTGTCTAAAGAACAGCTTAGCACAGTGGCTAGTTCCCTTTACTCTGTCTCAGGAACAGCTTAGCGAAGTGGCTAGTTCCCTTTACTCTGTCTAAGGAACAGCTTAGCACAGTGGCTAGTTCCCTTACTCTGTCTAAGGAACAGTTTAGCATAATGGCGTAACAAGGACCGCACCACCCATCGATTGTCCATTGATCAATACTATACAGCTCGCACCATATACCCATCCCGCCTCTGGTAGCGTATAAGTGCCAACTAGCTGCTGTTTACCTTTCACTGACACATGTGTACAATGAAACAATTATAAAACTGCTCCAGTCTCTTGTAATCTTTTAAACCGACCCACATTTCTTTTATTTTACGGATTACATTTCTTGTTCATTAACCTGGACAAACCTCCTCCCAACATAAATTACTTCAGGTGGACTGACTATCCCGCGTTTACAAATTAACGATCGTCACTGCTGACATTAATGTTCTAATTGGCCCCAAGATTATTAAGTGTCTGGATTATGATACAGGCCCTGTTCAAAGACAGGATTAACGGGAACTAACACAGATTAGACTGCGGTGAAATTGGACGTTCGCTGTATTGAGCCGAGCAAACACTGCTTACGAAAATGTAGGTTTCGGAGTTTAGAGGATTCGTCTCTTGTTTCGTATTACTGGAGGATATGGAGCAATGGACAAGGATAAGTTTTAACGCGGTATGTTTTCTTTTGTAGTGATATATTTACATTGCGATATGTTCATATACAACAGGTGTGATAACTCTAGGTTTACGTTATTATAGGAAAAGATAATAGAGCATTATTTCTAAACAGTGCATTTCCTTAATGATGATTCAAAAACGATTTCTGAACTATAGCATCTTTGGTGTTCTGGATCAACTCTGCTGATGTTATTCCTCCATGCCACCGTCTCAGTCCATCCAGCTTTATTTTTCTTGGTCGGCGACTGCTTTTCTTCCCCTTGAGCTTTCCAGCATTCACGATATTCTCCAATGTCTCTCTTCTCATCACATGACCAAAGAAAAGTGTTTGTCCTTTTCTTAATGCTGTATATAGTTTTAGTTTCATTAACTTCTTTCACGAAATTGTTGTTGGTTACTGTGGTAGTCCAAGGAATTCGTAGCATTGAACGTAAATTAGTAAAACAAAAAACAAAACTACGATAATTAGCAATGGAAAAGTGAGACCATTAAAGAATATCATATTAACCGGCAAGACACTAGAATTGAAAACACATTTACCCTATCTTGAATATGTAAGAACAGATGATAACGTAAGTGAAGTGGAACAGATATTAAAAATAGAAATAGCATGGTCAAAAGTATGTTCCACATTATGGCCAAACTATTAACACTCACTGGTGGTTTGTAAAAATTCTCTACACTTTGTATGTAGAACATATTTGAAAAATGAAGTACATGATGTCATCAAAAATGTGCTCCACAGTCCATTGTGAAGCAATATGTAGGGAATGGCTGTCGTCTGCTGGAGTAATTCTGTGCACTCCAAACAGAATAGTGTTATCAGGGGAAGACATAACAACAGACACGTTGCAGAAGAGACGTGTACAGTCATTTTGAAGTCCGTGGTGGACATTTCCAACACTTGTTATAGTGAATACTTTACTGTTACTTTAACAATTTTCCCAAAACAGCATTAGACCATAGCAGTAACTATTGTAACTAATTTAATGAATTTTTAACATTTTCATGACGTCATGTACTTCATTATTCAAATGTGTTCTAGGTACAAAGTGTAGTGAGACTTAACAAACACTCGGTTTACATACAACCTGGTCAATATGAAAGCAGAAGCATATCTTATTAAATGTTAGATGTCATTGAGGATACCATACGACACATTGGAACAGCGTCAGTGATTGTTTGTTTATATTTTAGATGTCATTGAGGATAACATACGACACATTGGAACAGCGTCAGTGATTGTTTGTTTATATTTTAGATGTCATTGAGGATAACATACGAGACATTTGAACAGTATCAGTGATTGTTTGTTTAGTATTTTAGATGTCATTGAGGATAACATACGACACATTCGAACAGTATCAGTGATTGTTTGTTTAGTATTGTAGATGTCATTGAGGATAAAATACGAGACATTGGAACAGCGTCAGTGATTGTTTGTTTAGTATTGTAGATGTCATTGAGGATAACATACGAGACATTGGAACAGCGTCAGTGATTGTTTGTTTAGTATTTTAGATGTCATTGAGAATAAAATACGAGACATTGGAACAGTATCAGTGATTGTTTGTTTAGTATTGTAGATGTCATTGAGAATAAAATACGAGACATTGGAACAGTATCAGTGATTGTTTGTTTAGTATTGTAGATGTCATTGAGGATAACATACGAGACATTGGAACAGTATCAGTGATTGTTTGTTTAGTATTGTAGATGTCATTGAGGATAACATACGAGACATTGGAACAGTATCAGTGATTGTTTGTTTAGTATTGTAGATGTCATTGAGGATAACATACGAGACATTGGAACAGTATCAGTGATTGTTTGTTTAGTATTTCAGCCAAACTGTTATTTATTGGTTCTATTACATTGGCACCTTGCCGTCTTGACAGACGATAGTTTGTGCTTTAAAAAGGCATAATAACTTTTACCTATGGCGGTAGCGAATGTGACGGATAAGGCCAATTCGCGCTGTAAATGTTCATCCACAGTGGGTGCATGTGAACACGTGGTCATTTCCACCATCGTGCACCATCTTACGTCTCACACGCTCGGTGTGTGACTTATCTGCAATAATTGTCTCCTTTGTCTTTATTCCATTTCTGATATTTGCCCTCCATGCAACACGTTCAGCGGCGACTTGCTCCCAATGTGCATTATCAATGCCTGTATCAATCATGTCCCGCTTACACACATCTTTGTATGGTAGCAGAGGCCGACCCTGAGATCTCTTACCCATCTGTAATTCACCAAAAAAGATGTCCTTTGGTATTCTATCATCATCTATCCTCCTAAGATGTCCTATCCATCTAAGTCAACGAAGATTGACCATGGAATAAACCGTCACACAACCTGATCTTTCCAATACTTCAGTATTTGTGATTTTGTCTTGCCACTTAATACCAAGAATTCTTCGCAGACACCGCATATGAAAGCTGTTTAAACGTTTCTCTTGGTGTGAGTAAGTTGTCCAGGCTTCACTGCCATAAAGAAGAGTACTAAGGACACAGGCTTGATAGACAAGGACTTTTGTTTTGGCAGTAAGCTTCCTGTTCTCCCAGACTCTTTTTCTTAACCTGTTCATTGTTGTTGCTGCCTTACCAATCCGGATGTTGATTTCCTGATCTAGGGATAATTTGCTATTTACCACTGATCCTAGATATGTAAAATGGTCTACCATCTCTAGTTCGGCGTCGTCAATAAAGATTGATGGTACCCCATGTGCACCTTGTGACATAATCTGTGTCTTCTTTTTGCTAATTGTTAAACCAAATTCAGAACAAGCATTGGAGAATGCAGATAGTAGACATTGTAATTCTTCCTCAGAGTGGGTCGTAACTGCAGCATCATCTGCAAAAAGCAACTCTCTGATCAGTACCCTCCTAATTTTGGTCTTGG
Source organism: Cepaea nemoralis (assembly GCA_014155875.1). Classification (NCBI taxonomy): domain Eukaryota; kingdom Metazoa; phylum Mollusca; class Gastropoda; order Stylommatophora; family Helicidae; genus Cepaea; species Cepaea nemoralis. The sequence goes on from JACEFZ010014381.1 coordinate 554,381, forward strand.
CCTTCAATCTCTGAGCATTGTAGAGGCCGCCATCTGAGCGTGAGTGAATGTATATACCACCATCCTGATCACGAAAGGCATATTTCAGTAGAAGTGAAAAGTATATTCCAAAGAGGGTAGGGAGCTAGTACACAACCTTGCTTAACTCCACTCTTGATTTCAAACTCTTCTAGAAGTTGCACCATCAAACTTGATTATACCCTTCATGCCTGTGTGGAACGATTCCACAATGGACAGAAGAGTTGGTGGCAGCCAATCTTCTTTAGTGCCTTGAACAGACCCTCACGACTGACCAAATCAAATGCCTTTGTGAGGTCGATGAAGGCAATAAACAGTGGTTGATTCTGTTCACGGCATTTTTCTTGCATTTGTCGCAATGAGAATATCATATCAATGGTAGACCGGCTCTGTCGAAAGCCACACTGTGATTCGGGGTAGACTTGATCTCCTAGGACTTGAAGTCTGCGCAGAACAATTCTAGCAAATACTTTTCCAACAATACACAGAAGTGAGATACCCCTGTAGTTGTTGCAGTCGCTCCGATCGCCTTTGTGCTTGTACATTGTTATGATGCTTGAATCTTTGAAATCCTGTGGAACTTGTCCTTCTCGCCAGCATAGCTCTATTAGTTGGTGGATCTGTAGAGTGAGTGTATCTTGCTCACTCCTGATAACATCTATTGGAATCCCATCCTTACCTGGAGCCTTGCCAGATGCAAGTTCATTTATAGCACACTTAACTTCTGTTATAGTGGGAAGTGTGTCCAGGTGGTCAAGGGTTGGTAGGGCCTCCATGGCGTTAAGGACATCATCCGCTAGCTTGGTCTCACTTGAGTAAAGCTCCAAATAGTGCTCTACCCATCTGTCCATCTGCTGTTTCTTATCAGTGATGATTTCTCCAGTCAAGGTTTTCAATGGTGCACTTCTTTTGATCATTGGACCATAGGCTTTCTTTATCCCTTCATACATGCATCTGATGATTCCCTTATCACTTGCGATTTGAATGGACTCATATAACTTGATACAATAATCATTTGCACACTGCCTGGCAGCCTTTTGTACATCCTAGCTTGCCTTAGCTCACTCAGAGTGTTACGCGTTGGTCTTTCCTTGTTTCTTAAGAGAGCTATCTTCTTCTTCTCAATCGTGGGCTGCAGAGTCTCGTTGTTGGCCGCAAACCAGTCCTGCCTCTTATGATCCACAGTGTCGTAAACCCCTACGGCAATTTTATAAAGAGTTTCCTTAAGTTTACCTCACTTTTCATTTACTGTACAATTTTCTGGTGTATCAGTGAAAGCGTTTTTATGTTGCTGTTAGAACTGAAAGCACTTTTCAGGATCGTGAGTGTTAATAATATTAATCCTGGGGCTAGATTTGTGTTTAGCTGTGTAGATTCTCTTTGGTCTCAGCCTAACCCTTGCAACAACAAAAGAATGATCCGTATCACAGTCAGCACTGTGGTAACTTAGAGTCAACGATGAATGGTTCAGATGTTGTCTCCGCGTGACGATAAAGTCCAGCCTGTGCAAATGGCCGGATCTTGCATGTTTCCATGTGACCTTATGCAGCGATTTTGTTTTAAAAAAGGAGTTTGTAAGACATAGGTAATTTTTGGTGCTTGCTCCAGCGGCCTTTGCCCATTTTCATTCATGCGACCGATGTTGTATTTTCCAAGGCACACTGGCCATGAACTCGAGTCCTTGCCCACACGAGCATTGAAATCGCCGAGCATATAAAAGTAGTCGGATTTTGGAACTGCCTTGATCACGGAGTCTAACTCCTCATAGAACGAATCCTTCACATCATCAGTGGAATCGAGTGTCGGTGCATATGCAGCAATAATGGTGGCAAAACCACAAGAGGTTGCCAAGCGCAGGGATAATAGTTTTTCAATACCTCCTGCTGGAATTTCAATCATTCCCAGTAGCGAATTCTTCACTGCAAAGCCCACACCATGTTGCCCTTTTTCTGCCTGCCTTCTACTCTTCCAAAAAAGGTGTAATTGTTTTCCCTGAGTGATCCTTCCTCAGCGAGGCGAGTCTCCTGCAGGCCAGCAATATCAATGTTAAGACGATTGGGTTCGGCATCAATTACAGCCGTTTTTCTCACATCGTCAGTATTGGTCAAGTCAGTGGAAAATCCTGGACATATGGTTCTCACGTTCCAGGTTGCAAGCCGTAGCTTGAGGTATTTCTTTTTCTTTTTATTAGTACCTAGTGCATTGGTTTTACAGCCTGCAATTCAGATTTTGTCCTAGTCCCAAGCACCCATTGAAGCAGGCAAGCTGTGGCGGATCAGCACCCAGTTGGCCAGGGGCTGCCCAGCTTGAGGCGGGCGGTAGCTGATCAGTGACACCTGTAGGTATCTCCCACTGTCAGAGGCAACGCGTGGCGCCCCATGTCTACTCCAATTGACAGGGACTTACAACCCGTAACAGTTGCCTCTCGCTTTGATTCCGAGACCGGTTAAGACCAGGGATTGAGTTATTGCCTCTCCATAGCACAAAGCCTGGGCTAAAATATAGAGACCATGTGTTGCCCATGCAGCATGATTCCTCTCTCGGCCTGCTTAGTTCACTCCAGAGGAAAAGTAACACCTATACATCTGGAATAAGACAAGCTGCAGAAGCTGCCGGATCAGCAAAGCAATGCTCTAACTGTCCGCCTGTCGGAGCTTCGATCCTAGATCAGCTGCCAACCAAGGCTTAAGGCTTGGTCTGCCCTGCCATGACATTTTGTCTTTAGGTTGTATTTCCTCGCACCAGGATAAGGCTTGTACCCTTCCAATTGCGCTCTTCCGCCCGAAGCCGTTGGCAGAATGTGGGGTGTCGGGTTTGGTAAGCGCCGCCCAACGTTCGGCGCTAACAGAAAGCAGGTACTACCGTCTACTGTCATACGGTAGCTCAGTCATATCTGACTAAGACCTGACACACAGGTTCAATATGGTTCTATTAATATGATATATATCTCTGCAATATACACCTGATGCGATGCAGTGAAATACGCCAAGCAATAAATCGTGCAGTATATAGTTTATGGCTTATGTTTTAAATATCCAAGTAATGAGAAAGGCTAATTGAGGCAATTGAGATGAGGACATAACAAAGAATTGGTCGCGCATGGAATCAATCACACCCAAATATTCTCTCCGAGAGAAGCTGAGAATGGAGATAAATGAATCTTTTCTGTAGATTACATTGTTTATTGTTCCGTGGGCCAGTGTTCTGTTCCAAATGTCTCTTCGTGTGTGCTGACGTTGAGTCAGTGAGTTCACTCCACACAAAGGTAACTGGACGCTAACTTTGACTTCTCCTTCAGAAACCAATGGTAAACTAATGAACGTAATTTTACACAGAAACTAGCCTAGGGTTGATCGCAACATCCTGGTAGGGACATGTGACATTTTTTTTTTCATGAACAATAACAAACAAACAAACAAACAAACAAAACACGTAAAGTAGAATCGATCAACTTTAGTAGATTACGATCACTAAGTGATAAAAAGGACAAAATCAAAATCAAATCAAATCAAGTTTATTAGGGTCACAAATTGAGCGCGCAGGCCCGTCTTACATTCAGCCCTTCCAATCACTCGTCTTTCATTCATCAAGAGCATTATACATTTACATAGGAAGAAAAATAAACATTGTGAAATGAATGTTGTAAACATAAACAAGGCTTATTACCATGTTATGAGGCCCATCTCCCAAACAAACACCAAATTTAGATGGACATTGTGACCAAGACCGGTCAGCAGACAAACAATAAACACACACCGATACAACAAATGTTGCTGTGTGGTAGAGGACCATGGAACGTGAATGGAAGTCACGGAAGTGTGGTTCCTGAGATGAAGGTTGTGAATATCTTGGACTGCCACCGTAACTCACAACGATTGCCTAAAAGAGCCTGCTGAAAATAGAACAGTATCTACAACTGTAAGAAATAGACATGCGGAGTTCTTTGGTTATGTAATGAGAAGTGAGGCATTGGAGAACATAGTGACAACTGGTGTTATTAGTGGGGAAAGAGGCAGAGGCAGACCGAGAGACAAGTGTTTATTGTTGGATGGAGTCAGACATTTGTTTAGAGGGATATCATCAGCAGAGTTGATCCATAACACCAACGAGCAAGATCTGTGGAGAGCCATGAACGAGTAGACTAGTTGGCAGCACACATGATGATGATTGTCAGCAGACTGGTCACCCAATGTCCCGGGAGATAGTGACCAATATAATCGATTCACACAACTTCCCCAAGGTTTGAATCTACACTTGTGTCAGCTAGTTATGCTTTATCCATCCATTCTGAACTTTCCAAATCATGGACTGTTCATAAAGATACATATACTGTTTGGCTCTCATAGGAGTAAGAAGGGAGGAGAGATTAGAGGATGCACTAAACGATTTCCAATTCATGCAGTGCAGGTTCTAGGCAATAAATCACTTCGGTTACTAAAGCGTTGGAAATGCATCTCTGTGTCACCTCGATCTCCATTCTCCTACTCGTAATCATCATGTGCCATGCCGAAAAGCGTGGACGTTCAAGGTTCGCCAGCTCACACGATCACCATAGTCTTATATAACTCATGTCTCATGTGAATGTCTCATATAATCTTATATAAGGATCGTATTCTTGTCTCGATTAAGATATGGAGCCAAGCCATCCGGGTATTTATCTCTGTACCATCTCCTTGCTATTAAGACATGGGGCCAAGCCATCCGGGTATTTATCTCTGTACCATCTCCTTGCTATTAAGATATGGGGCCAAGCTATCCGGGTATTTATCACTGTGCCATCCCCTTGCTATGTTTCATCAATGTTACTAGTTGTCACTAAGTTTTCTGCACGTTTATTTCACCCCATAATGTGCTAAAAATATCTTTTGACAGTCTGGGTATAATTTCTCTCATCTCATCTCATTATCTAAGCTCATCATCTCATCTTATTATATCATCACATCTCATCATCTCATCTCATTTTGTTCCTCTTGTAACTTGCGGCGTCGAGGTGAAGCATAAACAGTGCGAGAGTGCACGTCCATCATCTCATCTCATCTTGTTCCCCTGGTACCCTGCGGTGTCAATGCGAAACATAAACAGCAGGAGAGTGCCCATTTATGGACTTCACACATCGACATTCCCAAGGATTATATTATTCTCTCTGTGGATCTCTATAGTCAGTTTATAAAAGTCATGTGTTTCTTGAAGGAATGTCTCATTTGTTTTTCTGTTCATCCATGATGTTCTTTGCATTTTCATCAGAAACCATATCTCCACTAAAGATTCTCATGCTGGATTCTGTTATTTGATACGTTCCGTTGTGCTCATTTATTTGTACATTGTAATACATCTTTGTTTCAGAACAGTATTTAACTTGCATTGACCAAAATGGTGCATGGCAGTATGTCTCCAATGTTCAGCTACGCCCTTGTGGTTCTACGCATGGTCCTCTACTGCGTCCTCCAGACGAAGGTCAACGGAGGTTTACGTAAGTCCTGCAACCATTTGATGTTGTTATTTATAGTGCAATTTATATGTTGTTATTGTCATAATAACACATTTTAACAAGGGAGTTTTATCATCCCTCAACATACCGAGTTGAGGGTTTGAAATCAGCTGTGGGAGATTTGAAGTCGGACCTTATTGCGTTGATTTCGATGGTATGAGGCATCGGTAGTTCAGAAAACGTTGTCAAACTACTAAACTAGCATTGCTAATACGTGCTGGGGTTAATTACAATGTCTCCGTAAATAACATGAAAGCAACTTTATTTTCATAATCGTAAGGGTGTGAATCATAGAAGATTTCCTGAACACTGCAAAAGGAAATAGGTCCTTTGAACTTAACCATTGCAGAAATCATGGTTGAAACAAAAAATAGACATTCTACAAGATCTGACATTCTATAAGATCTGACATTCTACAAGATCTGACATTCTACAAGATCTGACATTCTATAAGATCTGACATTCTACAAGATCTGACATTCTATGAGATCTGACATTCTACAAGATCTGACATTCTATAAGAACTATCATTCTATAAACTATTGACATTCTATAAGATCTGACATTCTACAAGATCTGACATTCTACAAGATCTGACATTCTACAAGATCTATCATTCTATAAACTACTGACATTTTACAAGATCTGACATATTACAATATCTGACATTCTACAATATCTGACATTCTACAAGATCTGACATTCTACAAGATCTGACATTCTACAAGATCTGACATTCTACAAGATCTGACATTCTACAATGTCTGACATTCTATAAGATCTGACATTCTACAATATCTGACATTCTATAAGATCTGACATTCTACAAGATCTGACATTCTACAATATCTGACAATCCATAAGATCTGGCATTCTACAATATCTGACATTCTACAAGATCTGAACATCCAAGAAAACTTACTCATAACCACTATCAGGTCACTGAGAATGCTACTCTGCTATTGCTATGGGTGTGGGGGATGTGTGTGTGTGAGTGGAGGATGTGTGTGTGGGATTGGTGCAGGGGATGGGTGAATGGGTGGGGATATATGTGGATGGGTGGGGATGTGTGGATTTTTGGGAGAAATATGTGTGGGTGGCGGTGGTATGTGGGCGGGAGATGTGTGTGGGTGGATTGGGGATGTAAAGGTGGGTGGGGAGAAGTGTGTGGTGTGTGGCTGGGGGATATGTGTGTGGTGTGTGGGTGGGGGTATGTTTGTGGTTGGTGGGTGGGTGGGTGGGTAAGGATATGGGTGTGGGTGGAGGATAGTGTGCTGTGTGTGGGTGGGGGATTGTGTGATGGGTGCGAGGAATGTGTGTATGGGTAGGTGATGTGTGGGTGGGTAGAGGATGTGTGGGTGGTTGTAGGAAGTATGTGTGGGTGGTGGGGTGTGTGTGTGGGGGGAAGTGTGGGTAAGCGGGGAGATGTGTGTGTGTGTTTGTGGAGGGATGTTTGTGTTGTGGTGTGTGTGTTGTGAGGGTATGTGTGATCGAGAGATGTGTGGTTAGGGGAAGGATGGTTGGGGTGGGTTGTTGGGGGTATGTGGGTTGGTAGTTGAGGATGTGTGCGTGAGTGTGTGTGTGTGTGGGTTGGTTAATAGGTGGGGGATGTGTGTGTGTGGGTGGGGAGATGTGTGTGGTGTGTTGGTTGGGGATATGTGTGTGGTATGTGGATGGGGAATGTGTATATATGGGGGATTTGTGTGGTGTGTGGGTGGGGGTAAGTGCGTGGTGGGTGGATGACGATATCTGTATTGGTGTGGTTGGGGGATATGTTGTGGAAGGTGGGTGGGGATATGTGTGTGGTATCAGGTGGGGGATATGTGGTGGTGTGTGGGTGTGGGATGTGGATATGTGTGTGTGGTATGTGGGTGGGGAATATTGTGGCGGATGAGGGATGTGTGTGGTGTGTGGGTGGGGGATATGTGTGTGGTGGACGATATGAGTTAGGACATGTGTGGAATCGCAGGCTGTAAAACCAATGCACCAGGTACTAATAAAAAGAATAGAAACCTCAAGCTACGGCTTGCAACCTGGAACGTGAGAACCATGTGTCCAGGATTTTCCACTGACTTGACAAATATTGACGATGTGAGAAAAACGGCTGTGATTGATGCTGAACTCGATCGTCTTAACATTGATATTGCTGGCCTGCAGGAGACTCGCCTCGCTGAGGAAGGGTCACTCAGGGAAAACAATTACACCTTTTTTTGGAAGGGAAGAGGGCAGGCAGAAAAAAGGCTACATGGTGTGGGCTTTGCAGTGAAGAACTCGCTACTGGGAATGATTGATATCCCAGCTGGAGGTAATGAAAGATTATTATCACTGCGCTTGGCAACCTCCTGTGGATTTGCCACCATTCTCACTGCATATGCACCGACACTCGCTTCCTCTGATGATGTGAAGGATATGTTCTATGAGCAGCTAGACTCTGCGATCAAGGCAGTTCCAAAATCCGACTACATTTATATGCTCGGTGATTTCAATGCTCGTGTGGGCAAGGACTCGAGTTCATGGCCAGTGTGCCTTGGAAAATACAACGCATGAATGATAATGGGCAAAGGCTGCTGGAACATTGCACTAGAAATGACCTATGTATTACAAATTCCTTTTTTAAAACAAAAGAGATGCATAAGGTCACATGGAAACATCCAAGATCCGGCCATTGGCATCAGCTGGACTTCATTATCACACGGAGACAACATCTGAACCATACATCATTAACTCGAAGTTACCACAGTGCTGACTGTGATACAGATCATTCTTTGGTTGTTGCAAGGGTTAGACTGAGACCAAAGAGAATCTACACAGCTAAACACAAGTCTAGCCCCAGGATTAATATTACTAACACTCACGATCCTGGAAAGTGCTTTGAATTTCAACAGCAACTTGAAGACGCTTTCAATGATACATCAGAAAATTGTATAGTAAATGATAAATGGAGTAAACTTAAGGAAACTATTTATAAAACAGCGGTAGGGGTTTACGGCACTGTGGATCATAAGAGGCAGGACTGGTTTGCGGCAAACAGCCAGATACTGCAGCCCTTGATTGATAAAAAGAAGATAGCTCTCTTAAGAAACAAGGAAAGACCAACGCGTAACACTCTGAGTGAGCTGAAGCAAGCAAGGAAGGATGTACAAAAGGCTGCCAGGCAGTGTGCGAATGACTATTGGATCAAGTTATGTGAGTCCATTCAAATCGCAAGTGATAAGGGAAACATCAGAAGCATGTATGAAGGGATAAAGAAAGCCTGTGGTCCAATGATCAAAAGAAGTGCACCGCTGAAAACCTTGACTGGAGAAATCATCACTGATAAGAAACAGCAGATGGATAGATGGGTCGAGCACTATTTAGAGCTTTACTCAAGTGAGACCAAGCTAGCGGATGATGCCCTCAACGCCATAGAGGCCCTGCCAACTCTTGACCACCTGGACACACTTCCCACTATAACAGAAGTTAAGTGTGCTATAAATGAGCTTGCATCTGGCAAGGCTCCAGGTAAGGATGGGATTCCAATAGAGGTGATCAGGAAGTGGGCAAGACACACTCGCTCTACAGATCCACCAGCTAATAGAGCTATGCTGGCGAGAAGGACAAGTCCCACAGGATTTCAAAGATTCAAACATCATAACGCTGTACAAGAACAAGGGAGATCGGAGCGACTGTAACAACTATAGGGGTATCTCACTTCTGTGTATTGTTGGGAAAGTATTTGCTAGAATTGTCCTGCACAGACTTCAAGTCCTGGGAGATCAAGTCTACCCCGAATCACAGTGTGGCTTCCGTCAGAACCGGTCTACCATTGATATGATATTCTCATTGCGACAGATGCAAGAAAAATGCCGGGAACAAAATCAGCCACTGTTTATTGCCTTCATCGACCTCACAAAGGCATTCGATTTGGTCAGTCGTGAGGGTCTGTTCAAAGCACTAAAGAAGATTGGCTGCCCACCAACTCTTCCTGTCCATTGTGGAATCGTTCCACACAGGCATGAAGGGTATAATCAAGTTTGATGGCTCAACTTCAGAAGAGTTTGAAATCAAGAGTGGAGTTAAGCAAGGCTGTGTGCTAGCCCCCACCCTCTTTGGGATATACTTTTCACTTCTACTGAAATATGCCTTTCGTGATCAGGATGATGGTATATACATTCACTCACGCTCAGATGGTGGCCTCTATAATGCTCAGAGATTGAAGGCCAAGACCAAAATTAGCAGGGTACTAATCAGAGAGTTGCTTTTTGCGGATGATGCTGCGATTACGACCCACTCTGAGGAAGAATTACAACATCTACTATCTGCATTCTCCAATGCTTGTTCTGAATTCGGTTTAACAATTAACAAAAAGAAGACACAGATTATGTCACAAGGTGCACATGGTGTACCATCAATCTTTATTGACGACGCCGAACTGGAGATAGTAGACCATTTTACATATCTAGGATCAGAGGTAAATAGCAAATTATCCCTCGATCAGGAAATCAACATCAGGATTGGCAAGGCAGCAACAACAATGAACATGTTAGCAAAAAGAGTCTGGGAGAACAGGAAGCTTACTGCCAAAACAAAAGTCCTCGTCTACCAAGCCTGTGTCCTTAGTACTCTTCTTTATGGCAGTGAAACCTGGACAACTTACTCACGCCAAGAGAAACGTTTAAACAGCTTTCATATGCGGTGTCTGCGAAGAATACTTGGTATTAAGTGGCAAGACAAAATCACAAATACTGAAGTATTGGAAAGATCAGGTTGTGTGACGGTGTATTCCATGCTCAGTCTTCGTAGACTTAGATGGATAGGACACGTTAGGAGGATGGATGATGGTAGAATACCAAAGGACATCTTTTTTGGTGAATTACAGACGGGTAGGAGATCTCAGGGTCGGCCTCTACTACGATACAAAGATGTGTGTAAGCGGGACATGATTGATACAGGCATTGATAATGCACATTGGGAGCACGTCGCCGCTGAACGTGTTGCATGGAGGGCAACTATCAGAAACGGAATAAAGACAAAGGAGAAAATGATTGCAGATAAAGCACACACAGAGCGTGAGAGACGTAAGATGGTGCAAAATGGTGGAAATGACCATGTTTTCACATGCACCTACTGTGGGCAAACATTTGCAGCAAGAATTGGCCTTACCAGCCACACTCGCCACCGCCATGGATCGTAGTTATTAAGCCTTTTTAAAGCACAATGTACCAAACTATCGTCTGTCAAGACGGAAAGGTGCCAATGAATGTGTGGGTGGGTGGGGAATTATTTGTGGGTGGTTGGGTATGTGTGAGTGCAGTGGGGATGTACAGGTGGATAGGGAGATGTGTGTGTGTTGGGGGGGAGATGTGTGTTGGTGGGGATATGTGTATGGGTTGGGGATGTGTGAGTGGATGATGGATGTGTGGTTGGGTGCGGGATGTATGGGTTGGTGGGGGATGTGTGGGTGGGGAATGTGTGGTCGAAAGAGGTGTGGTTGGGGTGGGTGATTGGAAGTGTGGGTGGGTGGGTAGAGGATGTGTGGGTGGGGGATGTGTGTGTGTGGGTTAGGATGTGTATGTGGGTAGGCGCGGGATGTGTGGGTTGGTGGGGGATCTTTTTGTGGGTAGGTGAGTGTGTGTGTGGGTTGAGGGAACGGATGATTGAGTGTGTGTGGGTTGGGGGAACGGGTGAGTGAGCGTGTGTGGGTTGGGGGAAAGGTTGAGGTCAGTGTTTGTGGGTGGGTGATGTGTGTGGGAGGAGGATGGGTCGGCTGGTGAGGTATGCATGTGTTCCTGGGTATGTGTGTGCGTGTTGGTGGGTGTATGTGTATGTGTGGGGTGATATGTGAGTGGGTGGGAGATGTGTCTCATAACATGGTAGTTTGCATTGTTTATGTTTACAAAATTCATTTGACTGTTTTTTAAAAAATTCTTGAGTGAATGTATAATGCACTACTGATGAACGAAATATGAGTGTTTGGAAGGGTCGAATGTAAGACAGGCCTGCGTGCACAATTTGTGACCCTTTTAAAATAATGTTGAATTGAATTGAATTACTACTCTGCTATTGCTACTCTTCTACTACTATTGCTAATCTGCTACTGTTACTGCTACTGTGGTATGATTCTAATGCTACTAGTACTCTTCTGCTGCTAGTGTTACTGCTACTATTCTGCTACTGTTATTGCTACTCTGCTACTATGATTGCTACTCTGCTAATGTTATTGCTACTCTGCTACTGTTATTGCTACTCTGCTACTGTTATTGCTACTCTGCTACTGTTATTGCTACTCTGCTACTGTTATTGCTACTCTGCTACTATTACTGCTACTCTGCTACTGTTATTGCTACTCTGTTACTGTTATTGCTACTCTGCTACTGCTATTGCCACTCTGCTACTGTTATTGCTACTCTGCTACTGTTATTGCTACTCTGCTACGGCTACTCTGCTACTGTTATTGCTACTCTGCTACGGCTACTCTGCTACTGTTATTGCTACTCTGCTGCTGTTATTGCTACTCTGCTACTGTTACTGCTACTCTGCTACTGTTATTGCTACTCTGCTACTGTTATTGCTACTCTGCTACTGTTACTGCTACTCTGCTACTGCTATTGCTACTCTGCTACTGTTATTGCTACTCTGCTACTGTTATTGCTACTCTGCTACTGTTACTGCTACTCTGCTACTGTTATTGCTACTCTGCTACGGCTACTCTGCTACTGTTATTGCTACTCTGCTACTGTTATTGCTACTCTGCTACTGTTACTGCTACTCTGCTACTGTTATTGCTACTCTGCTACGGCTACTCTGCTACTGTTATTGCTACTCTGCTGCTGTTATTGCTACTCTGCTACTGTTACTGCTACTCTGCTACTGTTATTGCTACTCTGCTACTGTTATTGCTACTCTGCTACTGTTATTGCTACTCTGCTACTGTTATTGCTACTCTGCTACTGTTATTGCTACTCTGCTACTGCTATTGCTACTCTGCTACTGTTATTGCTACTCTGCTACTGCTACTCTGCTACTGTTATTGCTACTCTGCTACTGTTATTGCTACTCTGCTACTGTTATTGCTACTCTGCTACTGTTATTGCTACTCTGCTACGGCTACTCTGCTACTGTTATTGCTACTCTGCTACTGTTATTGCTACTCTGCTACTGTTAATGCTACCCTGCTACGGCTACTCTGCTACTGTTATTGCTACTCTGCTACGACTACTCTGCTACTGTTATTGCTACTCTGCTGCTCTTATTGCTACTCTGCTACTGTTACTGCTACTCTGCTACTGTTATTGCTACTCTGCTACTGTTATTGCTACTCTGCTACTGTATTGCTACTCTGCTACTGTTATTGCTACTCTGCTGCTGTTATTGCTACTCTGCTACTGTTATTGCTACTCTGCTACTGTTATTGCTACTCTGCTACTGTTATTGCTACTCTGCTACTGTTATTGCTACTCTGCTACTGTTACTGCTACTCTGCTACTGTTATTGCTACTCTGCTACTGTTATTGCTACTCTTCTACGGCTACTCTGCTACTGTTATTGCTACTCTGCTACGGCTACTCTGCTACTGTTATTGCTACTCTGCTACTGTTATTGCTACTCTGCTACTGTTATTGCTACTCTGCTACTGTTATTGCTACTCTGCTACTGTTACTGCTACTGTTATTGCTACTCTGCTACTGTTATTGCTACTCTGCTACTGTTATTGCTACTCTGCTACTGTTATTGCTACTCTGCTACTGTTACTGCTACTCTGCTACTGTTATTGCTACTCTGCTACTGTTATTGCTACTCTGCTACGGCTACTCTGCTACTGTTATTGCTATTCTGCTGCTGTTATTGCTACTCTGCTACTGTTACTGCTACTCTGCTACTGTTATTGCTACTCTGCTACTGTTATTGCTACTCTGCTACTGTTACTGCTACTTGCTACTGTTATGCTACTCTGCTATCTGCTACTTGCTACTTCTGCTACTGTATATTGCCTTATACTCTGCTACTGTTATTGCTACTCTGCTACGGCTACTCTGCTTACTGTTATTGGCTACTCTGCTACGGCTACTCTGCTACTGTTATTGTACTCTGTTGCTGTTATTGCTGCTCTGCTACTGTTATTGCTACTCTGCTACTGTTATTGCTACTCTGCTACTGTTATTGCTACTCTGCTACTGTTATTGCTACTCTGCTACTGTTATTGCTACTCTGCTACGGCTACTCTGCTACTGTTATTGCTACTCTGCTACGGCTACTCTGCTACTGTTATTGCTACTCTGCTACGGCTACTCTGCTACTGTTATTGCTACTCTGCTACGGCTACTCTGCTACTGTTATTGCTACTCTGCTAGTGTTATTGCTACTCTGCTACTGTTAATGCTACTCTGCTACGGCTACTCTGCTACTGTTATTGCTACTCTGCTACGGCTACTCTGCTACTGTTATTGCTACTCTGCTGCTGTTATTGCTACTCTGCTACTGTTACTGCTACTCTGCTACTGTTATTGCTACTCTGCTACTGTTATTGCTACTCTGCTACTGTTATGCTACTCTGCTACTGTTATTGCTACTCTGCTACTGTTATGCTACTCTGCTACTTGTATTGCTCTTCTGCTACTGTTATTGCTACTCTGCTACTGTTATTGCTACTCTGCTACGGCTACTCTGCTACTGTTATGCTACTCCTGCTACGGCTACTCTGCTACTGTTATTGCTACTCTGCTACTGTTATTGCTACTCTGCTACTGTTATTGCTACTCTGCTACTGTTATTGCTACTCTGCTACTGTTATTGCTACTCTGCTACTGTTATTGCTACTCTGCTACTGTTATTGCTACTCTGCTACTGCTACTCTGCTACTGTTATTGCTACTCTGCTGTCGTTATTTTTACGTTCCTACCGTTACACCGCTACTGTTACTGTACTACTAATATTGCTTCACTGCTACATTGCTACATTGCTACAGCTATACTGTTAGCTCTAATCTAATACTGTGCTGCTTCTACTTTGTATTTTGTCAGTCAGCTAATATTAATCTGCTTCTGCTGCTGCCGTCTTTCGGCTAATTCTACGCTCAGTCTCACACTCTCTCACACACACTCTCTCACACACACACTCTCACACAGTCTCTCCCTCTCTCACACAGTCTCTCACACACACTCTCTCACTCTCTCACACATACGCATTCACACACACTCTCTCACACACACTCTCTCAAACACACTCTCTCACACATCTTCCCTCATTCTCACTCTCTCACACACACTATCACACACACACACACACATACACACACACTGTCTCTCACTCGCTTATACACAAACACACATATTCTCTCTAACTCTCACACAATTCTCTCACTTTCTCTCACCTCCCTCACCTCTCTCATTCTCTCTCTTTCCCACACTCTCTCTCTCAATCTCTCTTTCCCACCCCCTCTCTCTCAATCTCTCTCACTCTGTCTATCTCACTCTCACTCCTTCTCTCATTCGTTCTCACTCTCTTTCACCTCCTCTCTCTCTCTCACTCACTCTCTCTCTCTCTCTCTCTCTCTCTCTCTCTCTCTCTCTCTCTCTCTCTCTCTCTCTATTTCTCACTCTGTCTCTCGCACTTTCATTCCTTCTCGCATTCTCTCTCACCCTCTCTCTCATTCTCTCTCTCACTATATCTCACTGTGTCTCTCGCATCCTCACTCCTTCTCTCTCTCTCTCTCTCTCTCTCTCTCTCTCTCTCTCTCTCTTGGTGAATGTAAATATCTTCTACCATGTTATATCAAGAACAAAACACTGTACGACAGAAGCAATCACACACCTGTCCCAGCACAGTACCTGGGATCCATCAATCAGGTACATACAAGGAAACACACCTGGGTCCCACGAACCACCTGTCACTTGTGTGTCTAGTTTGTATGCACTGTCAGACTGACGATGTCAAGTTTTGAGTAATAACTTAACTATATTCTAGACCACGTACAAATGGCAGGACTGGGCACTTGAAATTGGTTTTATCTGATTTTCTGTCTATTCTTGTCTGTGTATCTGTCTATGTGTCTGTTTGTGTGTCGTCTGTATGTCTGTATGTTTATGTGTCTGTCGGTGTGTATGGTGTGTGTGTCTGTCTGCTTTTTTTGTTTGTCTCTGTGTCTGTCTGCATTTATGTGTGTCTGCCTGTATCGGTGTGTGTGTGTCTGTCGCTCGGTCTGTCTATGTATCTTTTCATATATCTCGCTGAATGTCCATTTATATACCTCGCTTGTACATATATTTATCCATACTTCCGTAAGCAAAGTGTCTACCTAGATATTCATTCAACCATCCACTTCTGTGTCTACACATCCAGTCATCTGTCTGTCTGACGATCAATCAGTATACTTATCCATATGTCGGTCTGTTCATCCACCCATCTAGACGTTCGTACATACATCATATGTCTGTTTGTCTGTGTGACAATCGGTAATATATCTATCCATATGTCTGTCTGTCTGTGTGACAATCGGTCATATATCTATCCATATGTCTGTCTGTCTGTGTGACAATTGGTCATATATCTATCCATATGTCTGTCTGTATGACAATCAGTCATATATCTATCCATATGTCTGTCTGTCTGTGTGACAATCGGTCATATATCTATCCATATGCTTGTCTGTGTGACAATCGGTCTATATCTATCCATATGTCTATATGTATTACAATCAGTCATATATCTATCCATATGTCTGTCTGTCTGTATGACAATCGGTCATATATCTATCCATATGTCTATATGTATGACAATCAGTCATATATCTATCCATATGTCAGTCTGTCTGTGTGACAATCAGTCATATATCTATCCATATGTCTGTCTGTGTGACAATCGGTCATATATCTATCCATATGTCTATATGTATGACAATCAGTCATATATCTATCCATATGTCTGTCTGTCTGTGTGACAATCGGTCATATATCTATCCATATGTCTGTCTGTCTGTGTGACAATTGGTCATATATCTATCCATATGTCTGTCTGTCTGTGTGACAATCGGTCATATATCTATCCATATGTCTGTCTGTCTGTGTGACAATCGGTCATATATCTATCCATGTGTCTGTCTGTGTGACAATCGGTCATATATCTATCCATATGTCTGTCTGTCTGTATGACAATCGGTCATATATCTATCCATATGTCTGTTTGTCTGTGTGACAATTGGTCATATATCTATCCATATGTCTGTCTGTCTGTGTGACAATCGGTCATATATCTATCCATATGTCTGTCTGTATGACAATCGGTCATATATCTATCCATATGTCTGTCTGCCTGTGTGACAATCGGTCATATATCTATCCATATGTCTATATGTATGACAATCAGTCATATATCTATCCATATGTCTGTCTGTCTGTATGACAATCAGTCATATATCTATCCATATGTCTGTCTGTGTGACAATCGGTCATATATCTATCCATATGTCGGTCTATATGTATGACAATCAGTCATATATCTATCCCTATGTCTGTCTGTCTGTGTGACCAATCGGTCATAATATCTATCCATATGTCCTGTCTGTCTGTGTGACAATCGGTCCATATATCTATCCATATTGTCTGTCTGTCTGTTTGACAATCGGTCATATATCTATCCATATGTCTGTCTGTCTGTGTGACAATCGGTCATTATCTATCCATATGTCTGTCTGTGTGACAATTCGGTTTCATATATCTATCCATATGTCTGTCTGTTCTCTGCGACAATCGGTCATATATCTATCCATATGTCTGTCTGTGTGACAATCGGTCAATATATATCCAGACTGTCTGTCTGGTATGACAATCGGTCATATATCTATCCATATGTCTGTCTGTATGACAATCGTCAATATATCTATCCATATGTCTGTGTGTGTGGACAATCGGTCATATATCTATCCATATGTCTGTCTGTGGACAATCGGTCATTATCTATCCATATTTCTATCTGTGTGACAATCGGTCATATATCTATCCATATGTCTGTCTGTGTGACAATCGGTCATATATCTATCCCATATGTCTGTCTGTATGACAATCGTCATATATCTATCCATATGTCTGTCTGTATGACAATCGGTCATACATCTATCCATATGTCTGTCTTGTATGACAATCGGTCATATATCTATCCATATGTCTGTCCTGTATGACAATCGGTCATATATCTACTCCATATGTCTGTTCTGTGTGACAATCGGTCATATATCTATCCATATGTCTGTCTATATGACAATCGGTCATATATCTATCCATATGTCTATATGTATGACAATCAGTCATATATCTAGCCATATGTCAGTCTGTCTGTGTGACAATCGGTCATATCTATCCATATGTCTGTCTGTGTGACAATCGGTCATATATCTATCCATATGTCTATATGTATGACAATCAGTCATATATCTATCCATATGTCTGTCTGTCTGTGTGACAATCGGTCATATATCTATCCATATGTCTGTCTGTATGACAATCGGTCATATATCTATCCATATGTCTGTCTGTATGACAATCGGTCATATATCTATCCATATGTCTGTGTGTGTGACAATCGGTCATATATCTATCCATATGTCTGTCTGTGTGACAATCGGTCATATATCTATCCATATGTCTGTCTGTGTGACAATCGGTCATATATCTATCCATATGTCTGTCTGTGTGACAATCGGTCATATATCTATCCATATGCCTGTCTGTATGACAATCGGTCATATATCTATCCATATGTCTGTCTGTATGACAATCGGTCATACATCTATCCATATGTCTGTCTGTATGACAATCGGTCATATATCTATTCATATGTCTGTCTGTATGACAATCGGTCATATATCTATCCATATGTCTGTCCTGTGTGACAATCGGTCATATATCTATCCATAGTCTGTCGTATGACAATCGGTCATATATCTATCCATATGTCTATATGTATGACAATCAGTTCATATATCTATCCATATGTCAGTCTGTCTGTGTGACAATCAGTCATATATCTATCCATATGTCTGTCTGTGTGACAATCGGTCATATATCTATCCATATGTCTATATGTATGACAATCAGTCATATATCTATCCATATGTCTGTCTGTCTGTGTGACAATCGGTCATATATCTATCCATATGTCTGTCTGTATGACAATCGGTCATATATCTATCCATATGTCTGTCTGTATGACAATCGGTCATATATCTATCCATATGTCTGTGTGTGTGACAATCGGTCATATATCTATCCATATGTCTGTCTGTGTGACAATCGGTCATATATCTATCCATATGTCTGTCTGTGTGACAATCGGTCATATATCTATCCATATGCCTGTCTGTATGACAATCGGTCATATATCTATCCATATGTCTGTCTGTATGACAATCGGTCATACATCTATCCATATGTCTGTCTGTATGACAATCGGTCATATATCTATCCATATGTCTGTCTGTATGACAATCGGTCATATATCTATCCATATGTCTGTCTGTGTGACAATCGGTCATATATCTATCCATATGTCTGTCTGTATGACAATCGGTCATATATCTATCCATATGTCTATATGTATGACAATCAGTCATATATCTATCCATATGTCAGTCTGTCTGTGTGACAATCGGTCATATATCTATCCATATGTCTGTCTGTGTGACAATCGGTCATATATCTATCCATATGTCTATATGTATGACAATCAGTCATATATCTATCCATATGTCTGTCTGTCTGTGTGACAATCGGTCATATATCTATCCATATGTCTGTTTGTCTGTGTGACAATTGGTCATATATCTATCCATATGTCTGTCTGTCTGTGTGACAATCGGTCATATATCTATCCATATGTCTGTCTGTCTGTGTGACAATCGGTCATATATCTATCCATATGTCTGTCTGTCTGTATGACAATTGGTCATATATCTATCCATATGTCTGTCTGTGTGACAATCGGTCATATATCTATCCATATGTCTATATGTATGACAATCGGTCATATATCTATCCATATGTCTGTCTATCTGTGTGACAATCGGTCATATATCTATCCATATGTCTGTTTGTGTGACAATCGGTCATATATCTATCCATATGTCTGTCTATCTGTGTGACAATCGGTCATATATCTATCCTTATGTCTGTCTGTATGACAATCAGTCATATATCTATCCATATGTCGGTCTGTCTGTGTGACAATCGGTCATATATCTATCCATATGGCGGTCTATCTATGCATGCATCTAGACGTTCTGTGCGTTCAAGACGTTAAAACATCCGTCTGTCTATCTGTCTGTCCTTTTTACTATCTGTCTGTCTGCCTGTCTGTGTGACGATCGGCTGTACATCTATCCATATTTCGGTCTGTTTATTATTGCGTCTAGACATTCCGTGCGTTTAAGACGTTCATAAATCCATCTATACCCGTGTCTGTCCATTCATCTGATCACATACATATAAGTGATTAGACATTCGTCCACGACATCTGTTTAGTCTGTCTGGTCTGTCAATTCGTCCAATTGTATGGCTGTCTAGACGTTCATCAATCCACATTCATCCTCATCTATTTAGTCTGTTTGTTTGTTTGCCTGTCTATATATACATTTTCTACCCATCTGTGTACGCTTCTACAGTCTGGACTGTGAGTTTATAAACTAAGAAAATCATTATGTTCTATCCCTGAACCTTTGGTAGTGGGTCGGACATCTAGCTTTCTCAGACAAGGACGGGAACAACCGTAGAGGAACGCTCTCCATAGCTTCAGCGCCGACACTGGAGGGGGGGGGGGGGGGGGGGGGGGGGGGGGGGGGAGGAGAAAAAAGGGGGGGATGAGAGAGATCTGAAACATGGCACTTGTGAACCGAATGATCGAGATATAACCCAGTGGAATACATTATACCCTCATGCCCTTAGCTGTTTTAAGACAACTGTCATATATTTGTTATGTGCTAAGTATTTGAAACAAAAAGGTATGTATCTCTGCTGTAAAACTATTTATCTGAAGGTTGTGCTGCTATGAATTCCTGAGATATGTAAATTGCGAAGTCTTCATGTAGTCCATGGCATGTGGCGTTCGTGATCATCTTGTCCACAGTCTTCTGTTATTGTGCCTTCACGCATTTCTGATACCGACGTTCCTCCATGCCATGATGTCAAAAGGTCCGGCAGCTTCTCTCGTGGTCTCACTCTGCCTCTCTTTGCCTCCAAGTTTCCCGTTGTGACGATATACTTCATCTTTCCCCTTCTCATGACATGCCTACAAAATGTGGACTGTCTTCTTCTGGAGTGAGTAACCAGGATTCTTTGTGAGTTAACGTCTTTCAATATATATCTTCATTAGGAATTATATCTGTCCACATTGTTCTCATCACCATCATGTGCCATGCCGATAAGCAATGGCGGTCACGTTTCGCAGTCTCGCACAATCACTTGAGTTGTGCTGTCATCCTTCTGCTACACATCACATACCCACAGCTTCGACATAGTTCCTCATTTGTCTGCTAGGTAGTTGAAGATAACTATCAAAAACTATGCACCAGTTCCTTGTTTTGTCTCGAATTATTCAGACGGATCTGTAAATTGTTAAATATTTGACATTAAACACGTATTTGTCTTGTAATGCATTGTTTTGTCTTGAATTACTCAAACAGATCTGTAAATAGCTATGTATATGACACTAAATATGTATCTGCATTGTAAAACTATGTACTTGAGTGTCGTTTTGTCTTCAATTCCTCAGTCCCTTATGAACATCTTGAGCCGATCGTCCCACACGCTCCAGTGGTTCCCTACGGCTACTACCAGCCTCCGTATTTATTGGTAAGTATAATACCAAGTACAATACTAACCATCTCCATGATCTGGTCTTCGCTGACGGCGCCTCCCTCCTGTCTCAATACAAAATCAGATGGAAGATAAACTAAAATCATTTTATATGATGTCAAAACAACTAGGTGTACAAATTATTAGGGAAAAGACTAAGATAATGAGAGTGAAACAAACAAATGATAACCCGATCACATTTGATGAATCATCACTTTAAGAGACGGAATCATACACCTATAAGGGTTGCAATGTAATCTAGGGGTGAGGATGAGTTAAAGATAAAACAAGAACACAGAAGCCTAAAGGAACTTTTATAGCACTATTAAATTTGTGAAAGTAAAAAAAAATTAAACTTTGCACAGAGAAAAGAAAAATCACAACAACAGAAATGAGATTCCTGAGAAGAATACTCAATGTATCACGAAGAGATAAGATAAGAAATGAAGAAATCGGGACTAAAGTGGGGGTTATAGCTGCACTAGATTTTATTAGAAGGCAGCAAGTCAAATGGTTTGGCCATGCAAGTAGGTTACCAGCTAACAGTATACCACAACAAGCAATGATGTACAGACCAGAGGGAAGCAGAGGAAGAGGCCGACCACGTAAACGTTGGACGGAGGGAATAGCAGAGTTCATGGGAATATCGATATATGAAGCCCATAATCGGGCACTCTCACGAAGTTTATACTTCACCTCGACACCGCAAAGTACAAGAGGAACATGATGAGATGAGATGAGATGAGATGAGATGAGATGAGATTTACTCTTTGACAATGTCATGACCGCGGCAGGAGGAGGCATCGATGTCAGCTCTCTTCGCTCGCTACCAGAGGGACAGACTGGTAGCCTATTGCCCCGTGCATGCAAGCCTACAAACATGTGATGGTGATAAAATGTCATATATCCGCAGCGCACTCCTGCTAGAGAACCAGTGTTTGTTTAATGTTTACTCGTGTGCCAAACTATTACCTTTATCTTCACGTACTCTTTTCAGACATCAGGAGCCGCCCCGGTTCTTCGGCCTGCGGTTAACAGCCTCTTGGGTGCCATAGGCGGCCTTCCAGGGCAATTAACTGGAGCTCTAGGGTTAGGGGGAGGTGCGTATCCAAGCGGGTTGTCTGTCTGTCTGTCTGTCTGTCTGTCTGTCTGTCTGTCTGTCTGTCTGTCTGTCTGTCTGTCTGTCTGTCTGTCTGTCTGTCTGTCTGTCTGTCTGTCTGTCTGTCTGTCTGTCTGTCTGTCTGTCTGTCTGTCTGTCTGTCTGTCTGTCTGTCTGTCTGTCTGTCTGTCTGTCTGTCTGTCTGTCTGTCTGTCTGTCTGTCTGTCTGTCTGTCTGTCTGTCTGTCTGTCTGTCTGTCTGTCTGTCTGTCTGTCTGTCTGTCTGTCTGTCTGTCTGTCTGTCTGTCTGTCTGTCTGTCTGTCTGTCTGTCTGTCTGTCTGTCTGTCTGTCTGTCTGTCTGTCTGTCTGTCTGTCTGTCTGTCTGTCTGTCTGTCTGTCTGTCTGTCTGTCTGTCTGTCTGTCTGTCTGTCTGTCTGTCTGTCTGTCTGTCTGTCTGTCTGTCTGTCTGTCTGTCTGTCTGTCCAATTGACAATGTTGTTTTCCTATGCGAATTTAACATGCACAATTGATGAACGAAAGTTAGTGATTGGAGGACCGAATGTAAGCTGGGCCTTCGTTCCCAATTTGTAACCCTTTGAAAATAAAGTGGGTTCGTTCGTTCTGTCTATCTAAATATCTGTCAAATTGTTTGTCTGTCTGTCTATCTATCTTTCTATATGTCTATCTGCTGTCTGACAATCTTTCTGTCTGTCTCGTTATCATTCTATCTATATGTCTGCCTGTACATCTAACTGCATGTAGAACTATTTCTTTGTGTGCCTGTCTATATGTCTATCCTTCTTCTTCTTCTTCTTTCGTTCGCTTGAAATACATCTATAACTGCAATGTTGTCTTCTGTATGAAGCTAACAGTATATGTATATGTTCATTGGTTAGTTATTCTATCTTCACACCCTTTATGTGCTTATTGCCATTTTCTAAAAAGATCATAATCATCAACATTGGCATCTCCACTGTTATTTTTCTCAATACCATTACCAATATTTTCATGACTTCATGCAAGCACCTCATGTTCCCCCGCAATGTTATAAGATTGTTGTCTCTCCATCAACCGTTGCTAGGACGACCAACTTTACCTAGAAACTTATTCAGCGTGAGACAACCGGATATCCGGCCTGGAGCATCCAACAACGCCTCTCAAGGTAGGATGTTTGTGAATATCATCATGTGCCTTGCCAGCTGGCGTAGGCAGATTTAGGTCACTGGTGTTCTGGATCGGCTCTGCCGATGATATTCCTACATGCCACAGTCTCAGCCAATCCTGCATCATATCTCTTGGTCTGCCTCTGCATAATTCCCCACTGATCTTTCCAGTTGTCACGATGTTCTCCAATCTCTCTATTTTTATCACATGACCAAAGAAAGCTGTTTGTCACTTTCTTATTGTTGTATATAATGTTCAAGCTGTTTGTCACTTTCTTATTGTTGTATATAATATTCTAGTTTCATTAGCCTCTTCCAGATAATCATTGTTAGTTACTCTGACAGTCTAAGATATTTACAACATTCGTCTCAGCAATCACATCTCTGTTGCATTCAAGTTCTTCCTAATTCGCTCATTTATGTTCCATGATTCGCCGCAATGGATGCTTGTCAACAACATCAAAACAGAACATATTTTGCAGTAACCATCTGCGTTACAGATGGAGAAGGTCCCATGTGTCAAGCGTTCGAATTTCACGGAGACAAGGACAGTCATTATCGTCATCATCACCACAATCATCAAATGCATAATAATCATCTTATTAGGCATTGAGTGGGAGTTTGTTGACCATGAAATATCTAAAACATGTGAAGGAACCATTACCATGGTGGGCCTAAACTCATCCAACACTGATGTGATCATGAAAATGGTACCATTCTCACATACTTATCCGCAGATGTTATTAAACGTTATCAAGAACCTATGACACAACTGAATGACTGACATTATGCCGTCTCGACAGACGATTATTTATAAAATTGAGTTACACCTCTCCATAGCACACAGCCTGGGCTGAATTTAGAGACCACATGTTGTCCACTTAGCATGATCCCTCACTCAGCCTGCCTAGTTTACTCCAGAGGAAAGGTAACACCAATACATCTGGAAAAGATAAGCTGTCCTATCAGAAACGCAGTATTGTCTGCCTGTCGGAGCTACGATCCTAGACCAGTTGCCTACCAAGGGTTAGGATTTGGTGAGCCCTGCCATGGTACTTAGTGTTTAGGTTGCAGTTCCTCACATCAGGATAAGGCTTGTACCCTCTGTCACCGACCGTTAGGGTGTTTCTATTGAAATAGACAGAAATCCCTATCCAAGAGTTTGCCGACAGTCTCTAGAAATTATGGCTCGTTACAAGAATGTCTAAAGGGATGGTCCCGATAGAAGAGACTGGGATTCACTTGGTAGACAAAGGCAGAAGGTGAAGAACACTCGTGTATGTAGGAAGCCCTAACACGAATGCCTAGTTTATCTGTCGGTGATCCTTCGTCAATTGATGGAGCCCCCTGTTTTAAATACTTTCACGCACTCACGCGCACACCTTGCGTTCAAAATGATCACATGTGGAGTACGTTGGTGAAAGTATAAAACAATAATACTCTTTAATAATAAAAGAGAAAATGAAAATTGTGGTTCAACTGGTGAACTATGATAGTTACATTTATGTTACAGGTACAAAAATAAAATAGTTTTCTGATGCTTAGACAGATAGCATGTCATCATTCACACCATCCAGACAGTGACACACTCAGAACACATGTAGACACAGAGTCCCCTGAGATAATCTGATCTCGTTTAGGAATAGTGCTGGCTTTCGTTTGGATTATGTCTTGGAGTCGACCCTGGCATTCGACAGGTGTACGATGCTCCTCCGGATTCCAGGTTCCGTCTCCACTAGTTGGTGGCTCAAAGTTTCGGTAACCGGACCGGTTAGGCTTCAGCAGTATCAGCAGCGATGGTCGTTGTGAACTGGACGGAAGTTGTTAGTCACAATTTCCGGTGCAGCCGTACTACTAGCATATCGCTGTTTTCCCGTTGCTAGGGAGTGACGGACCTATATCCCCAGTCATTAGACTTGATATTAATAAGGGTTGAAGACAGGGGATTTCCCTTGTGACATCATTTGATGATGACGTGGAAATGTGCTGTCCCCAATAGTACAGTGTGTAGTTTTAGTGCAGCAAATGTCTGCG
>JACEFZ010014381.1:585000-600000 GCA_014155875.1 Cepaea nemoralis
CTCTTAACTTCAGCATAGTCCTCACACATACTACTGCCATTAGTTGCTGCTTCTTGTGAGTCTCCATTATTGATTTTGCATGAGGATTGGATATCCCTATTACCAGTGTCCCTCAACATCAGGCGAAGACACCCCTAGTTCTGTAGTACTTGTAATTTACGTCCCCGGGTCAAGATCGAGAATTAACAGGTTAGTCAAGCCGACCAAAGCAAGGAATGGACCCACTACGCCGCTGTCACCAATCAAAGTGTAAGAGGCAGCTCGTTAAACCTCTCAGCCACGACAAATGTGCCATTATGACTGTATCGACTATAGTCTGGGCTATGAAGATGCAGTAACTGCTACCAGAAATATAGTTTAGTGTACTGTAACAAAACAATTGGCGGACACGGCCATTGCTGACACATTTACCCACCTGCCCCACACACGACATCGGGTGCAAGATAAATTAAACACACTGCATGTGAGGTCACGACGGTTAGATCTAAACGTGAGTATGGACGAGACAGAGAATTAGAGAATAAATCAAGACATTGAAACGCATGGAGACGATAATTAGAGAGAAGTGAATCAGCTCGGGAGGACGTCGAAAGATTGGAGGGCTTGGTAAGAGTGAGTTTGTTGTAAATCAATTCTTTAATTAATCAATCAATCAGTCAATCAATCAATCAGTCAGTCAGTCAATCAATCAGGTGCCGTGTCCACAATAAAGGTTGGCTGCAATGGATCTCCAACACTGTCTATCTCTCGCCCTGACTGTACATTCTGTCAGGCTGATGTTCGTCCACCTCTTGATGATATCTTCCCACTTGTATCGTTGTCTACCTATTGTTAACTTGCCTTCAACCTTAGCTTAGAATGTTATGTCCTTTAACGGGGCCGAAATATTTCAATTACTTCTGTCGTTCATAAAAGACAAGTATAAGAAGATGAAGGACGCATCTATTGTAAGATATCCTTACACCATTGAAGATGATATGTCCATGACATCACAACTTTGCAATGAAACAATGTATTGTTGGAGCTCACACGTGATGTATATGTGATATTCTCCCATTAGTGAAAGTTCATACCCTTATTACTAAGTCAGTTAGTTGCATATCCTTTACAGGACGTGGTAGTCAACCCCAGCATTGTTTTGCTGTTTGTTGTTTCTTAGCAAGTTTACGTTCAGTAGTTTGCCATTGCTTCTGAACGACCAGCACTCACATCATTTTATGAAAACCAACGTAAGACGGTCTGCTTCCAAATCGCCCACAGCTGTGTGTCGAACGCGGAATGCGGGATTACGAATTGCGACCGTAACACCTTCACCATAGAGCCTTATATTACTAAATACGTAATTATATGATATTTCCTTACTGATAATTGTATGAATGTGTTATTTGTGCAGATACATATTGTGAGCTTCAACCGGAAGTACAAGAACTTTAAGGAAGCCAGCGGAGCAAACGATGGCATCCACGTGATCGGGATTCTGTATGAGATTAGCAAGGTCAGAGGTCATGCTATTATTGTTATTTTATTATCCTTTCTTCTGTTTCCTTGTACAGTGTGTGAAATGTGCCTCTTGCTTTTACGTGCGCGTTTCTGCTCCATTGCCTGTCTGTTTCTGCCACAGATTCTTATATAAGATCAGAACTGGCGGATTCTGTGTCTTTTCTCTAAATACGATAAGACTAATGTTAATGAATTTTATGTCTTTTCTCTCAAAATTAATGTTCATAGCCAAAGCTAATGGTCGACGTTTGGTGCAGGAGAGCCTGGCATATGATACCACAACATCCAGGTTAAGAATGGAAGTGGAGGCAGTCACTGCGGCTCTCAGCTGGATGGAGAATACGACACACACACACACACACACACACACACACACACACATCGTGATTGTAACTGACTCAGAAAGCATGCTGACGAGAGTGAGGACGGGCAGGCTTCGTGCGGAGTGGCTTGCTTCGCTTCGGAGGTCACGGGTGACGAGCATCGCCTGGAATCTTTTCTCCAGGGCATGCCGGTGTGCTGGGAAATGAACAGGCTGACAGATTGGCTGGCTCTGCAGAACTTGGTGGAGTATTGATGCATGATAAGGCAGACGTGGTTGCGGCCTTGTGGGAGCACGTGTACACCTCGGAGGAGCAAATGGGTCATCATGGTCTGGCAAGAATGCAGACAGCGAGGAGTGACGAAGGGATCTGGCCGACGCTCGACGCTCAGAGGAAAGGCGAGACGGACATATAATCAGATTGTTACTGGTACTATTGGTGTTGGAACTCTTCGCTGGTTGCTGAGGATGGGGACGGAGCGTTTATGGGAATGTCCCGAATGCTGTGGTGTCGGTTCCTAAATCAATCAATCAATCAATCAATCAATCTCAAAAAGGATAAGACTACAGGATTATAAGTCTTCTATCTCAATAAGCTAAGACTAACAGATTCAATGTCTTTCCCATTTTCCTTTTTCCCAAGGGTCGTTGGACAGCCACGCTATTCCTTACAATTGACATTGGTATGCCATGTCATCATCATCATCATCATCGTCATCATCATTCATCAAGTGTCATTTCTACAATGAATATTGGAGTGAGTCATCAACAACCTCTGCACTTCATCTTTCGTTCAATCAGGTGTCGTCTACCCAATGAATGTTCGCTGCAATGGATCTCCAACATTGTCTGCCTCTCGCCGTGATTGTACATTCTGTCAGACTCATGTTCGCCCATCTCTTGATGTTATCTTCCCACTTGTATCGTTGTCTGCCTCTTGCTCTGTTTCCCCCAGCCTTACCCCCCAGTATAGTTGTTATAAGAGTGTTATTATCTATACATCACTTAGCATCTTCATAGCCCAGATTATCATCAATAAAATAATAATGTCGCAGTCGGCGTGGCTGAGAGGTGTAACGAGCTGGCGCTTACAATTCTCTGGTGACAGTGGCGTAATGTGTTCATTCCAGGCCCTGGTCGGTTTGAATAGCATGTTAATTCTCGTTCTTGATCTGGGACCGTAACTTACATGTACCCCAGTAGTCGGGGTGGGTTCACCTGATGGCGAGGGACACTGGTAATAGCGATATCTAAACCCCTTGCAAAATCAATGTATATTGCTCACAAGTGGCAGCAACTACTAATAGCATAAGCAAACGTGTGGACTACACTGAAGTTCGGAGCGAGAGAACGCTACAAACAGGACACTGAAGTTATTCTAAACAATGTATTTCCTCCAGTATGGTACTTGATGATGATGATGTCTTTTACTTGACATACCTAATATTGTAGCGTAATATTCTTTATTATATTGTTATCTTCTGTTTTGTTATAACATTTCTATCTTGTGTTGATTTCTGTGTTTAGCGGAGTAATGTAGGGCTCAACTTTTGTACCAGCAAACTAGACTCTATGGCTGACATCGGTAAGTACACCCAAATTGTCCAGCTTTGTCTGATGCTGATGTGATAGATTTTCTTCTTCTTCTTCTGTTGTCCTACTGCTTTGGCCGTGAAGCGTCGCAGAGATGGGGGCAGATGCACTTTTATGTGCCTTGCTTGTTGTGCTGCTTGTACTACCGTCATATTTGATTTCTTCAGTGTCTATTTTTACTCCATCTAGCCATATTTTCTTCCTGCTTGGTCCTCTCGTCTTCTATCCTGAAGTTTTTACGTACAACAATGTTATCTTATATTATTGTTATAACTAGTGTGTCTCCTTGGGTGTTACATTGCTATGTTATATTTGTGTTACATTGCTACGTTATATTAATGTTGCACTTTTATGTTATATTAGTGTTACATTGACCTGGACTGTTTATCAGCGACACGCTAGGAAATTAAACCACTTCCACACAGTCTGCCTTAGGAAGCTATTGAATATTAAATGACAAGACAAGATCCCAGACACTGAAGTCCTAGAAAGAGCGTACCATGCCCAGTATCTACACTCTACTGATGAAGAATCAGATTCGCTGGGATGGTCACTTCACTGGCATGCCAGATCACAGGCTCCCTAAACGAATTTGTTATAGCGAGCTGCGTTTTGGTAAACGCTCCCAAGGCGGACAGAGGAAACGCTTTAAAGACATTCTGAAAACCTCACTGAAAGATGTTTGAATTCTTCATAACACATGGGAGACTGCTGCCAAAGACCGAAATTTTTGGCGTACATCATTACGCAAGGGTGCAGTCACTTGTGAAGAAAACAGGACTGCAAGAGCTGTGAAGAAAAGGCTGGACAGAAAAACCACTGCAGGAGATCCTCCTCCTGGAACTTAAATATTGAGCACAACCCACTACTGGCAACGCTGATCGTATTCTGGTATGAACCTAAGGCCTATCCACGTCAAATACATTATTAAAAAAAATAGTATTACATTGTTATGTTATATTAGTGTTGCATTGTTATGTTATATTACTGTTGTATTATATAATTGTTCTCACTAGTCTGTCTCCTTGTGTGTTACATTGTAGGAGCCGAGGTAGACGGTGGGAACATAGACATCACTAGTCTCTTGCCGTCTCCGAGTACACCGATTTTCCGGTACCGAGGTAGCCTGACAACGCCCCCCTGTACCGAAAACATCATCTGGTCGGTCTACGCCAGTCCACAGGTCATTTCCATAGACCAGGTAGGTCAACTGTGGTCTTAAGTGCATGAGTTGATTTCTGTAGACTGGAGTGTCGTTTGCCGTTATTTTTCAGGCTCTCTGTGACAGTCTGATCATGTTACAGAGACGGGCGGGGGAGGGGGGGGGGGGGGCTGACTGAGGGGTTACAAGTTTACGCCTCAGTCCTGTTCTTCTTCTTCTTTCGTTCGCTTAAAATTTGTTTATAACTGCAATGTTGTCTCGTGTATGAATTTAACTGTCTTTGTCAGTGGTACATAGAGTGTATCCCCCACTGTTGTCTCTCTATGCCAGAAGATTTGCCTAGATATGTTTAATTTTGAGTAGTCTTAAAGTATGTGATCTGCAGTCTGCGGCGCAAATCCACATGTGCACATGGCTGATTCGACAATCTGGAATTTTGTGTGCATGTCCTCAGTCTCTGAACATACCGGTTCACTCCTGCACAGGGCTGGTACATTTTCCCAAGAACCTATGATATCTAATGATATCACACGCTCCCTGGTGACGTGGGTAGTGAGAATGGATATCTAGCCTTCTGTGGTAAGGACGAAATACTGGAAATCTGGTGTTTCAAGTTGTACACGTTTAAATTCCCATGACAGTTGGAAATCGCGAAGGGTAGGGCGGAAAGCCACTGCCTTGGCAACATTGTTATAAAAGTCAACATATACAGGAGTAAATCGAGCCAGAGGGTGCAAGTCTGACACAAATAGGGGCTGAAGTCAGGAAACTATTGACCACTGAAGTGCAGTACTAGGGCTGACGCACTCCTCTCGTAAGAGGAACGAAAAAGAAGAATGAGGAGGTGGTGGGTGAGGAGGAGGAGGAGGAGGAGGAGGAGGAGGAGGAGGAGGAGGAGGAGAAAAAGACGAAGAAGAAGAAGCGGAAGAGAAAAAGGAAGAAGAGGATGAAGAAAATGAAGAAGAAGAGTAAGAACAAGAACAAGAAGAACAAGAAGAAGAACAAGAAGAGGAACAATAAGAAGAACACGAAGAAGAACAAGAGGAAGAGCATGATGAAGAAGAACAAAAAGAAGAACAAGAACAAGAAGAGGAAAAAGAAGAACAAGAACAAGACGAAGAACAAGAAGAAGAACAAGAACAAGAAGTTACAGAGAAGTTTATATTGTTAATATCAACAACAAAATTAATGTCTCTTCATTGTCATCATTAATATTATTAGTCTGGTGGTAAACTTCAATTTGCCGAGTCGGTAGTTTGTTTGTCTATCTCCCAACCCACCCCCAGAAAACTGCACAGTCTAGCAAGATCATCATTTCAGATGATGGAGTTCTGGAACAATTAATAGCTGCAGCATTTTGTGGAACCAGGTATTGCACAGTTGGCGCGGTGGCCAAGGAGTTACGAACGGAGTATTTTTCGCTGTTTGTGACTCCTTGCCAAGTTTACGTTCAGAAGTTTTCCATTGATTTCTGAACGACCGGCACTCATCGCATTTTATGACAACCAACGCAACGCGGTCAATTTCCAAATCTACCGCAGCGGTGCTGGTATCGCTACTCGCGTTTGTAACACCTTGGCCAAAGGGCCAGCCCATGAAGACATATAGATCCTAAAAATAAAAAAGATAGCGCAAAATCAATTCGAAAAAGTAAATAATCCCATTACATGAATATAAACATGATTGATTGATTTATTGATTTAAGAACCGACATCACAGCATCCGGGGCATTCCCATAGGCGCTCCATCCCATCATCAACAGCCAGCGAAGAGTTCCAACACCAATAGTACCAGTAGCAATCTGATTATATGTCCGTCTCGCCTTTCCTCTGAGCGTCGAGCGTCGGCCCACACACCCCTCGTCACTCTTCGCTATCTCATTCTTGCCAGACCATGGTGATCCATTTGCTCCTCCGAGGTGTACACGTGCTCCCAAAAGGTCGCAACCACGTCTGCCTTTTCATGCATCAATATTCGATTAAGTTTTGCCGAGCCAGCCAATCTGTCCGCCTGTTCATTTCCCAGCACACCGGCATGCCCCGGAGAAAAGATCCAGGTGATGCTTGCTGCCCGTGACCTCCGAAGCGAAGCAAGCAACTCTGTACGAAGCCTGCCTGTCCTCACCCTCGTCAGCATGCTTTCTGAGTCAGCTACAATCAAGATGTGTGTGTGTGTCGTATTCTCCATCCAGCAGAAAGCTGCACTGACCGCCTCCACCTCCATTCTTAAGCTAGATGTTGTGGTATCATATGCCAGGCTCTCCTGCCCCAAACAGCGACCATTAGCTTTTGCTACGAACCCCCAGGCACTTCTCCTACCTCTTGATACAGCACCATCTGTGTAGATAATCTCATCACCTGAGTGAGCATTATCCTGAATTAGTTGCTGGATTTTCACTTCCGTGGCCCCTGCTGGCGACTCCCTGCACTCCAGGTTCAATGTGATTATGACTCTGCACAAGAATGACTGCTCCGCTGGCACCCTGACCCACTCCTCTCCTCGCCTAATGTTCTCCAAGGGGCATACCTGTCTGGATCGTTTTTTGGCCTCTGCAGCACAGCGCTTGAAAATTCCACCCTACCTCTCTTGACATTTTCCGCTGTATCCACTTCCTCTCGTGAGCTTTGGGATGTCTGTGGCATTTTCCTTACCTGCTCCACTGCAGCTCTCTTTGCCTTCCATGGAGACTGCAAAAAAAAAAAAAAAAAAAAGTGTTAATGGTCCTTTATCATGCCCCCTGGCTGAGGCGTCCAAGAAGGCTGTCGGTCTACTCATACCGGAAGGTCTTGCGCGCTCTCGCATCCTTAACTTTCCTGATTTAGAGATCAGGACTGAACATGGCATGTGATCACTCCTAAGGTCATTCAAAACAGTCCACTTTACATCAAGGACTGATGATTGGGAGACAAGTGCCAAGTCAATAGCTGTGTCTACATCGCCAGGCCTCATTGCCATTCTCGTCGGCCCCCCGTCATTTATGCAGACCACATCGGAGTCAACCAAGGCATCCGCAAGGGCAATTCCCTGTCAGTTTTCTCCACTACTGTCCCATTCTCTGATCCTCGCATTGAAGTCTCCACATATGAGTAACCTATCACCTGGTAATTCCTTCACTTCCTTAAGCCAGTCCCAGTCTTCCTTTCTGACAAAACAGTCCACTGTGGCATATACATTTATGAGGCTCCAATCTCCATTTGTATGCCCTGGACCTCTCTGGCATTGTGATTCCATTGGCTCAAGTCATGCTTCACTCTTTCCTTCACCAGAAGACCTTGTCCATGTCTCCTCTTCCCAGTAGGGTTTATATAACTGGCGTACCCAGGGCACTGATATTTGTCTGTATTTAGCTCCTGGATCATGAGGACATGAAAATCATATATTACCCTCTCCAATACAGGACCTCTCTGCCTGGCACTACGACAGTTACAGTATCCCACTCTTACATGGTTGAAACCTAGTCTCTCCACTTTTCGTCTTGTTCTCCTGGCGCCTACCTCCTATTTCTATGTCTTCTTCTCACACCATTTTCTCGTCTTCTCCTCACTTTCTCTTCGCTAACCTCTGAAAGATGTGTCAAGCGCAGAGCACGTGCTCCGGCGCCGATTCCCATGTTTAATTAATTCCATAAACAAAGTTTGGATATTGCAGGAACTAACCGGTCACCCTGGTATTGCCTGCTTGCTAAGGAAGAGGCAAGAGATGTCCCGCAGGGGTCCATTCGCCTGGTGCCTCCCCGCACGCCCGCCAGACGTCCAACGTTCACGACCAGCTTACCCATGGCCATCCAGTTCCTCAGCACGCTGGTCCACCTTGAACTTGGGGGTTTATATTTGGAGTTTTCCGTCTCCTAGATGGACTGCTGTTGAAAGCTAACGGGTTCTACCTACCCCCGAGGGGGGGGGGGGGGGGTTTAAACGTCCCTGACTCGCTTGGCAGGCTGGTCTCCGAGCATATGAGGTATTTTCTAAGGATTTCAGATCCCACCCTGCGATTGTGCCCACCGCCAGTCTGTCCGCGACTGCTTATTGGGTATTCGCAGCTAACCTCTATATCTAGATGCCGTTCCACGATCCGCAACCTGTGGACGCGCAGGGTTAGGGCTGGTCGCCCTAGTTTTACCCAGCACGAGCACACTTCGGAGGAGCAAATGGATCACCATGGTCTGGCAAGAATGCGACAGCGAGGAGTGACGAGGGGATCTGGCCGATGCTCGACGCTTAGAGGAAAGGTGAGACGCACATATAATCAGATTGCTATTGGTACTATTGGGGTTGGAACTCTTCGCTGCCTTCTGAGGATGGGGACGGAGCGCTTATGGGAATTCCCCGAATGCTGTGATGTCGGTTCCTAAATCAATCAATCAATCAATATATATATATATATATATATATATATATATATATATATATATATATATATATATATATATATATATATATATATATATATATATATATATATATATATATATATATATATATATATATATAAACATATGACGACTCACTAGACCAGACCGTGCCCATAGACAACAGGTGTGCCAACAACCCTCTCGCCTCTCGCTCACCCCATATCTCTCCACCAAAACAAATTTGTTCACCCATTATGTGCCATGCTGGTACTCAAGAGCGGTCATGTTTCGCCATCTCACTCGATCACCAGAGCCGTGGATCAGCTCTGTGTTCCTGTCTCGACCATGCCACATGGCCAGGCCATCCGGGGAACTACTTCCCTGCCTTCACCTCGTTTTTTTCTCCTCGATTTTGCCAGTTGTCACCAAGTTCTTCAATTTATTTCTTCTCAAACGTGATCACAAAATTATGACTACGTCTAATTTCTCTAATCAGTGTATGATTTTCATGTGTTTCTTGTAGGGCTTGGTCATTGGTTTTTCTGTCTGTCAGTGGTATTCTTTGCATTGTCCTCAGAAACCACATTTCCACAGCCATCAGATGTTTCTCAGCTTGTCTGCTCAGTGTCCACACTTCACATCCATACAAAAGTATAGATTCTATGTAGCACCTCAACATTATTTCTCTCGTTGGAAATGACGTCTTTTTAATGGCCAATATGTTTGTCATCTTGCAAAAGGCTACCTTTGCTATGGCGATTCTTGTTCTAATCTCTTCAAGGTACCTCCCATTAGATGTTATGACTGTTCCGAGATAACTTTACCTATTCACTTGTTTAAACAAACTTGTACATCAACAAATAACCTTTTGTTTCTCTCTTACAGCTGCGCAAATTTCGAGGACTAAAACAGGGAACAAAATCGCATTCTTTTGTCGGCGGCAACTACAGACCGCTTCTACCCATAAATGATAGAGTTATCTACACGAACAGCCCAACCTACCACTAAACTAGCCCAGCAGAGGAAGATCAACTTCAGCTATTGCTCTTGTTTCGGACGGATCAGATGTCATTGTTGAAAGTCGTTTACATCAGGACTGACTATGAGATGACATGCTTGATAAAGATCTTTCGGGTTTCGAAAAAGCCTGAATGTGAAATGACATCTGAAATATGATACGAATAACACCATGTATTTTTCCTATACTTCAGCGAAAGACAACAAATAAAGTATTTAAGACATCTTATGCGTGTGATATCTTATCAGCATTGTCATGTGCTATATTTATAGTAGGGTTCTCAAATCACAGCCCGCGGGCCATCTGTGGCCTGTCAACACTTTATTTCGGCCCGCAAACCCAACACAGTTTCTTAGAAATATTGATGTTTATTACATTTAGTGCTTTCTTTAGACTAAGAATTGGGTGTTTGAGTAATGTTTGGGGATATAACAACAGTCTGTGCGTCAAGTAGTCGCCCAGCGTGTTCTGGGTTAAAATGTTAGTTGCAT
Organism: Cepaea nemoralis; assembly: GCA_014155875.1. Taxonomy (NCBI): domain Eukaryota; kingdom Metazoa; phylum Mollusca; class Gastropoda; order Stylommatophora; family Helicidae; genus Cepaea; species Cepaea nemoralis. Next base: position 595,438 of record JACEFZ010014381.1, read on the forward strand.
GTCTTTTACAGGACGCTGCAATTAATCTCAGCATTTATTGGCTGGTTATAATTTACTAAATAATTGTACGTTCAGTAGTTTGCCATACTGTATTATTTTACCGCCAAATGGTAACAATTGGTTGTATTATTGTGGATTAGGAAATGATTCCACATTAAACACACAATTCACTATGGTATTGCGATTACAATAAATATATATAGATTTACTGTAGCGTTTCTTGACAGCTATTTAACCTCAAATGCTATTTTTATAGGGAGCCAAGGTCTTGCAGAGGCTAGCACTCTTGCTCGACAGTCAGGTTTTCGTGCTTTCAAAAACGAATTGAGATTTTTCAAGATATGCAACTCGTGTAATTTCTGATTCTTCTTTAAAAACGGAGTTATTCCCACTTTATGTCTCATTTAGTGGTTTCTGGTTCCTGGTGTTTAAAAACACTGTTGTGACAACATTGCGTCCTATCTCCGCGTTTTTGATTTGGTGTTGTCCCCATTCTGTCTTATTTCTTTATGTATCACTACTTTAATTTGACTTCTGCATTCTTTCTATAAACAGAGTTGTCCCCACTTTATGTCTTATTTCTTCGTTTATCACTCATTTAATTTGACTTACTGTATCTTCTTTAAATGGAGTCTCCGTGGCGAAGTCGTCAAGCCATCTGACTCGAGCTCCGAAGGTTGTGGGTTAGATTCAGGGCCGCAACTTTCGGTTCACGAGTACGTTTTTTCGGAGACCCCTGGGGGTCGTCGCTGGAGCTGCGGAGTTCGTGCTTTGTGCAACGCTTTCCGCTCTGTGAAAGAGACTGAGCCATATGGGATAAACCCTATGTAATGAAGTCAACCCTTTCGACTTTTAAGCGACTCTTTTTGCATCTTCTTTAACCAGAGTTATCCGTAATGTCATGCCCTAATTCCTTGGTCCATTTAAGTTAGTCTTTCTGCATCTTCTAATAAAAACTGCTCTTTCATTTCGCCCAATTTATGTATTCATTACGCTATCTTTTAATACATTCGCGGCTTTTCGTGCAGATTTCTTTTCAAGTGTAGTGATCTTGTAGACAAAGATGATTATGGGGAGGCTGATATAATGCTAGAAACATATTTTTGAAGGAATGTTGTTGAAAACCATAATTTCAGGAGAGTGAAAGTGCTAAGAATGCATTTTTGATAGAAAAGCGGAGGAGATAACTGCAGAAAACAATATTTGTGATAAAGATGAGTTAGGGACCATTGGTGACAATGATATTTAAGAAAGAGTGATTGTCTAGAACGGTTTCTCTCAAGGGGGGGGGGGGGGGGGGGAATTTAGGGGCTTCGGGGGGGGGGGGGGGGTGGTGATTAAGATTATTTCAAGATCGCGTTAATACAAGAATCGATTACTTGATATTGTTGTTTCCTCCATACTTTACGGTTCTGTACTTCTCGCTCTTCTGAAATTCGTTTTATAACGTAAGTAGACCTGCAAATCACGTTTTATGTAGACGTCTAGACTTGTTCTAGTATGTGTTATTAAATTTAGCTTCCAATTTTACGTATAATATGTGTGTGTGTGTGGGGGGGGGGGGGAGGGGGCATTTACAAAGAGGAAATAGAAATGGTGGGGAATGACATTCTGAACATATGGTGAAGGGGTGAGAACCACTGGTCTAGAAGGATTATCTTAGTACGATTGGTAACTGTAATCTGTTATCTGTTGGGGTACCAACCTTGCACTCCAGACAAGCCCATGGGTGCTCAGATCCACCCCCCCCCCCCAACTATGTATCAGTATCCCGCGGCCGATAGTGCCAATTTTAGCTGTAAATACTTTAGGAAGTGTGATGGTTTTCTTTTGTTATTTGAGTTAAACAACAACAACAACAAAATGAAACAAACAAATACATTGGCGCCGAAAAAATATTATGTAAGTAGAATTAAAATGTTAAGTCATGGCTTCAGGAATAGTGGTAGTTTCACAAGATTACACAGGATGAGACTTAGGCTCGACTATACAACTTGAGTCATGGCTTCAGGAACAATGGTAGTTTCACAAGATTACACAGGATGAGACTTAGGCTCGACTATACAACTTGAGTCATGGCTTCAGGAACAATGGTAGTCTCACAATTTTACATAGGATGAGACTTAGGCTCGACTATACAACTTGAGTCATGGCTTCAGGAACAATGGTAGTTTCACAAGATTACACAGGATGAGACTTAGGCTCGACTATACAACTTCAGTCATGGCTTCAGGAACAATGGTAGTTTCACAAGATTACACAGGATGAGACTTAGGCTCGACTATACAACTTGAGTCATGGCTTCAGGAACAATGGTAGTCTCACAATTTTACATAGGATGAGACTTAGGCTCGACTATACAACTTGAGTCATGGCTTCAGGAACAATGGTAGTTTCACAAGATTACACAGGACTGAGACTTAGGCTCGACTATACAACTTGAGTCAGCTTATAATAAATACCAAGTAATTTATGGGGAAATGAAAGCGTCCTATGTGGTATTTATCACTGCATCCTGGAGTACCGGTTGGTTAATTAAATTATTAGTCTAGCGCCAAATGGCCATTACAACTCAAATTGTGGAAATACAATGGCCAAAAATTTTCAACAACATGAATCAGTATTAACATTTAGACAGATTAACAACGCATTAAACATGAGAACTGTCATCAAATGTTATGTATATTCAACACTAATATATGGCGCGGAAGCCTGGACAATGAACAGTCAATAAAATATTCTAATAGAGGCCCTAGGGATGTGAATATACAGAAGAGTATGTCGTATTTAATGGAAACAAACACAATCAAAAACAGAGGTTTTAGAAAAACTGTGAATGAAACCAAGAGTTGATACAAAAAATAAAAGAGAAGCAAATGAAATATTTAAACCTTGTTAAAAGAAAACACAACAGTCTTATACAATCCTTACTGGAGGGCAAGATTGAAGGCAAGCTAACAAGAGGTACACAACTATACAAGTGTGAAGAAAACATCAAGAGATGGGCGAACATCAATCTGACAGGATTTAAAGTCAAGGCGAGAGAGAGAAAGAGACAATGTTGGAATCTATTGCAGGCAACTTTCATTGTGGAGAAAATGCCAGTACGTGGGAAAATAGCTAGTTTTAAACTGTGAAATGTGCGTGAGTGCCTAAAAATATATTATTTTAGTCGACTAAGATTAACAATAAAGAACTGGAGGACAAATTAATTTTGCACACACACACAAATGTATTTTTTTTTATTTAAATAGATGAGCATTGATAAATTTGAATTTTCTTGGACAATTGATGTTGTAGGCACTACATTTATTTTGATTAGTCTTGAAAATCTACAAACTAGGAGTTGTGGTGGGGCATTATCGCAAACGCCAATTACCAAGATACATGTTACAGGTTGTGATGATGATGATGATGACAATATTTATTGTTTACTATTCATTCTGTGATTACATTGTTTATACTACCTCCTGGCAAAAACGTACTCTCTCTCTCTCCTCTCTCTCTCTCTCTCCTCTCTCTCTCTCTCTATATATATATATATATGTGTGTGTGAGTGAGTGTGTGTGTATGTGCGTGCGTGCGTACGTGCGTGCGTGCGTGCGTGTATGTGTGTGTGTGTGTGACTTACTCTCTCCGTATCTCTTTCTTTCAACCTCTTTATAGCTGAGGGATTGGCCGTTGTAGTTTTCTTTGCATTCTTTATTTGCTGGAGGCGCTGTGACGAATGTCTTACAAACGCAATTCGCAATCCCACATATCGCATTCAGAACACATCTACAGTGTACAGGCTATTTGGAAGCAGGCAACCTTGCGTTGATTTTCATACAAAGGTATAAGTGTCGCTCGTTCAGAAAATATTGATAAACTTATGAACGCAAGCTTGGCTTGGAAATTCAAAACAATATTTTCCACTAGTGGATGTGAATAAAATCACTCAATCTTGTGCCATGCCGGAAAGCGTGGGCGGTCATGACTCGCCATTTCACTCGATCACCAGAGTCGTGGATCAGCTCAGTGTTCCTGTCTCGTCCATGCCATGTGGCCAAGCCATCCAGGTATTTTCCTCTCGGTCTTCCTCTTGGTCTGTTCCATTCGATCTTGCCAGTTGTCACTAAGTTCTCCAATCCATTTCTTCTCATAACATGTCCAAAAAATTTTGACTGTCTACGTCTAATTTCTCTAATCAATTTACGATTTTCATTTGTCTCCTGTAGTACTTGGTCATTGGTTTTTCTGTCTGTCCATGGTATTCTTTGCATTTTCCTCAGAAACCACATTTCTGCAGCCATCAGATGTTTTTCAGCTTGACTGCTCATTGTCCAAGTTTCACATCCATACAAAAGAACAGGCTCCATGTATCCCCTCAACACTCTTTTTCTCGTTTCAATTGACATCTTTTTATTGGTCAGAATGTTTTTCATCTTGCTAAAGGCTACTTTCTCCATGGCGATTCTTGTTCTAATCTCTTCAAGGCATCTCCCATCAGATGTTATGACTGTTCCGAGATAATTGTACCGATTCACTTGTTGAAGAATATTCCCATTTACTTGTATATTACAT
>JACEFZ010014381.1:605000-852742 GCA_014155875.1 Cepaea nemoralis
TTTTCTATGTGAATGTATCATGCACTATGCGTTATTGATGAATGAAAGATGAGAGATTGGAAGGGCCGAATGTAAGGCGGGCCTGCGTGCCCAATTTGTTACCCTTTGAAAATAAAGTTCGTTCGTTCTCTCTCTCTCTATCTCTCTCTCTCTCTCTCTCTCTCTCTCTCTCTCCTCTCTCTCTCTCTCTCTCTCTCTCTCTCTCTCTCTCTACCTCTCTCTCTCTGGTGAAGGGATTACGGACGCAATTCGTTATCCCGCATACCGCGTTCTAAACACACCCTGGGGGAGATTTGGCAGCAGACCGCCTTGCGTTGGTTGTTATAAAATTATATTAGTGTCGATCGTTTAGAAAGCAATGGCAAACTAATGAACGTAAACTTGCCAAGAAATCACAAACAGCCAAAAATGCTGGGGTTAACTGCAACGCCCTGTAAAAGATACGCAAGTAACTTACTTACTTGACTGCTCGCTGGACATCGAGTCGGTGTCTGTTGACAACGAAGCCCCTAACTCACGTGGATAAAATCCCCCAACTCAGACCGACTCCCAGTCACTCTGTCTGTGCTGTACTCACGTGGATACAATCACCCAACACAGACCGACTCCCAGTCACTCTGTCTGTGCTGTACTCACGTGGATACAATCACCCAACACAGACCGACTCCCAGTCACTCTGTCTGTGCTGTACTCACGTGGATACAATCCCCCAACACAGACCGACTCCCAGTCACTCTGTCTGTGCTGTACTCACGTGGATACAATCACCCAACACAGACCGACTCCCAGTCACTCTGTCTGTGATGTACTTTTGTTTTCCTTCGTTCGCTTTGATCTCAGGCATAGTCCATACACGTGCTGGTACTTGTAGTGCATTGGACTGACGTTCTGCATGTGGATTAGCTTTCCATGTTACCAGTGTCCCTGGATATGCAATCACCCAACACAGACCGACTCCCAGTCACTCTGTCTGTGCTGTACTCACGTGGATACAATCACCCAACACAGACCGACTCCCAGTCACTCTGTCTGTGCTGTACTCACGTGGATACAATCACCCAACACAGACCGACTCCCAGTCACTCTGTCTGTGCTGTACTCACGTGGATACAATCCCCCAACACAGACCGACTCCCAGTCACTCTGTCTGTGCTGTACTCACGTGGATACAATCCCCCAACACAGACCGACTCCCAGTCACTCTGTCTGTGCTGTACTCACGTGGATACAATCACCCAACACAGACCGACTCCCAGTCACTCTGTCTGTGATGTACTTTTGTTTTCCTTCGTTCGCTTTGATCTCAGGCATAGTCCATACACGTGCTGGTACTTGTAGTGCATTGGACTGACGTTCTGCATGTGGATTAGCTTTCCATGTTACCAGTGTCCCTCGCCATCAGGCAAACCAACCCCCCCCCCCCCCCGACTTATGAGGTACTTGTAATTTACTTTTCCTAGTCAAGGACGAGAACTCAACATTTCAGTCCAACTGACTGGTGTAGGGGTTGAACCCGCTACCTTGGCATCAGAACACCGGAAGTTTAAGAGCAAACGCTCTTATCCATTCACAGATGTGTTTGTTATTTAGTGTTGAGTTTTTGTTGGACAGATGTGTCTGTTCTTTTGTCTGCGCAAAGAATGTTTGATTGTCTTCTGTAACATTTTCATTCAAAGACGGAGATACATTTTTCAGTTGTGTTGTTAAATGTCCACATTTAACACCCAGGGCCTTTGAAGTCGGAGCGGGTTTGCCTGCTGGCGAGAAAAAAAAATTAAGTTGCATGTCCTTCACAGGACGTAGCAGTCAACCCCAGCATTTTCGCTGTTCGTGATTCCTGGGCAAATTTTACGTTCAGTAGTTTGCCATTGCGTTCTGAACGACCGGCTCCTATAGCTTTTACGAAAAAAAAACCAGCGCCGCTGTTTGGAACCCGGGTATACGGGCTCACAAACCGCGTTCACAAGCCCTTAGCATACTGGTAATATGGAAAGCTGACCCACATGCAAACATCAGCTCAGTTCCATAGAAGTAATAGATCGTGTATGCACAACGTTTGAGTTCAAGACGAGCAAGAAAGCAAAAAAAAAAAAAAAATAAGACCCTTATTTTCCCCATTGGAAAGAGGAATGCTCCCAATCATGGTGAGGGGCGGGGGGGGGGGGGGGGGAGTGGGGAGAAGAACATAGTGGTCAAAACGTTTGCCTCTCGCAAGGACGGTCGTGGCTTTATTATCCGACTCCGTCATTCTATGAGTTTAGTAGTTTAATTGAGGCCAGAACCGACATCACTGCTCTCGGGACATTCCCACACGTGCTCCGTCTTCATCTTCATTAGTGAGCGAAGAGACCTAAAGGTACCAATAGCAATCTGATTATGTGTCCGTCTGGCCGTTCTTTAGAGTTTGAATGTCGGCGAGATCCTCTGGGCACTCCCTGCAGCACCATTCTCTCCACACCGTGATAATCTATCTGTTCTGCGCTACACACACACTACCAAAGGGCTCTGATCACTTATCAGCCTTATCATGCACCAATACCGCACCGAACAATGCAGACTCAATCAATCTGTCCGCCTGCTCGTTTCCCACCACACCAGCATGTCCCGGGCGACCAAATTCAACATACGCTCTGTTTTAGTGTTGAATGGACGCCTGCCACTCTGCCAGGAGCATGCCTGTGATGTCTTTCTCGTCATACTTTTGGAGTCATTGAATTCAACAGTGCAATTGTTTTCTGACTGGCCCAGTGCGTGGTGGCTGGGACTACGGAGTTCGTGCTCTGTGCGACGCTTCCGGCAGCCACTCTGCAGAATGAAGATCGAGCAATACAGGATAGAACCAGGTGCAATGAAGTCGAAGCTATTGCATTTAACGCCTTTCGGTACTATTCTATCCCTTTCATAAAGGTTTTAATTGCTTTAGTTTTTTACAATATAAAACAACGACAATCGGTGAAACCAATTCACAAATTTTATTTATAAAAATGCATAGTTTGCAAAAATTCCATCTTGAATTCATGAGCATGTGCTTCACGTGTACACCGTAAACTATGACGTGATATGAATATCGTCTGCTTTCAAACTTATAACATGAATTAATAACTTGCATCTACCAACAGACAACTAACATTAATGATGTAATGAGTGGCACGCATTCAAGTCAAATGGAATGTATTAGATAGAAGAGGACACTCTAGACAACAGGAAAATTCAACACTAATGTCACACACTTGGCGATATGCCTGAAGCGATTTGGGCGCTAAATGAAGACATGTCATCGCTCCATAACATTCATTTTTTAAAACTATCTCTACCGGGGATCCTGAAATGTGGAGAAGCATGAATGACAACAGCGGTTAGCAAGGCAGTTGATGATTATGGTTGTATCAACATCATCATCATCATCAGGCGCATTGACAGCGGGCGTTGGTGATCATGTCCCAGCCACATATCCGCTCTCTGGGACTTTGTATCAGTTCATATGTTGAAATCAGGTAATACCACGACGACAAGCTACCCAGAGCCTTCTCTTGCTCTTGTGTTGTATCTCGTCTCATTCGTTATCATCATTGTCGGTGTACAGTGCCATTCCCGCATAGAAGTTTGGAGGTAAAATTTGTGCAGCATTATACATTATATCTTATTTGTAATTTATTAGTAATTACTTCAGTTGTTATGAATGAAACATGGGTGTTAAAGAAGTCAAGATGTTAAGTTTGTGGAGTTGAAAGATTGATGAACATTAGTAAAAAAAAATTAAATTAATCAGAGACATCTTCTTTGGCTGTAAGTACCCGTAACCATTTACCCGTTTTGTCAATGTTGGGACTGAGCACATAAACATCTGGGGAAAAGAAGCAAAACATAAGCGTTAAAGACAATTTCTGTATTCATTTAGTGAATATAAACACAGAATTTACAAACAACATCAGAAATGAAGAAATCAGGACTAAAGTGGGGGTTAAAGCTGCTCTAGATTTTATTAGAAAGCAGCAAGTCAAATGGTTTTGCCATGCAAGTAGGTTACCAGTCAACAGCATGCCACAACAAGCAATGATGTACAGACCAGATGGAAACAGAGGAAGAGGCCGACCACGTAAACGTTGGACGGAGGGAATAACAGAATCCATGGGAATGTCGATATACGAAGCCCATAACCGGGCACTCTCACGAAGTTTATACTTCACCTCGACACCGCAATGTACAAGAGGAACATGATGAGATGAGATTAGATGTTCTGTATGACACCGCAAGATACAAGAGGAACATGATGAGATGAAATGAGATGTTCTGTATGACACCGCAAGATACAAGAGGAACATGATGAGATGAGATGAGATGTTCTGTATGAACATTATTCTATACATTATTCAATATTCAATAAAAAAAAGTCGCTTAAAAGTCGACAGGTCGACTTCATTGCACCGGGTTTTATCCCATATGGCTCGGTCTCTTTCCGCAGCGCGGAAAGCGTCGCACAAAGCACGAACTCCGCTTTTAGCGACGACCCACAGGAGTCTCCGAAATATTTAACTCGTAAACCGAAGGGCGCGGCCCGGAATCGAACCCACAACCTTCGGATCACGAGTCAAACGGCTTGACCACTTCGCCACAGAGACTCCCATTCAATATTCAATAAGAAACATTATTCAACAAACGTATTTATTTATTCAATTCATATGATATATAACTATGCAATGTGCACCTCTTAGGTCTTAATCAGATATGACTGAGCTAACGTATGACAGTTAGTTAGTTAGTTAGTTAGTCGACAGATCATCCTCGTTGCACATCGAACCATTCAGTCCATAAGTGCTCGGATCCCCTCCTCAGCAAATCCCGCAACGTGTGTCGGCTAACGACGCCAGTTCTGTGTTGGTTTATCAATCTTCTTTGGCTTCCTGCGTAGTGTTCTTGTTTGGCCATCCCTCTTTTAATTTGCTGCTCTCGCAGTCTGGCCATTGTTGTAGATTCACAGTCATCACTTGGTTCTCGCAAAAGTCTTACTTCTCGTAGAGCATTCAGAATGTCGGCCTGGTCCATGGCGCGTCCGCCCTCCACAGTAGCCTCACCTGCGAGCTTGTCAGCCCGCTCATTTCCTTGTACTCCCGCATGCCCTGGCACGAAGATGAAACTAATCTTTGCCAGTCGAGACCGCTCGAGAGGCAGCAACCATTCTCTTCGGATCGACCCCTCCTCTATCCTCTTGATCATGTTCATTGAGACGCTAAGGAAACAAGCCCTAGTGAATGTCTGTGTCTCGAGCCATGTTATTGCTTTACTTACTGCCATGACTTCCATGGTCAGGCTACTTGTGGTTTCAGTGAAAGCACCAGAGTCCTCCTTCACAATTCTCCCTCCGGCCCGAGCTGTAAAGGCCCATGAGCTTCTCACATGTCGGACGACCGACCCATCTGTGTAGATGAGCGCGTCACCGTCTAGCGAATTCTCGAAAATCAACGCTTGTACTTCAGCCTCACAGCAGTAGGATTTTCTTGTCTGCATTTTCTGTCTAGTTGGATGCAAACTGAAATGGATGTGCAGAAGTCTGTTGGCACTTGCACCCACTCCTCGCCAGGTTCTAAGTCCTCAAGTGAACACACCTGTTGAAGAATGTCTTCGGCTTGACCCATCCACGACCGTCCTCTTTTTAACCTGCTGCCCTTCACCTTCCTAATTTCACTATGCAGTGGATGTTGTGTGTTTGCGTTAATTCTGAGGTAGGCGCGTGCCCTGCAACCTTGTATTCTCTCTTCAATGGTTGGAAAATCAAGAAGGTAGCGCATCGCCCTGCATGCTGTATCTCTTGTACATCCAAGAATAATGCGCATAGCTTCATTCTGTATCCTTTCCATCCTTTCTATCTGCTTATGGCTGAGAGTCAGGATTGCCATTGCATACTCCAAAACAGACATGACCAGCCCCTCGTACAGAAGACATAGATGGCGCTGCTCACAGTTTGCTGCCGCCATCACCCGCATCGCTGCCAAACCCCGCTTGGCCTTTGTTATCACCTCGTCTATGTGCTCATTATAAGCAAGGCTTTGATCAAACCGTATCCCCAGGTAATTCATTGCCTGCGTTCTTTCTACCGTCTCTGAACACAGCATTACAGTTGGTGTTGGAGTGTTGACAATATGATTATTCAACGAGAACCAAGTCACTGTTGCCTTTGTTGGGTTGACCATTGCCCCTTGACCATAACGTATGACAGTAGACGGTACTACCTGCTCTCTGCCAAATGTTGGACGGCGCTTACCAAACTCGGCACCCCACATTGCGCCAACAGCTTCGGTCGGAGGAATGCAATTTGGAGGGTACAAGCCTTATTTTCGTGCGAGAAACTGCAACCAACCTAAAGACTAAATATCATGGCAGTCCAAACCAGGCCCTAAGCCTTGGTCGGCAGCTGGTCTAGGACAGGCGGACAGTTAGAGCATTGCTTTGTTGATCCGGCAGCTTCTGCAGTTTGTCTTGTTCCAGATGTATTGGTGTTACCTTTCCTCTGGAGTAAACTAGACAGGCCGAGAGAAGGATCATGCTGCATGGGCAACACATGGTCTGTACAATTTAGCCTAGGCTTTGTGCTATAGCGAGGTTATGTTTATTTTAAAGCACAAAACTATCGTCTGTCAAGATGGCAAGGTGCCAGTATTTTATGCACCTGACGAAATGCAGCGAAATATGCCAGGCAATACAGCGTGCAGCACATTATTTGTGGCTTCCTGTTTAAAATTGTTGTAATTGAACTATAAATTGTCCTATCTTTGTTTTGTTAAAAATAAAACAGTAATTAGTATCAAGTTCGCGCCCAACCGAATCGCGTATCTTAGCGATCATCATCATCACGTGCCGGTAAGATGATGAATACACTTGAAAACTGGCTACATTGATGGGAGAAAGGGAAGAGAGGGGCAAAGCGATCCATTCATGGATGGCTGGCCACATGGCTTGTCGAGACAAGAAAATAGACTTAATCTACGACACGTGTCAGGGGAAACATGACACCCACGATTGTGGGCATGGTGCTTGACGATGATGATGATGACAATGATGATGATGATGATGATGATGATGATGATGATGATGATGATGATGATGATGATGATGTCATTATCAAGTTTTGTACTACTACCGGTTCTACCATTACGAATACTACTAGTACTGGTGCTACAACTACTACTACTACTACTACTACTACTACTACTACTACTACTACTACTACTACTACTACTACTACTACTACTACTACTACTACTACTACTACTACTACTACTACTACCTATTTTTCTCCTGCTTCCTCCTCTTCTAGTCTACTTGCTTTCCCCCTTCCTACCATGTTGCATCCCTTCATTCGTCACACTATCAGTTACATCTCTATCTTACTTGCGATATGCTAAGGCATTTTTGTTTCAGACACTGATACTAAACAGACAATGAGACTACCTGGCCAACATGGCGAATAGTCAGCCTGACCGATAAGACTTTGGAAAGCTAATTTTCACCGAGCACAGTTTGCTTGTGAATTTTCCCCATGTTTTGACTTGTCGGACACGGTTTTGTCACCCAGCTACTGATTTGAGTACTTTGTGCGACACTGTGAGCTGTGGATTATTTTGGAATGCATTTTGTTTGTGCCCACGTTTGCTGTGGTGTGAAGTATGAATTTCAGAAAATGGCGAAAGGCTGTCTTCGGCGACTGCCTTATGCGATAATGCGTATGCTGGTTGCTGGGGATTTACTTGATAGCCATCTCCTCCAACAAGAAACTGCATTTTCGTGTTAAGGGCGGCGTGTTTTCTTCGAGAATTCACATGTGACAATAATGTGCATTTCGTATGGTTATCTCTGGCACAGCACATAGCTATTATAGGGCGACCCGTTGCCATGGAGCTGGAACCGTACGACTACTACTACTTAACAAGAAAGTATAAACAGCAGTTGGACGGGAGGGGTAGGACTCTGTCATTTGCTGACGACATTCTCGTGTATCGACTAGGGTCGAGATAGAGCAGGCGGTTGCCAATGATATGCAGGGCGAACTAGATCGTATTTCCTCATGGTGTGCTGATGCCGATGCCCTTGTCAACCCTGCAAAGGCATCAGTTACATGATTCTCCCTAAACAACCATATTGTGAACACAGACCTGCCGGCAGTAAGAATGGATGGGAGCATTTTGAGTAGAACCCAGTCAATGACATATCTTGGCGTGAGGCTTGATCGTAGCCTGTCCTTCAGAGATCATGTCGATTATGTCATAACGAAAGCTCGAAAAGGTTTGTCAGCAATGAGAGTCATGGCGACTGCCAATATCGAGCAAAGACTGCTAATACTTCTGTTCCAAGGACTGGTGCTTTCACGCATCGAGTATGCCCTGGCCATCCTCACTGTCAGCCCTACACAGATTGGAAGACTTGAAAAGGTACAAAACGAAGCCATGCGCATCATTTTGGGCTGCACGAGAGACACCAGCTGTGTAGCAATGAGATACCTCCTTGACTTCCCGACAATGGAACACAGGATCAAGATCTGGAGAGCTCGTGCATACTTAAAAATAAGTGCAGATGAGCAGCACCCTCTGCATGACGCTATATTCAGAGAAAAGGGTGACAGGCTAAAGAGGGGCAAATCATGGATGGGTCGGGCGGAAGATGTCGTCAGACAGGTCTGCAGTCTTACCAGTATCAACCCCGGCAAGGAATGGGTGCCAGGTGCCTCCAGCTTTTAAGTGCACTTTCTCCTGCATTATCACACTCGACAGACGGTGCAGAGAGCAGAACCCTGCCGCTGTCAATGCAGAGGTCAACGCGCTCATCTATGAACCCTCAGATAGCCCCGAAGTGCTCATCTATACAGATGGATCTGTTGTAAAGCAGCACAGAAGTGCGTGGGCATTTACAGCCCGTTCAGCGGGCCGATCCGTTCAAGAATCCAGTGGTGCCCACTCTATGACCACGAGCAGCATGACGATGGAGGTGATGGCAGTTACACAGGCTTTCATATGGCTGGAATCACAGCATTATACCAACGTGTGTGTACTAAGTGATTCAATGAGCATGATTCAGAAGGTCGAAGCTGGATCTGTACGTAGACAGTGGACTGAATCGCTGCGGAAGTCTGTTGTCCGTAAAGTCACCTTCATCTTCGTCCCGGGACATGCGGGAGTCGAGGGAAATGAACGAGATGATAAATTGGCTGGCTCTGCACCCCCTGTAGATGGCCAGCCCATGGATCGTGCCGATGTTATTAATGTTCTTAAAGATATGTCGAGAACAGAGGACTTTGACGTCAGTGAATCCACATCGCTGTCCAGGATGAAAGACTTGGGAGTAAGAATTGGCACGGCCAGACGCGAGAGGTACATCGGGGAAAAGAGGTGCCTCGTCAACCAACACCGAACTGGCACTATTAGCCACCGGACCCTGATGCATATGCTGGGGGGAGGATCTGAGCACCTATGAACCTGTCCGGAGTGCAATAAAGATACCGCAACTGATAACTGATAAGAAAGTATAAAATCTTGAGAATAACAAAACATACATACCAATACTGCATTTTAGGATTCTGAAGCATTCAATAAAATCCAGGTTCAGGATTCCCACCAACTGAAAAAAAATGTTAAATCATGTTTGAGTATAAATGTTATATCTAGTGAATTGTACTATTTATAATTCATAAGATTTGCTGTTTCTTCCTCATCTTCTTTCGCCCCGTATCCCACTATGGACATGCGCCTCCCACAAAATAACGCAAGCCATCGTATATGTGACTTCTTCATGGCTGTTTGTTTAAGGGCTTGCGGTTCCCATGGGGCAAGAGCCTCCCCATGAGGTCCCACGTCCCTGTGTGTCATTGTGATGTCCGCCTCTGCTGGTGGCCTTGGCCAGATCACATGCAGATAGATCTATACTTCGATCTTAGCCAAAAGGCCGAGAAGCGATCTTGACTGGATTTTGTGGATGAATGTGTCTCTGTGTTGGGGTAACCGGCCCTAAGCACAGCCTTTCTCTGTCGCCTGTTACGACATGCTTGAAAGTGTGGCAGGGTTACTGGTCTTCGCTTCCCTTGCGGGTCCCGGTAACACACTGGCGACTTGTGCTGCTACGAACGAAAGAAGCTTATTTTCAAAGGGTCACAAACTGGGCTCGCAGTCGTGTTTTATATTCGGCCCTTTCAACCACTCATTGTTCGTACACCTGTTATCTATTGTGCTTGTTGCAATAACATACAAAAACAACTGTCACATAAATGATGTGAACATAAGCAGTGCTTTTTACAATGTTATGAGACAGGCAGGCAGGCACTGTCTCTTTGTCTCACTTACACTGCCACTTCTCTCTCTCTCTCTCTCTCTCTCTCTCTCTCTCTCTCTCTCTCTCTCTCTCTCTCTTGGTCTTCTTCCTCTCTCTCTCTTCCTCTCTCACTTCTTCTCCATATCCCCTCTATCTTACTCTCTCTCCTCCCACCTCTCTCTCTCTCTCTCTCTCTCTCTCTCTCTCTCTCTCTCTCTCTCTCTCTCTTCTCTCTCTCTCTCTCTCTCTCTCTCTCTCTCTCTACTTACTATTCACGTTATCCAATTCCGGTTTATTCAAAATCACCACTTGACTGTTGGGGTTTTGTTTGTAAGGATATCCGGGGGCTCCTCCTGCGATGACGTCATCAAAATATACGTAGTCCCCCATAGGCTGCACCCCTGCGTTCACAAACTGTTGGAGCGGAATGCCACGACTTAAGGCGAGTTGGGCGCCTAGATGGATAATGTAGGAGTCATTTGTAACAAACACACAGAACTTTGTAATTCATAACATATACATTTATATATTTAGAGGAGCGGCTGGTCGAGTGGTTAGAAACGCCGGACTCTCATTCAGGAGACCGGAGTTCGATCCCTCGGTAAGGTGTGGGATTTTTTTCTGTCGGGGGCAAAAAGTAAATCCTAACCTGCACAGTTCGCGGCGACTGCACTAACCATGCGGCCTTTATTCCTCAGGCTCAAACACCCCTCTGCCATACACCGCAAGGTACTATATTGGCAGTAATTGACAGTTTTAAAAAAAAAAATACATTTATATTAGAGAGTATACCTTGTCATTAATCAAACTTTGTAATTCAAATCCAACATCACAGCACGCTATTCGTGCTCTGTCTCCATTAGAAGATCTTGGAGAGTACGGATACGATAGTTCCATTGGCCTGCTGCTTACGATCGCACATACTCCGCCCTCTACCAAGATTCTTCCTGCTAATACTAAATTGGATTTCTGATTCCATTATCATTAGAAAATGTCGTGACAATTGAAAAGACCAAAGCTAAGCGAGGCAGGGACAGGCCAAAAGAAATGATGCTGAGTGGTTGAAGTAGTTTGGAGGAATTCATTGATCCAGAAAAAGAGTGACCTAGATATGTGTAGGTACATGAACTTGTATGCAATTTACCTAGAAACATAATGATGAAGATTCCATTAGCTGTAGTTACTGTCACGTGGGTATTTCTTGTTATTCTTCGTTCTCATTTAAATCTAGTTGTTAATGTAATTGTGATACTTCCTCTTCCTAGTTGTCACTCGTTATTCTATGTTCTCACTCAGACCTAGGCGTTAATTTCTATTTTCTCACTCAGACCTAGGCGTTAATTTCTATGTTCTCACTCAGACCTAGGCGTTAATTTATATGTGCTGAGTCTTATCTACGTGGTAATGACTATGTTCTCACTCAGACCTAATCGTTAATTTCTATGTGCTGAGTCTTATCTACGTGGTAATGACTATGTTCTCACTCACACCTAATCGTTAATTTCTATGTGCTGAGTCTTATCTACGTGGTAATGACTATGTTCTCACTCACACCTAGGCGTTAATTTTTATGTTGTTACTCAGACATAGGCGTTAATTTATATGTTGTTACTCAGACTAGGCGTTAATTTATATGTTCTCACTCAGACCTATAGTGTTTTTTTGTTGTTGTTGCCTCAATATAAAATTCAATATCTCAGTAACCAAGTGAGGGTAAAATGATGAGATTTAGCATATAACCTTATCATTATGTCCACCGAACAAAAACATTTTTGTTCTGGAGATTGTACAGCAGATTTCAATGTTTATGTATATGCGGTATATAATTTATGGCTCCTGCATTCATGCCATCATTTCTTTTTGGCACAAATGGATTTGTTCAGAGGTGTCTCAAATGGGGGTTCTTTCATGAAACGTGATTATATAAATAAACTAGCTGACTCGGCCTGGCTTCGCCCAGCTCCTGGCGGGGATCTATCTATCAATCTATCTATCTATCTATCTATCTATCTATCTATCTATCTATATATCTATCTATCTATCTATCTATCTATCTATCTATCTATCTATCTATCTATCTATCTGTCTGTCTGTCTGTCTGTCTGTCTGTCTGTCTGTCTGTCTGTCTGTCTGTCTATCTATCTATCGATCGATCCATCCATCCATCCATCCATCCATCCATCCATCCATCCATCCATCCATCCATCCATCCATCCATCCATCCATCCATCTATCTATCTATCTATCTATCTATCTATCTATCTATCTATCTATCTATCTATCGTATTTAGTTCGCAACAAGCTTATTGTTGACAGCCAATCAGGATTTCGACCAAAATATTCTTGCCATACGGCCTTAACAAACATGATAGAAAATTGGCACCAGAATATAAACAACAACAGCCTATGTGGAACTGTGTTTATTGATTTCAAGAAAGCATTTGATATGATAGACCATGTTATTTTAATTAAAAAACTTGAGACAATGAAAATTGGCCCTAATGTAGTCACTCTAATATCATCTTTTCTATCAAACAGAAAGCAAGTAGTGTCACATAATAAATGTCTGTCTCATACCACTATCTTCAATATTGGAGTACCGCAAGGCTCTATTCTTGGCCCTCTATTGTTTGCCATATATATTAACGATCTTCTTCTTCTTCTTCTTCGTTCATCCGGAGTTTTTTTTTCGGACGTGATTGCGTTGTGCCTGTTTACAGCAGAGCTGCGTTCTTGCGCCGTTAGGCCGACACATCCGACTTCTGCGGGCATTTGTTGACCGGGTTAACCTTCCCGGGTATTAACGATCTACCTTTACATCTTTCGTCGTCCTGCGATCTATTTGCAGACGACTGTACAGTGTACACAAATGCTGAAAACTGTATTTTATTGGGGTCGTCTTTACAACAAGAATTAAATAATGTAGTTAGGTGGAGCTATTCAAACCGTATGCAAATTAACATCACTAAAACAAAATCAATGTTACTAACAACAGACAAAGACTTCAAACTCTAAGCTCACACACATCACTTCAACTTCACATCGATAACATGCCAGTAGAAAGTGTAATTGAGCACAAAACATTAGGCATAATCATTGATAGAAACCTAACCTTTAATTCCCACGTTCAAGCGCTTATTAAACAAACAGCGAAAAAAGTCTACCAACTCTGCAAAAATTAAAAACTTCCTTGATGAGGACACAAGGAAACTATTCTATACTTCTCATATACAGACACACTTTGACTACTGCTCTACAATCTAGGACGGTTGTTCTAATTCAAACACCAAGCGACTTTACTCACTCCAGAAACGGGCCATGAGTCTAATTTATAACAAACATTTATCTGACAATCCTAGCCTGTATAAACGCCTTCAGTTACTACCACTCCGCAAACGCCTGCTTTTCAATAAAGCTAAACTAATTCACAAAATCCTGCATCGGAATGCCCCAAATTACCTTTGGCCATTGTTTAAATATAATGCTAGACACAGTAAATGTTTAAATATATTACACGTTCCGAAGCCTAGGATTGACTTATACAAAACAAGCTTAACGTACTCTGCAGCTCAGCTGTGGAACAATCTTCCACAAGAAATCAAAGACATCACCAATCCCTATTCATATAATCGCAAATTACTCGAACACTCTGTCAGTATGGATTATCTTCCCCCTTAATAATAGAGATAATAATAATAATAACAAAACCCTAGTATAACAGCCAGTCCCCTTTTGATAGACCATTATATTCCACATGGCTAATAACAAGTGTCAGACCATTATCTAATTTTACTGTGTCGTGTAGTTTTGATGTTCGCATTTTGCCCATGCCTTTATAATGCATATCTTTTATATTGTTGCTGTTCTCTGTTAGCCTTGAATGATGTGTGAATGAAATAATGTATGAAAGAGAGTGATAGAAGGGCGGAATGTTAGACGGGCCTGCGTGCCCAATTCTTAACCCTTTGAAAATAAATAAAGTTTGTTCTATCTATCTATCTATCTATCTATCTATCTATCTATCTATCTATCTATCTATCTATCTATCTATCTATCTATCTATCTATCTATCTATCTATCTATCTATCTATCTATCTATCTATCTATCTATCTATCTGTCTAAATGACCGACCGACCGACCGACCAACCGACCGACCCACCGACCACCCACCCAGCAACCCAGCCAGCCAGCCACCCACCTACCTTTCTGCCTACCTACCTACCAACCTACCTTTCTGTCTGTCTGTCTGTCTGTCTGTCTGTCTGTCTGTCTGTCTGTCTGTCTGTCTGTCTGTCTGTCTGTCTGTCTGTCTGTCTGTCTGTCTGTCTGCGCTATTAAATATTGATAAAAGTTACTGGAAAAAATGTGAGGACCATGTGTTGAAAGAGGAAGAGGACTATTGGAGAAAGGATGGATTGAATTTTATGCAACCGAGAGCAATCATCAATTTACTGGAATCGTCCGACACAGATTAATCTACGTACACAATTACTGGGATATTTTGCTCCAACTATTCAGATGAATTGCAGGCCCTAAACATTACAGCATCAGCATAATGTCAATGGCAACAGTTTGTATTCCACAGTGATGAATTTTCAATTCCGCAAGCCCTCAGCGGTAACAAACTGTATTGGAAACACACACACACACACACACACACACACACACACACACACACACACACACACACACACACACACACACACACACACACACACACACTAAACGCATTGAATACCAACAGAAGAGTAATATTGCGGTGGAAACTGACATATTGTGGCATAACAAGAAACGTGACAGCAAACACGTTGTCAAATTAGGGGACAACACACGTGCATACGAATCAATCTATAAACTTCAATGAAAAGAGGACCAACATCTTGGTCGTTAAGAAGAAAGCCCACTACAGAGACACTGACAACTATTTTCATAGTGCAAAACAAGTAATCATGTTCCGTCTCTGAACAGTAAACAGCAGAGAAGACAGTCTTTCACGAAGACTCAAAGCGGGTCTGTCACCCATGTGTATGTGTGAACAAACTACACAGACAGCTGAACAGATTCTTAAAAATGGAAACATGATGACTAAATTGCGGTATCATTTCTGGTCACTACATACGCAAGTAGTATATAGGTACAAAAGCCGCTCCTTTTTTGTGGAGTTGGAGGACTATATAAATCAACCATTTATCGATATTGTGGCGCAAATTGCAATCTATTTTTAGCTCTTATCGATTTTCCTCCACAAAGGGCGATAACTCTTCAGTTTTTTTTTAAGTGGTCAGGGGTGGCGTTGCGAAGTGACTCATCAGAGTGGGTGTGGTCTAGTGACTCATCATAGGTGGCGTGCGTGGTCAAGTAATTATAGGTACGACATAAAAAATACGACATGAAACATCAATAAAGAAAACAAACGATCAAAAGAAGGTATATAATAATGTTAATAAAATATATATAGAAGAAAAAAAAAAACATAGTAAGTGACCGCTTATAGTTAAGGGTGTGTGATGAAGTGGTCAAGTGGTGGTCAAGAGGTGGTCAAGTGGTGGTCATGTGGTGGAGTAACCATTTAAATTAAAGGGGAAAGTACGTGTAGTGATGTGGTGGTGGTTAAAGTGTGCGATGACGTGGTCAAGTAATGGTCAAGTAGTGGTCAAGTGACGAAATTTAGTGGAAAGTAGTTGCAATGATATGGTGATGATTAAAGGGTGGTAAATTAGTGGTCAAGCAGTGCTCAAGTGAGGAAAATTTTAGTGGAAAGTAATTGTAATGATATGGTGATGATTAAAGGGTGGTAAATTAGTGGTCAAGTAGTGATCAAGTAGTGGTCAAGCAGTGGTCAAGTGGTCAAGTGACTCTTTAAATTGTATGGGAGGGTACGTGTAGTGATGTGGTGGTTAAAGTGAGCGATGACGTGGTCAAGCAGTGGTCAAGAGGTGGTCAAGTGGTCGAGTGACCACTTAAATTGTCGGGGAATGTAGGTGTAGTGATATGGTGATGATCATGAGGTGGTCAAGTGGTGGTCAAGAGGTGGTCAAGCGGTGGTCAAGTGGTGGTCAAGTGGTCAAGTGACCACTTAAATTGTAGAGGAAGTTACGTTAGTGACATGGTGGTGTTTAAAACGATCGCTGACGTGGTCAAGTGGTGGTCAAGTAGTGGTCAAGCAGTGGTCACATGGTCAAGTGACCACTTAAATTATAGAGGAGAGTGCGTCTTGTGATGTGGTGATGATCAAGAGGTGGTCAAGTAGTGGTCAAGTAGTGGTCAAGGGGTGGTCAAGTGGTTAAATGACCCCTTAAATTGTTGGGGAGAGTACGTGTAGTGACACGGTGATGATCAAGAGGTGGTCAAGTAGTGGTCAAGTGGTGGTCAAGCGGTGGTCAAGTGGTCAAATAACCCTAAAATTGTAGAGGAGAGTGTGTCTTGTGATGCAGTGATGATCAAAAGGTGGTCAAGTAGTGGTCAATGAGTGGTCAAGGGGTGTTCAAGTGGTCAAGTTACCCCTTAAATTGATGGGGAGAGTAAGTGTAGTGACACGATGATGATCAAGATGTGGTCAAGTAGTGGTCAAGTGGTGGTCAAGCGGTGGTCAAGTGGTCGAGTGACCACATAAATTGCAGAGGAGAGTAGGTGTAGTGACATGGTGATGATCAAGAGGTGGTCAAGTTGTTAGGTCTAGAGGTTGGGTGTCTCAGTCATGAAGTATCAAACTGTCTGCTGTGGGAAGGATGGCGCTGATCAGGGCGAGTAGGTTCTAATACGTTTATCGCTATTGTCTACAATTGGCGTGGTTGTATAGTAATAATAGTAGAGTTGTTTCGTAGTAATATTAGTCATCATCATCAAGGGCCATTTTAGGTGGTATTTGTAATGGTAGTAGTAGTAGTAGTAGTAGTAGTAGTAGTAGTAGTAGTAGTAGTAGTAGTAGTAGTAGTAGTAGTAGTAGTAGTAGTAGTAGTAGTAGTAGTAGTAGTAGTAGTATAGTAGTAGTAGTAGTAGTAGTAGTAGTAGTAGTAGTAGTAGTAGTAGTAGTAGTAGTAGTAGTAGTAGTAGTAGTAGTAGTAGTAGTAGTAGTAGTAGTAGTAGTAGTAGTAGTAGTAGTAGTAGTAGTAGTAGTAGTAGTAGTAATACCAATAATAGTACTAATTATCATCATCATCACGTGTCTTACCAACGGACGTACCACCCACACATTGCGATCTCCAACACCATTGAACAATTCCGGGGTTGACTCACACTACAGAAATCCCCAATTAACGGCATTACCTTCATGTAATGGTGGTACTCATAGAACAAATAGCACCAGTAGTAATAGGCACCAACATCAGCAAGAGACTTATCGCCTGACATTGGTCAGTATGACACTCCATAAACTATGATCTCCAACACCATGGATACAAATAGTAATAATATTGGTAGTAGTAGTAGTAGTAGTAGTAGTAGTAGTAGTAGTAGTAGTAGTAGTAGTAGTAGCAGCAGCAGCAGCAGCAGCAGCAGCAGCAGCAGCAGCAGCAGCAGCAGTAGTAGTAGTAGTAGTAGTAGTAGTAGTAGTAGTAGTAGTAGTAGTGGCGGCGGTGGTGGTGGTGGTGGTCGTGGTGGTGGTGTTGGTGGTGGTGGTGGTGGTGGTGGTCGTGGAGGTGGTGTTGGTGGTGGTGGTGGTGGTGGTGGTGGTGGTGGTGGTGGTGGTGGTGGTGGTGGTGGTGGTGGTGGTGGTGGTGGTGGTGGTGGTGGTGGTGGTGGTGGTGGTGGTGGTGGTGGTGGTGGTGGTGGTGGTGGTGGTGGTGGTGGTGGTGGTGGTGGTGGTGGTGGTGGTGGTGGTGGTGGTAATAGTAGGAGTAGTAGAATAGCGAGGGTGCTTGTTGTTTCACTAAGTATTTGTATATCGTATGTAGTATAAAGCTAGTTTGTGTTGTATGCCATGTAAGGTGTTACTGAAATATCTGTATTTTGTAGTTCTAAGAGGTGATGACGTCATAACCCACCACTCTATCATCTTATTGATAGTGTCTCCAGTGCCGCGAGAAAGGCTCATTGTGAGATATCGATCATTTCTCAAAGCGACAGCATCCGGGGTGCATGCCCATTACGAGCAAACAACGATACGACACTTAAAAGGTAACTACAAGGCAAATGGTGTCGAGTATAGTGTAACGTACAAAACTTATGAAGTCATCGGTTGTCCATTCCATCACGGTCGACAAATAGGCGCTCACTAACTTCACAATATGCTCACTCAAATAAACATATAGGATGAAAAGGCACCGACCCAAACAACGAAAACGGACAAAAACAAGGGAGAAAAAATGACATAAGCGTCAAAATAAACACATACAAAGACAGATACAAAAGTGACTAAAAAAAATAATAAAAATGACACGAAAAAATAACACACACACACACACACACACACACACACACACACACACACACACACACACACACACACACACACACACACACACACACACACACACACACACACACACACACACACACACACACAATGAAAACTGAAACAACCAATGAAAAATCGCTGACACGAACACTAGAAGCTGACACAAACACTAAACAAGGTACCTAAAGAAAAGCTAAACTTTGTTAACCAAAATGTGAAAGTAGGAAAATGTGATACCCAAATGTAAAACAAATAGCAAGAGAGGAATAGCTCGTCCCAACTTATAAAAAGTAGGAAAATATGTCAACCAAATGGGAAAAAGTTAGGCCAAATACAAAAATATCTAACTCAAACTAATGAAAAGTAGGGAAACTTTGTTAACCAAAGGAGGGAAAAACCTAGGTCAAGTAGGAAAATCTGTTACCCAAAAGTGAAAAATGTCGGCCAATACAGAAATAGTTCGTCCACACGTATGCAAACTAGGAAAATTTGTTAGTCGAACAGGATAAAATATTGCCCAAGTAGGGAAATTTGAGAGCCAAATGTGAAAAAATATAATCCAAAGAGAGGAATATCTCGTTCCAACTTATAAAAAGAAGGAAAATTCTCAACCAAATGAGAAAAAGTTAGACCAAGTATAGTAACATCTCAACCAAACTTATGAAAAGTAGGAAACGTTTGTTAGCCAAAGCGAAAAAAACCTAGGTCAAGTAGGAAAATCTGTTAGCCAAATGTGAAAAAATGTCAGCCAAATACAGAAATATCTCGTCCACACTTATTAACATTAGGAAAAAAATTGTTAGCCAAATAATAAAAATATTGCCCCAGTAGGAAAATTTGATAGCCAAATGTAAAAAAAAAAAATATCACCCAAAGAGAGGAATATCTCGGCCAGACTTATAAAAAGTAGGAGAACTATGTGCCAAATGGGAAAAAGTTAGGCCAAATACAGAAATATCTCAACCAAACATATAAAAAATAGGAAAATTGATAACCAAACGGGAAATATATTGACCAACTAGGGAAATGTGTTACTCAAAGAGGAAAAATAATGACCAAGTAACGAAATACATCGCTCAAACTTATGAAAACTAGGAAACTTTGTTAGCCAAATGGAAGAAACCTTGGTCAAGTAGGAAAATCTGTTACCCAAAAGTGAAAAATGTCGGCCAATATAGAAATAGTTCGTCCACACGGATGCAAACTAGGAAAATTTGTTAGTCGAATAGGATAAAATATTGCCCAAGTAGGGAAATTTGAGAGCCAAATGTGAAAAAATATAATCCAAAGAGAGGAATATCTCGTTCCAACTTATAAAAAGAAGGAAAATTCTCAACCAAATGAGAAAAAGTTAGACCAAGTATAGTAACATCTCAACCAAACTTATGAAAAGTAGGAAACTTTGTTAGCCAAAGCGAAAAAAACCTAGGTCAAGTAGGAAAATCTGTTAGCCAAATGTGAAAAAATGTCAGCCAAATACAGAAATATCTCGTCCACACTTATTAAAATTAGGAAAAATTGTTAGCCAAATAGTAAAAATATTGCCCAAGTAGGAAAATTTGATAGCCAAATGTAAAAAAAAAATCACCCAAAGAGAGGAATATCTCGGCCAGACTTATAAAAAGTAGGAGAACTATTTGCCAAATGGGAAAAAAGTTAGGCCAAATACAGAAATATCTCAACCAAACATATAAAAAATAGGAAAATTGATAACCAAACGGGAAATATATTGACCAAGCTAGGGACATGTGTTACTCAAAGAGGAAAAATAATGACCAAGTAACGAAATACATCGCTCAAACTTATGAAAACTAGGAAACTTTGTTAGCCAAAGTGAAAAAAACCTTGTTCAAGTAGGAAAATCTGTTAGCCAAATGTGAAAAATGTCGGACAAATGCAGAAATAGTTCGGTCACACATATGCAAACTAGGAAAAGTTGTTAGCCAGATAGGAAAAGTATTGGCCAAGTAGGAAAATTTGAAAGCCAAATGTGAAAAAATATCACCCAAAGAGAGAAATATCTCGTCCAGACTTATAAAAAGTTGGAAAATTTGTCAACCAAATGGGGTAAAGTTAGACGAAATACAGAAACATCTTAACCACATTTATAAAAATCGAGGGGAAAATATCGACCAAATACAGAAATAACTCAACCCAATTTATAAATATGGCAACCAAACTTATGAAACGTAGGCAAATGTGTTAACCAAAGGGGGAAAATATGGTACACTTAACGAAATATCTCATCCAAACTTATAAAAAGTAGGAAAATATGTCAACCAAACGCGAACAATGTCGGTCAAATACAGAAATTTCTCAACCAAACTCATGAAAAGTAGGAACAACTTGTTACCCAAATAGGAAAAATATTGGTCAAGTAAAGAAATAGCGTGGTCAAACCTATAAAAACGTAACAACATTTGTTAACACAACTTGGCCACTTGTTCTTACAAACTTGCTCGCTGGCTCAAACAATTTGTCCACTTGCTATTACAATTGTGGCTCTGCCTCATTTGTTATCCTTTATATTTTTGTTTATATGACGTCATGAGTAATATCGCTTGTGTGAGCATATATTTTCATAATTCCCAGACTAAGGGGGGAATAACTAATTCGATCTTTTCCTGGTTAAGCTGCCGCTACTTCTTCCAGAAGGGTTTAATAATTCAAGTCTGCGGTAGCTTCCATTCAACGGAAGTTCATTTTCTCAACTTTAGCGCATGGGTAAGAATAGCTGTCCACAGGCAGTGTTAGTAATTGACCACCCAGGTTGAAATTCTAGCCAATAGACTTCTGCATTTTCAGTAAAACTAGGCCTTAGCAAAACATGAACTGTCGAAGACATGAACTTACACAACAAAATTTATGATGAGGGCGTGAACTTACACAAATCTTATGCTGAAGAAATGAATTTACAAAATATGAACTGTCAAAGACATGAACTTACCTACACACACAAATATTTTTTTTTAATGACAATATGGGGGACACTTCTGTATGACTTGCGGGATACATTTGTATTTTATAAGGGCTACTTATCTATGTGGCTGAGGAGGCCGTGAAATCACAAGTGGACACCTTTGTGCGCGCAGTTGGGACAGTTTGTAAGAGTAAGTGGTAATTTGGGCGAGGCTGTCGACAAGTTGTAATAACAAGTGGAAATTTTGTGAGCCCATGTGGGGAAGTTGTTAGAGTCAGTGGGTAAGTTGATAGGGCGAGTCGATAATATGAGAGAGTCGGTGGACACGTTGTTGGGGAAAAGGGACAGTTGTTATGGTAAGTGTGTGAGTTGATAGGATAGGTCGACCGATTGTAATAGCAAGTGGACAAATTGTTTGAGCCAGCGAGCAAGTTTGTAAGAATAAGTGGCCAAGTTGTGTTAACAAATGTTGGTACATTTTTATAGGTTTGACCACGCTATTTCTTTACTTGACCAATATTTTTCCTATTTGGGTAACAAGTTGTTCCTACTTTTCATGAGTTTGGTTGAGAAATTTCTGTATTTGGCCGACATTGTTCGCGTTTGGTTGACATATTTTCCTACTTTTTATAAGTTTGGATGAGATATTTCGTTACGTGTACCATATTTTCCCCTTTTGGTTAACACATTTGCCTACGTTTCATAAGTTTGGTTGCCATATTTATAAATTGGGTTGAGTTATTTCTGTATTTGGTCGACATTTTCCCCTCGTTTTTTATAAATGTGGTTAAGATGTTTCTGTATTTGGTCTAACTTTACCCCATTTGGTTGACAAATTTTCCAACTTTTTATAAGTCTGGACGAGATATTTCTCTCTTTGGGTGATATTTTTTCACATTTGGCTTTCAAATTTTCCTACTTGGCCAATACTTTTCCTATCTGGCTAACAACTTTTCCTAGTTTGCATATGTGTGACCGAACTATTTCTGCATTTGTCCGACATTTTTCACATTTGGCTAACAGATTTTCCTACTTGAACAAGGTTTTTTTTCACTTTGGCTAACAAAGTTTCCTAGTTTTCATAAGTTTGAGCGATGTATTTCGTTACTTGGTCATTATTTTTCCTCTTTGAGTAACACATGTCCCTAGTTGGTCAATATATTTCCCGTTTGGTTATCAATTTTCCTATTTTTTATATGTTTGGTTGAGATATTTCTGTATTTGGCCTAACTTTTTCCCATTTGGCAAATAGTTCTCCTACTTTTTATAAGTCTGGCCGAGATATTCCTCTCTTTGGGTGATATTTTTTTTTACATTTGGCTATCAAATTTTCCTACTTGGGCAATATTTTTACTATTTGGCTAACAATTTTTCCTAATTTTAATAAGTGTGGACGAGGATATTTCTGTATTTGGCTGACATTTTTTCACATTTGGCTAACAGATTTTCCTACTTGACCTAGGTTTTATTCGCTTTGGCTAACAAAGTTTCCTACTTTTCATAAGTTTGGTTGAGATGTTACTATACTTGGTCTAACTTTTTCTCATTTGGTTGAGAATTTTCCTTCTTTTTATAAGTTTGGACTGAGATATTCTCTCTTTGGATGATATTTTTTCACATTTGGCTATCACATTTTCCTTACTTGGTAATACTTTTATCCTATCTGGCTAACAACTTTCCTAGTTTGCATACGTGTGGCCGAACTATTTCTGCTATTTGGCCGACATTTTTCACATTTGGGTAACAGATTTTCCTACTTGACCAAGGTTTCTTCCATTTGGCTAACAAAGTTTCCTAGTTTTCATAAGTTTGAGCGATGTATTTCGTTACTTGGTCATTATTTTTCCTCTTTGAGTAACACATTTCCCTAGTTGGTCAATATATTTCCCGTTTGGTTATCAATTTTCCTATTTTTTATATGTTTGGTTGAGATATTTCTGTATTTGGCCTAACTTTTTCCCATTTGGCACATAGTTCTCCTACTTTTTATAAGTCTGGCCGAGATATTCCTCTCTTTGGGTGATATTTTTTTTTACATTTGGCTATCAAATTTTCCTACTTGGGCAATATTTTTACTATTTGGCTAACAAATTTTTTCCTAATTTTAATAAGTGTGGACGAGATATTTCTGTATTTGGCTGACATTTTTTCACATTTGGCTAACAGATTTTCCTACTTGACCTAGGTTTTTTCGCTTTGGCTAACAAAGTTTCCTACTTTTCATAAGTTTGGTTGAGATGTTACTATACTTGGTCTAACTTTTTCTCATTTGGTTGAGAATTTTCCTTCTTTTTATAAGTTGGAACGAGATATTCCTCTCTTTGGATTATATTTTTTCACATTTGGCTCTCAAATTTCCCTACTTGGGCAATATTTTATCCTGTTCGACTAACAAATTTTCCTAGTTTGCATACGTGTGGACGAACTATTTCTGTATTTGGCCGACATTTTTCACTTTTGGGTAACAGATTTTCCTACTTGACCTAGGTTTTTCCCCTCCTTTGGTTAACAAAGTTTCCCTACTTTTCATTAGTTTGAGTTAGATATTTTTGTATTTGGCCTAACTTTTTCCCATTTGGTTGACATATTTTCCTACTTTTTATAAGTTGGGACGAGCTATTCCTCTCTTGCTATTTGTTTTACATTTGGGTATCACATTTTCCTACTTTCGCATTTTGGTTAACAAAGTTTAGCTTTTCTTTAGGTACCTTGTTTAGTGTTTGTGTCAGCTTCTAGTGTTCGTGTCAGCGATTTTTCATTGGTTGTTTCAGTTTTCATTGTGTGTGTGTGTGTGTGTGTGTGTGTGTGTGTGTGTGTGTGTGTGTGTGTGTGTGTGTGTGTGTGTTATTTTTTCGTGTCATTTTTATTATTTTTTTTAGTCACTGTTGTATCTGTCTTTGTATGTGTTATATTTTGACGCTTATGTCATTTTTTCTCCCCTTGTTTTTGTCCGTTTTCCTTGTTTGGGTCGGTGCCTTATCATCCTATATGTTTATTTGAGTGAGCATATTGTGAAGTTAGTGAGCGCCTATTTGTCGACCGTGATGGAATGGACAACCGATGACTTCATAAGTTTTGTACGTTACACTATACTCGACACCATTTGCCTTGTAGTTACCTTTTAAGTGTCGTATCGTTGTTTGCTCATAATGGGCATGCACCCCGGATGCTGTCGCTTTGAGAAATGATCGATATCTCACAATGAGCCTTTCTCGCGGCACTGGAGACACTATCAATAAGATGATAGAGTGGTGGGTTATGACGTCATCACCTCTTAGAACTACAAAATACAGATATTTCAGTAACACCTTACATGGCATACAACACAAACTAGCTTTATACTACATACGATATACAAATACTTAGTGAAACAACAAGCACCCTCGCTATTCTACTACTCCTACTATTACCACCACCACCACCACCACCACCACCACCACCAGCCCTACTACTACTACTACCTACTACTACTACTACTACTACTACTACTACTACTACTACTACTACTACTACTACTACTACTACTACTACTACTACTACTACTACTACTACTACTACTACTACTACTACTACTACTACTACTACTACTACTACTACTACTACTACTACTACCAATATTATTACTATTTGTATCCATGGTGTTGGAGATCATAGTTTATGGAGTGTCATACTGACCAATGTCAGGCGATAAGTCTCTTGCTGATGTTGGTGACTATTACTACTGGTGCTATTGGTACTATGAGTACCACCATTACATGAAGGTAATGCCGTTAATTGGGGATTTCTGTAGTGTGAGTCAACCCCGGAATTGTTCAATGGTGTTGGAGATCGCAATGTGTGGGTGGTACGTCCGTTGGTAAGACACGTGATGATGATGATAATTAGTACTATTAGTTGGTATTGGCTACTACTACTACTACTACTACTACTACTACTACTACTACTACTACTACTACTACTACTACTACTACTACTACTACTACTACTACTACTACTACTACTACTACTACTACTACTACCATTACAAATACCACCTAAAATGGCCCTTGATGATGATGACTAATATTACTACGAAACAACTCTACTATTATTACTATACAACCACGCCAATTGTAGACAATAGCGATAAACGTATTAGAACCTACTCGCCCTGATCAGCGCCATCCTTCCCACAGCAGACAGTTTGATACTTCATGACTGAGACACCCCAACCTCTAGACCTAACAACTTGACCACCTCTTGATCATCACCATGTCACTACACCTACTCTCCTCTGCAATTTATGTGGTCACTCGACCACTTGACCACCGCTTGACCACCACTTGACCACTACTTGACCACATCTTGATCATCATCGTGTCACTACACTTACTCTCCCCATCAATTTAAGGGGTAACTTGACCACTTGACCACCCCTTGACCACTCATTGACCACTACTTGACCACCTCTTGATCATCACTGCATCACAAGACACACTCTCCTCTACAATTTTAGGGTTATTTGACCACTTGACCACCGCTTGACCACCACTTGACCACTACTTGACCACCTCTTGATCATCACCGTGTCACTACACGTACTCTCCCCAACAATTTAAGGGGTCATTTAACCACTTGACCACCCCTTGACCACTACTTGACCACTACTTGACCACCTCTTGATCATCACCACATCACAAGACGCACTCTCCTCTATAATTTAAGTGGTCACTTGACCATGTGACCACTGCTTGACCACTACTTGACCACCACTTGACCACGTCAGCGATCGTTTTAAACACCACCATGTCACTACACGTAACTTCCTCTACAATTTAAGTGGTCACTTGACCACTTGACCACCGCTTGACCACCGCTTGACCACCTCTTGACCACCACTTGACCACCTCATGATCATCACCATATCACTACACCTACATTCCCCGACAATTTAAGTGGTCACTCGACCACTTGACCACCTCTTGACCACTGCTTGACCACTACTTGACCACGTCATCGCTCACTTTAACCACCACATCACTACACGTACCCTCCCATACAATTTAAAGGGTCACTTGACCACTTGACCACTGCTTGACCACTACTTGATCACTACTTGACCACTAATTTACCACCCTTTAATCATCACCATATCAGTACAATTACTTTCCACTAAAATTTTCCTCACTTGACCACTGCTTGACCACTAATTTACCACCCATTAATCATCACCATATCATTACAACTACTTTCCACTAAAATTTCGTCACTTGACCACTACTTGACCATTACTTGACCACGTCATCGCACACTTTAACCACCACCACATCACTACACGTACTTTCCCCTTTAATTTAAGTGGTTACTCCACCACATGACCACCTCTTGACCACTTCATCACACACCCTTAACTATAAGCGGTCACTTACTATGTTTTTTTTTCCTTCTATATATATTTTATTAACATTATTATATACCTTCTTTTGATCGTTTGTTTTCTTTATTGATGTTTCATGTCGTATTTTTTATGTCGTACCTATAATTACTTGACCACGCACGCCACCTATGATGAGTCACTAGATCACACCCACTCTGATGAGTCACTTCGCAACGACACCCCTGACCACTTTTTTTAATAAAAACCTGAAGAGTTATCGCCCTTTGTGGAGGAAAATCGATAAGAGCTAAAAAAATAGATTGCAATTTGCGCCACAAAATCGATAAATGGTTGATTTATATAGTCCTCCACCTCCACAAAAAAGGAGCGGCTTTTGTACCTTTATACTGCTTACGCACATTAACGCACAGCTATTTGGAAGCTTTCACGAATTCAATATAAAAAGCTAACATGAATACTTGTGTACACTTTATTAACCAGCAGCTGAAGAAACAAGAAGGAAATGTAAAATAAGGTAAGAAATATGTTCCTTCTACTTTCCTGTTAATTTACAAATTATTTACCCCGTGCCTCTGTAAATTCTCTGTCTTTACTAATATTACACATTGCATCCCTCTCTGGATTCTCCGTGGTGAAGTGGTCAAGCCGTCTGACTCGGGCTCCGAAGGTTGTATGTTCGATTCCGGGCCGCGTCCTTCATTTCACGAGTGCATTTTTTCGGAGACTCCCGAGGGTCGTCGCTGGAGCTACGGAGTTCGTGCTTTGTGCGACGCTTTCCGCGCTGCGGAAAGAAACTGAGCCATATGGGATATAAACCCGGAGCAATGCAGCCGACCCTGTCGATTTTAAGCTACTTCTTTCATTGCACCCACTCCCATACGAATCCGGATACCCCTTTGTGTGTCATCTGAATTGGCAGGTCTCCCATTACTGTAAACATAACTTCGTTAGCGAGAAATCACTAGTTGTTCAGCAAAACATCAAAGTAATGTCGCCGCTTTCGATGATTTAAGTTGTTTTTGGACCTAATCAAAGATATATTCCTTGGGTGGGGGTAAATATAAGACGGCTGGAAAAATTTCATAACGATGCAACAGACAGTTTTCAAAATAATTGATCGTGAATGAAGGCATTCAAATCGGAACATACTATAGGTGTTAGTTTCTCCGTTCTCACTCAGACCTAAGCTGCGATGAGGATTCGAATGCTATAACCACTAGGCCAGCAGTTGAGCGTCTGGAGACGAGGCTACCACTGGCCATGTTTAGAGACAATTTTATCTTGTTTTTCAGTGTCACTAAGCACCAAAGAAGCGAGACTCAGAAAAGGGTAATGTTTGTATACCTATCATAAACTCGTGTGTGAAATGTATTCTTAAATCAAAAGCCTGGTGAGTGGAACATGTTCTTAAACCAGACATTGGTGAGTGGAATATGATCTTAGCATTGGTATGAGCGTCGGTAGTTAGGAAAGCAATGTCAAAATACGGAACTTATACTTGCCTATCAAATTACT
This sequence comes from Cepaea nemoralis, assembly GCA_014155875.1. Classification (NCBI taxonomy): domain Eukaryota; kingdom Metazoa; phylum Mollusca; class Gastropoda; order Stylommatophora; family Helicidae; genus Cepaea; species Cepaea nemoralis. Next base: position 633,502 of record JACEFZ010014381.1, read on the forward strand.
AACAGCTAAAACAATGATTACGGGATCCTGTTAAGAAGATGCAACAAACTTATACAGAGAGATTAGTGTGTAGAATCTTGTACATACCGGAGACCGGTGCGTTGATGGTCAGAGTTCGTGACACATATGGTCTGGGCTTGAAATACTTCATCGCTGCAAGTAAACAAATAGAGATGTTAGTAGACAAATAGAGATGTTAGTAGATAGAGAGCTACTAGTAGACAAATACATATATTAGCACGCAGATACAGAAATTACTAGACAGATACAAATATTAGTAGACAGATACGGGTATTAATAGACAAATTCAGATATAAGTAGACAGATACAGATATAAGTAGACAAATACAGATATCAGTTGACATATACAGAAAGTAGTATACAAATACAAATGTTAGTAGACAAATACAGATGTTATGTCACAAATACATATAATGGTTTTCAAATAATCTTATCAATTGACAAATACAGATATTGATAGACAAATATAGATATTAGTAGACAAATACAGATATTAGTAGACACTTACAGCCGTTATTAGACAATTAGACATTATTATAAATACTTTCATCTAAAATTCGGTCGGTCGGTTTGTTTATCTGGTTTCTGTCTGGATGTTTGTCTGCTTATTTGTCTGTCGGTCTGTCTGTCTGTCTGTCGGTCTGTCTGTCTGTCTGTCTGCTTGTCTGTATATCTGTCTGTCCGTCTGCTTGCCTGCCTGTCTGTCTGCCTGTCTGACTGTATATCTGTCTGTCCATCAACCTATCCGTCAGTGTTTAAATGTGTTTTTTATCTGCCCATTTGTGTGTATGTCTATGTGTCTGTCTATCTCTATATCCATCCATCAATCCATCCATGTAGCTGACTGCATACACATATACCAGTATGTGCTCCCTAATGCATGTGTTAACTGTGTGACTATAAACCACACAACCCAATCAGTCTCTTCTCCCCAATGCATGTGATATCTGTGTCTATAAACCACACAACCCAATCAATCTCTTCTCCCCAATGCATGTGATATCTGTGTCTATAAACCACACAACCCAATCAGTCTCTTCTCCCTAATGCATGTGTTAACTGTGTGACTATAAACCACACAACCCAATCAGTCTCTTCTCCCTAATGCATGTGTTAACTGTGTGACTATAAACCACACAACCCAATCAGTCTCTTCTCCCTAATGCATGTGTTAACTGTGTGACTATAAACCACACAACCCAATCAATCTCTTCTCCCTAATGCATGTGTTAACTGTGTGACTATAAACCACACAACCCAATCAATCTCTTCTCCCTAATGCATGTGTTAACTGTGTGACTATAAACCACACAACCCAATCAATCTCTTCTCCCTAATGCATGTGTTATCTGTGTGACTATAAACCACACAACCCAATCAATCTCTTCTCCCCAATGCATGTGATATCTGTGTCTATAAACCACACAACCCAATCAATCTCTTCTCCCTAATGCATGTGTTATCTGTGTGACTATAAACCACACAACTCAATCAATCTCTTCTCCCCAATGCATGTGATATCTGTGTCTATAAACCACACAACCCAATCAATCTCTTCTCCCTAATGCATGTGTTATCTGTGTGACTATAAACCACACCACTCAATCAAGCCAGTCTCCACCACCAAACTCGCTCTATACTCACGAAATGCAGACACTGACTCCAGTGCCACTCCTGCCATCAGCATCGTGATCGCCACTACAGTTGTCATCTGAACCTGTTTCAAGAATACAAGATAGTTGTATATTCTTTGCAGAACATCGCAATAAACCCTGACATGTTTTAGATGTTTGTGATTTCTTGACAAGATTACGTCCAGTAGTTTGCCATTTCTTTCTGAACGACCGGCACTAATTCATTCATCATGTGCCATGCCGGTAAGCGTGGGCAGTCATGTTTCACCATCTTACACGATTTATTTATTTATTTATTTATGAATGTTGTCTTAGTATAGTCAACGGATCAACATCACGGCATACGGATGTAACCCATAAGTGCTCCGTTCTACCCCTAACTCAAGCCTGAGTCAGTGAATTTCAGCTAGTGCATGAGCCCCGTAGCACCGGCTAGGATCCTGAAATACTTTGGGCAGATTTTTAACTCGAAATTTTGCCCGGGCAGAGCCGTTAGGATACTCCTTTTCGATTTCTAACTGCCAAGGGAATTTTTACGTGCGCAACAATACACACGGGCGTCCGATCTCACTACCCAGAGACCAGGGGAAATTTTGTTATTAGAAGTCCACGTGAAAAAAATCACCGGGGCTTGAACCTGGGACCTCCAGCACTCGATGCGGACATTATACCTCGAGACCACTCAGCCCCCCTCGAATGTTTTCTACGCAATGTTATTTTTACGTTCAGTAGTTTGCCATTTTTTTTTTCTGAACGAGAAATCAGTTAGTAATTTCAACAGATCGGTGTAATAAATCAGCTCACTACCATAGCATCAGCGCACCGGACGCTTAAGAGCGAGCGCTGTTAACTCTCCGGCCCCAGTGACCTCTGTCTGACAAAAACCACGGCGTATGTCCGTCAACTGTGTGGAAGCTTACGCCCTAATCCTGGAAGGCATGACCGAGTTGTTCGCCTTCAATAAACCTGTCACTCAGTTGTCTTAAAGTGAGCAGAGCATCAGTGCCGGCCATGGTTTCGCCTGAATCCAAACAAGGCCTTGCAAACCTGTGATTTAACAGTGTGTCGTGTTCTTTATTCCAACATTGTAGACATCTGAGCGTAGAAGAGGAAAGGCAGTTTGAAGGCCGTGATTTACCAATAGCTCATAAGCTAAACGAGGCAAGTCTACACAATAACCCGTAGGTTACCTACACACTCCACGGTCGATGACAACCTACATAAACAACGTCGAATATGTCACAAGTGTAAGATCTTTGTACACTCCTTAAGGAGAATTGGGCACACTTCGCTATACCCAGAGATACCAATCGGCACATCAGGGTTGACGTGGTTAGTATTACACCAGCCACCTTTACTTCCCAACACACTTCCTCGTACCCATTTAAGGCTGGGTTGACCTAGGAGAACAGATCATTTTTTAAAAAATTAGATCCTGCCCCGACACGGAACGAACCCTTGACTGGGCGGGCAAGTGAGCGTCTAGCCACTGCGTTACCGCGACTCGTCAAGCAATGAATGATGGAATACCTATATTCCCGGGTAGTTAGGTACATGTATCTGCCTTTTAAAACAAAAAAGTCTTTAAGAAGTCGAGAGGGTCGACTTCATTGCCCCGGCTTTTATCCCATATGGCTCGGTCTCTTTCCGCAGTGTGGCCTGTCGAAAGCATCACACAAAGCTCGAACTCCGTAGCTCCGGCGACGACCCCCAGGTGTCTCCGAGAAAAATGTACCCGTGAACCGAAGGCAAAATCTTAAGCGTACCTAGAATTCTCGCAATGGAAAATACATGAGTGACTGAGATAAGAAAGAATATACTCACCATTCTGACGGGGAGATAAAAGAGACTTTGGCTCACAGAGATCACTGACAGCGATATACCTGCGGCAGAGCTGACTGGACCGTGTCTGGTATCCTGACCTGAGTGGACTCCGTGGCCCAGACAGGGGGCACACGAGGCTAAATACTCGATCTTGAGTGATTCAGAAAGCTGGACTTTTGACAAGCAGCGACAAACTGGTGAATGTCTTTACAACTCTTTTTGGTTGTTAGTGTTTGGTTGGCTTGTTCGTTGGTTGGTTGGTTGGTTGGTAGATTGATTAGTTGGTTGGTTGATTGTTTTTATTTTTTGTCTTTAGGTTGATTGATTATTTGGAAGGTCAATTGAACAATTGGTTCAACAGTTGACTATGTGATTGGTTAGTTGAATAGTTGGTTGTTTATTTGATCGGTTAGCTTGTTGATTGGACGGTTGATTATTTGATTTGTTGATTAGCTGATTATTTGATTGATTGATACGTTGGTTGTTTGATTGGACGGTTAGTGCATTATTGTGATGGATGTTTATTAGATTACTTGACCGACTGGTTAAAAAACCAGTTTATATCCCTACCTCCCCCCTCCCCCACACACACACTACAGTTTTCAACCAAACACACAAAGTACATATTTTTGTACTAAACATACAAACATGCTGTTTTCTTTACCAAACAGTGTTTTCTACTAAACACACAAACAACCAACTTTCTACCAAACACACAAACAACTTTCTACCAAACACACAAACATACAACTTTCTACCAACTCACAAATAAGTAATTTTCTACCAAGATAGTCAATCGACAGATCATCCTCATTGCACGTCGAACCATTTAGTCCATAAGTGCTCAGATCCCCTCCTCAGTAAACCCCGCAGCGTGTAGCGGATCACGACACCAGTTTTGTGTTGGTTTATTAATCTGATTACCTTCCTGCATAGTGTTCTGTCTGGCCACACCCTCTTTTAACTTGCTGTTCTCGCATCCTGACCATGGTTGTAGATTCACAGTCATCACTTGGTTCTCGCAAAAGTCTTACTTCTCGATGAGCATTCAGAATGTCAGGCTGGTCCATGGCGCGTACGCCCTCCACAGTAGCCTTATCTGCGAGCTTGTCAGCCCGCTCATTTCCTTGTACTCCTGCATGCCCTGGCACGAAGATGAAACTAATCTTTGCCAGCCGAGGCCACTCCAGAGACACCAACCACTGCCTTCGTATTCAACCCATTTCTCTCTTCCTGGGCACACTCATTAGTCACTAAGGAAGCAGCAAGCAATTGTTAACCAAACACGCAAAATAGAAATTTTCTACCTAATACACAAAAACTTATCTGTAACAAACATACAAACACAGTTTTCTACCAAACACAAAAATACGTTTGTCAACCAAAATACAAAAACACCGTTTTCTAGCAAATACTGAAAAATACGGTTTTCTAGACAACACAAAAAAGCACGGTTTTCTAGCAAACACAAAATCACAGTTTTCTAGCAAACATTCAAATACACAGTTTTCTAGCAAACACTCAAAAACACGGTTTTCTAGCAAACACACACAAACACGGTTTTCTACCATTCATTATGTTACCTCGAGCTCCTTAATGCGACTAAACTGTCAAACATTTGCTGTCTTATTTTATAAATAATGTTGCTGGAGCCGATCCCCCGAGGCTTAGGTTTTCTGTTGTAATTAATGCTGATGCAAATGTGGTCCAGAGAAGACAAATGACGTGCGTCTGGTCACCTGAAGTTTTGAGGTCGTGACTGACAGCATGTCTGGGTTCAGACGATTGGCGTTACTGGGTTGAAGGGTTGAAATCAGGTCAGGCGAGAATGGCGACCACGGGCTGGGGTGGTGATGAAGACAATGAGAAAGAGAAATAAAGAGAACGGGACACACACACACACACGCACACACACACACACACACACACACGGAGAGAGAGAGAGAGAGAGAGAGAGAGAGAGAGAGAGAAAGAGATAGTAGTGTGTGTTAAATGGAGCGTTTAGAGAGAGACAGAGAGAGAGAGAGAGAGAGAGAGAGAGGAGAGACAGAGAGACAGAGACAGAGATCGTTAGAGAACGAACGAACGAACGAACATACTTTATTTTCAAAGGGTAACAAATTGGGCACGCAGGCCCGTCTTACATTCGGCCCTTCCAATCACTCATCTTTCTTTCATCAACAGTGCATAGGAAAAAAAACATTCTCACGTGAATTTTGTAAACATAAACAATGCATATTACTATGATATGAGACACATCCACCACCCACCCACACATCCCCCATTCACTCCAACTCCCCCACCCAACCACACACACATACAATACATTCCCCCACCCATCCACCACATCCCTACACCTACACATCTCCCCGCCCACACACACCTCTCACCCACCACACATCCCATCCACCCACACCCCAAGCACACATACATTCAATAACCCACACATCCCCCACCTACACAATCTCTCCACCCACTCACATATCCTCTACCCGTCCCATTTCCCACCAACAATCACTCATCCAATATCCTCCTCCACCCACACACCTCCAACCACTCAACCAAAGACATACTCCTCAGCCACACACACATCTCCCCATCAACTCACATATTCCGCACCTACCCACACACAAATTCCGCACTCACCCACATAATCTCCCATCTCCCCCAGCCTACTCACAGATCCCGAGCCCACACCTGCAAACATCCCCCACACACTCACCCACCCACATATCCTCTACCCACCCACACATTCTCTACGCACCCATCCCCCAATCAACATCCCTTAACCGCACACCCTTACTCATATACAATCACCCACCCATACATCCTCTACCCAACCACACATCCTCCACCCAACCACACATCCTCCATCCACCCATTCCCCCAGCCACACATCCCTTAACCACACATCCCTACCCATATACACACACATCCCCACCCACGCACAATCTCCCCACCCATACAAACATCCTTCACACACATCCCCACCCACCAACACATTCCCCATTCACAAACACACACCTCCCATCCACGCACACACAACCCATACATTCATCCCCTCACACATCCCTAGACACACGTACTTATCCCTCAACCACTAACACCCACACATCCCTTACCCACTCATCAACACATACATCTCCTATCTACCCACCCACACTCACACATCCTAACCACCCATCCCCCACCCTCACACACATCCTTCACCCACCCACAAACCCAACCACACCTGCACCCACCCACACAAACATCATTTATCCACATCCAGCTCCCCTCCCACACAATACCACACCCACACACATTCCAAAGACACATCCCTCACCCACACACACATCTATCCATACATCTCTTACCCATCCACACACCCCCAACTACAATCACCCTCACTACCCATACATACATCATCCATCCAGCCACACACACCCCCACCCAGCCAGACATATCCCCCACCCACATACACATCTCCAAATCCATCACCCACACCCATCACGCACCCTCCCCCAACCCACACACATCCCCCACACACATTCACCCACACATCTCTCACCCACACACACTCCCCACCCATCCTCCCAAACATCCCACACCCATACACATCCCTCACCCACACACACATCCCCAAACCCACAACCACCCCCACCTGCACACATTCTGCCACCCACCACATATCTCCCCACCCACACATATACCCCACCCATCCCATAACCCACCATCAATCATCCACCAACATAACCTCCTCCACCCACTCACCCACAACCACCTAGACAAACACACATCCCCACCCAAAAACACATCTCCCCATACACCCATACATCTCGCACGCACCCACACACAAATCCCACACCCACCCACATACAAATCCCCCACCCACCCACACAAACCCACCCCGCCCACCCACACATCCTGAGCCCACCCACACACATCACGAATCCACCCTCACACACATCCCCGATCCCCCCAATCTACTATTATGATCAAACTCCCACACTTTACACTCACATACAGTGACGATTGTCGTGAGCATTGTCGTAAAATTGTAAAGAAAATGGAGAAAAATTGTACATATATATTTTGTAACTTAAAAATTAGTGATGCAATTCAACTCTCTCTCTCTCTCTCTCTCTCTCTCTCTCTCTCTCTCTCTCTCTCTCTCTCTCTCTCTCTCTCTCTCTCTCTCTCTCTCTCCCTCACTCACTCACTAACGCTCTCACTCACATTACAGTAATGTTATATTATACATGATAAAATCAAGTGTCATACATACAAAATGATAATGTGAAAGATGAAAATACACAAAAAATATGGAATGGCATGTTTCAGGACATGCGAGCACTGAATTCTCTCTCTCTCTCTCTCTCTCTCTCTCTCTCTCTCTCTCTCTCTCTCTCTCTCTCTCTCTCTCTCTCTCTCTCTCTCTCTCTCTCTCTCTCTCTCTCTCTCTCTCTCTCTCTCTCTCTCTCTACATACACACACTCTCACACTCATTCACTTTCTCTCTCTCTCACTTACACTCACTAACTCTCTCACTTGTTTTACAGTAATTTACATGAATTCATTTTATGCATGTTAAAATCAAGTGCATCAAATTGATAATATTTAAAAAAAAAAAATGAGAATACACAAAACATATGGATCAGCATGTTAGATGACATTCGTGCGCTCAACTGTCTCTCTCTCTCTCTCTCTCTCTCTCTCTCTCTCTCTCTCTCTCTCTCTCTCTCTCTCTCTCTCTCTCTCTCTCTTCTCTCTCACACACATGTACATACACACACCCACACACATCATACCCACGCAATACACACACCTGCACACATCCATATACTTACTCACACGTACTCACATAACACCCGAATATACACTCCCTCGCATACACTGCATGCATGCACACTTACACATACAAAGATATATAATACATACACGAGCACACACACACACACACACACATCCATACACACATACACACACGCACATGCATATAAACGCATATAAACACATGAACGCACACCTTAACACACGTACAGACATATACACAGAGTCACACACAGATACACACATGTACACACATATACACCCATCCAGACATGCACACATACGTCACACTTTCTCATGCACTCTCTCATTCAGCCACGCTCTCTCTCTCTTTTACACACTCACTCGCTCTGACACTCACTCATTCGCGCACATACACGCATACCCACAAATTCTCTCTCACTCACTCACGCTCCCTTACTCACTCATTTGAGAGAGAGGGCTAGAGGGAGAGAGAAAGAAAGAAAGAGAAAGAGAGAGAGAGAGAGAGAGAGAGAGAGAGAGAGAGAGAGAGGAGAGAGAGAGAGAGAGAGAGAGAGAAACACGAGTCATCATCATCATCAAGAGTGATAATCCCACTTTTCGCATTGGGCAGTGGGGAGCGTTTTATGTGATATTCACTGGCACAGGAACAGAGCATAATGGGGACGACCCGTTGCTGTGAAGTTGGAACTGCGACTAACTAACTAACTAACTAAGAGTGATAATCGTGGATAATACAGAAAAAATAATGGTAGTACTGCAACCTTCCATGCACGTCGTATGAGACGATAAAGAAGGGTTGGCGTGGGGCGTACTACCCCATCCCGTAGAAAACTGAGCTACAAACAGTCAATGCACCATGAACAAATCTGAAGGAAGGAAAGAAATAAATGCAGACAACCAAGAAGGATTAAGGAACTTCTATAAAAAGTCTGGCCCGACGTGGAGACAATCGGAGGGAATCTGCATCGTCGATGTACATCCGACTGTCAAGGAAAGTCTGAAGGGCTGACACCTGGAGTGTTAGAACTGTGCATGAATCGGGACAGACATCACAAGTGGCAGAATAATTTAACATTAGTATTTTAGGTTTATGTAAAACAAGATCATAAGTGGCGAACGAAACGTTTCTTAACACACGTGAAACAATGCTGTTCTCGTTCAATACAGAGACAAATGCCTCTCATAGTCATGGAACGGCCTTCGTGTTATCTAAATAGTCAGAGGAAGCACTGATAGAGCGGGAAGAATTGAGTTCTTGAATAATAGCAACATTCATTAACTCCCAAAAGAAAGCACTCTTGAATGTGATCAAGCGTTACACACTAACAAATAAACGGATGAATTAGTAAAGGGTAATTTTTTTTTCCATGAAACTTCAAAGTACTATAGATAATCTAGGAAATGGTGGTATGAAAATTAGTATGGGTTACCTGAATTTTAAAATAGGATCGGATAACACAGTTTGTGAAGAGATCATCTGCAAATGCGGGTTTGAGGTAATGAACGAAAACAGAATTGTGCACTGAATCAACGTGTAAAAGACGGAATTGTAAACAAAGAAGACACAAACAATAGGTCTGCAATTTTTGCCTGGCACACTTCACTGTATCTTGTCAGGCGCATACTTTTATATATCAAACAATCAATCATGTGCCATGCAGGAAAGAGTGGGCGGTCATGACTCGCCATTTCACTCGATCACCAGAGTCGTGGATCAGCTCAGTGTTCCTGTCAAGACCATGCCATGTGGCCAAGCCATCCAGATATTTACTTCTAGGTCTTCCTCTTGGTCTGTTCTCTTCGATCTTGCCAGTTGTCACTAAGTTCTCCAATCTATATATATCATATGATGAAGTGAATAAATTAATAATACTTTCACTGAGAAAAGATGGAGAAACTCGTTCGCAGACTTTGATGAGAGCGACGGTCTGCAAAGAACCTGGAACGTGATACCGATGATGGTAATGTTTTTCCTTCAAAAGATTTAGGTACTTGGTTGTCAATAGACTGAGACCCAATGTCCAGGGGGAAGCGTGTGTGTAAGTCTACGTGCGAAGCTACAGGTGTAGCGATCACAACAGAAACGGGACCGTCCTTCGTAGTAGCATCAATCAAATAAAACCAACACTGCACTCTAGAAAAGACTGCTACATCGACGTGTGCACGGGAATGGAGAATTGAAGACTGCAATCTAAATTCTGAAAACGCCTTAAACTACAGCATACTCGAAAACGTTGGGAAAATGAAGAATGAACAATGTGTGAGAGATCATCAGAACTTTCTGAAGTAATATCTTCTTCTTCTTCTTCTTCTTCTTCTTCTTCTTCTTCTTCTTCTTCTTCTTCTTCTTCTTCTTCTTCTTCTTCTTCTTCTTCTTCTTATATTATTATTATTATTATTATTATTATTATTATTATTATTATTATTATTATTATTATTATTACTCTTTCGTTCGCTTTAAATTTGTCTATATCTGCAATGTTGTCTCTTGTATGAATTTGAATGTCTGTTTTAGTTCACTCAGTGGTCCAAAGAGCTTATCTTCCACTATTGCTTCTCTAAGTCAGAAGGTTTGTCTAGATATGTTGTATTATGGGCAGTTTTTGAGTACAGGATCTGCTGTCTGCGGTGCTAGCCCATATGTGCACATGGCTGATTCGCCAACCTGGAATTATGTATACATTGGTGCTCGTGTCTTTCAGATTGATTTCATCATTCTTTTCTTTTGGTGGCATGTAACAGGCACATACGATTGTTCCTCTATTGCTTTGAGCAGTATATTGAAAAGAAACTAATTAATTCTACTTTAATCATACTTTAATTTTATTTTAATTATACGCTATATATTATTGAATCATATCTAGGGTATTTTGTAATTGAGAAACTGGACATTTCTCTTATCCATAGAATCAAAGACAAATTAATTTGTCTTTGATTCTATGGATAAGAGAAATGTCCAGTTTCTCAATTACAAAATACCCTAGGTATGATTCAATAATATATAGCGTATAATTAAAATAAAATTAAAGTATGATTAAAGTAGAATTAATTAGTTTCTTTTCAATATACTGCTCAAAGCAATAGAGGAACAATCTTATGTGTATCACTACTTACATTACAAACAATCAGATAAGATATATTGTTATTGTTTTCAGCTCTATATCTCTTATTACTTAACGAACGCTATTCGCAATCCCGCATAATCATTATCACGTGCCATGCCGATAAGCGTGGGAGGCCATGTTTCGCCATCTCACGCGATCACCAGAGTCGTTGATCAGCTCTGCGTTCCTGTCTAGACCACACCACGTGACTAAACCATCCAGGTATTTACTTCTCTGCCTTCCCCTTGTTCTTTTTCCTTCAATCTTGTCAGTTGTCCCCAATTTCTTCAAGTTATTTCTTCTCATAACGTGTTCAAAAAATTATGACTCTATACGTCTAATGTCTCTAATCAGTTTACGGTTTTAATTTGTTTCTTGTAGGACTTGGTCGTTGTTTTTTCTGTCTGTCCATGATATTCTTTGCATTTTGCTCAGAAACCACATTTCCACAGCCATCAGATGTTTTTCAGCTTGTCTGCTCATTGATCACGTTCCACATCTATACACAAGTACTTCAACACTCTTTTTTCTTGTTGCATTCGACATCATTTTAATGTTCAGTATGTTTTCAATCTTGCAAGAGGCTACCTTCACCATGGCGATTCTTGTTCTAATCTCTTCAAGGCATCTCCCATCAGATGTTATGACTGTTCCGAGATAATTGTACCGATTCACTTGTTGAAGAATATTCCCATTTACTTATATATTACATTGTGGTATTTCCTTCTTCCTAGTGACGACCATAATCTTTGCCTTCTTACAATGTATTATAACCCTAGTTATTCACTATCCTAAATATCGTGTTCAAAAGCAGCTGCAGGCAATTTGGAAGCAGACCGTATTGTGTTGATTTTTAACAATGGTGTGAACGTCGGTCGTTCAGAAATCAGTGGCAAACTACTGAACGTAAACTTTCCTAGTAAATCAAAACAGCCACAAATGCTAGGGTTGGTTGCAATTGTAAAGGATATGTAACTAACTTTATTGTCTCCAATTACAAAGAATAAGAGCAGAATAGGACAAGCAGAAGCTGCATTTCAGAAAATGAAGAGTATCTTATGCAATAAGTCACTATCACTGAATGTAAGAAAGAGAGAGTGCTGAAATGCTATGTAGAACCTGTTTTGCTGTATGGCAGCGAATCGTGGACTGTGAATGAACAAATTATGAAGAGCTTAGAAGCAACAGAGATGTGGTTCCTGAGATGAATGTTGCAGAAGCTTGCACTGCCAGAGTAACTAACAACAATTGCCTGGAAGAGGCTAATGAAACTAGAACATTATATACAACCAGAAGAAAGAGACAAACAGCTTTCTTTGGTCGTGTAATGAGAAAATAGGCATTCGAGAACATCGTGACAGCCGGAAAGATCAGTGGGAAAAGAGACAGAGACAGACCGACAGAAATCATGATGGACGGTGATAGAGAGGATTATCTTCAGCAGAGTTGATCAAGAACACAACGGACCAAGATCTGTGGAGAGACATAAACGCCTACGCCAGCTGACGGGGCACATGATGGTGTATCTCTCATTGGAGCATAGGCTTGCAACCAACTCCTACCCGGCAGTAGTATCTGTTGCTATTTCCTGTAGCAGCTTCCTTCATGTCTTCCTTAGATGTAGCATTCTTCGCTGCCTCTAATTCTGCACTCCTTGTGTTTGAGGTCTCCTGTTTAGTTTGCCCTGTGAGTTCTAGCAGAGGTTGTTAAGTTAAACTATTTTCAGGTTTTCTACTAATACTTAATTATTTGTTGTCTTTCACTACTTTCTAGTAAGCGCGTTTGTGCAACGGTTAGGAAGGTGCGCTGACAATTATATGGTCGCTGTGGAACGATGGTTTGATTCCTGGCTCGCCGCTCGTTAACCAAGGGAAAGACTGTTTATTATTCCATGCACCCAGGCCTACACAATGTGTTAGTTCTAGCACATCATTGAGCCACAGCGAGTTCCTGCCTCGGGGTGTGTGTGTGTGTGTGTGTGTGTGTGTGTGTGTGTGTGGATTGGGGGGGGGGCGGGGGGGGGGGGGGGGGGGGTGTTTGTAACTACTTTTTAGCCGGTTCTGTCGTAGTCCCACATACCGGGTTTCAAACACAGCTGCAGGCGATTTGGCAGCAGAACGCTTTACATTGGTTTTCGTAAAATGGTATGAGTGTCGGTCGTTCAGAAAGCAATGACAGACTAATGAGCGTAAACTTGCCAAGAAATCACAAACAGCCGAAAAATGCTGAGGTTGACGGCGACATCCTGCAAAGGATATGCAACTTACTAAATTTTCTGAATTCTGACCTTATCGTTCGTGTCTCTCCTGCATCAGCTTCATCTGATATGTGTCTTGACTTCAGACCTCTGGATAGCAGATCTTGCCTCAGAATGACGTAATCATGACATTCGAAGCTGCTTATTGGGCAATGCAATTGCTTCAATCGTTGACACATGCAGGCGATTCTTTCCTTTGCCCACTGTACATTCACAGGAGAAATTACCCAATCGACGAATACACTGTGTCCTGAAATTCTAAACATGAATTCACACAGATATAATCATCATCATGTGCTATGCCGGCAAGATAGAATGTCCTGGTTCGCCATCTCACACGAGTCTTGAATGAGCTCCATGTTCTTGTCCAGATTTTGCCATGTGAGAAGCCATCCAGGTATTTATTTCTTTGCAATTCCCTTGCACTTTCCCCTTACAATATGAACAATACAAAAATAACACGAAATAATTCAGCTTTACGGAACACACTTACGGAAAACATTGGACGTTACGGCGACTAACCTTCATCAGCAAACAAATACACAAAACACAACATCTAAACATGGGGAAGCCACAACAGTGATTATATGACGGCATAACAACAGAATGAGAAGAACAGAAAGATGAAAGAAATTAGAACAATGAAAAGAATTGAAAATTTTCTTTATTAAAGTGCTACTTATCTTAGACAAACCGCCACTGCAGTTACTGAACGCAGTTTCACAATACCCCTGCATACCGAGTCTAGCTTCTGAAATCAGCTGCAGGCGATTTATGGGCAGATCGTTTTGCGTTGATTACTGTGGTATGAGGCGTCGGCTCTACAGAAAGCATTTACAAATGACTAAACCTAACATTGGCAAATTAATCACAAACATCTACTAAATATTGAGTTGATTGCAACGTCCAGTAAAAAGGACATGCAACTAGCTGTAAACTGTATTTCTCATGCTAGTAATGGATCTTTGGAATAGTGTGTCGAGTGCAGAACAACGACTAGATCATCACGGCATGGAGAGGATGGTGCTGCAGGGAGTGACTAGAGGATCTGGCCGACATTCAAGGACTCCGAGGAAAGGCCAGACGGACACGTAATCAGACTGCTACTGGTACCATTAGTATTGGGACTCTTCGCTGGCTGTTGAAGATGAGCACGGAGCACGTGTAAGAATGTCCGAGTGTTGTGATGTCGGTTCTTGACTCAGCCCATTCATTCATTCATTCATTCATTCAGTAGCATGTACTTTGCATAACCTCACTCCCATCCCATCCATCATGTGCCGTGCCGATAAGCGTGGGCGGTCATGTTCTGCCATCTCACTCGATCACCAGAGTCGTGGATCAGCTCCGTGTTTCTATCTCGACCATGCCACAAGGCCAAGCCATCCAGGTACTTGCTTCTAGGTCTTCCCCTTGGTCTGTTCCCCTCGATCTTACCAACCACTCCCATAACATCATCATAATCATCATCATCATCATCATCATCATCATCATCATCATCATCATCATCATCATCATCATCATCATCATCATCACCATCATCATCATCATCATCATCATCATCTTCCACTTCTGCTGTCAAGCGTCGTGGGGAGGAATAATTTGCGTTCCAGCGCCCGGTGGGCGGCACTGGATAGTGTCATTTCGTGTGGCTGTACAATGTCATTGATGTCGTCATCCATTTTCTTCTTTGACGTCCTCGTGGTCTCGTCGCAGACGATCTTAGATGTAAGGCCAGTGATGGTAGTTGATGGTGTTGCATTCTAACGACATGGCCAAACCACCTGATCTTCTGTCTTTCAATATATGTGGCACAAGGTGTTGATCCCACAGTCTGTCTGATAACAACATTTCTTACTCGGTCTCGGATTGGCAGCTCTCCTCAGGCATCTCATTTCGCAGGTGTTGATTTTTATTTTTATTTTTATGTTTTTAACAACCGTCCGAAAAACTTCTCAATCATAAGCAAGATGTCTCGCGTCCGATACATCCATCTGGAGATCATCCGCCACATCCTGCAACCATCTTCTCTTTGGCCTCCGTCTTCCTCTCTTCCCAGGCATATCAATCAATCAATCGTGTGCCATGCCGGAAAGTCATGACTCGCCATTTAACTCGGTCACCAGTGTCGTGGATCAGCTCAGTGTTCCTGCCATGTGACCAAGTCATCCAGGTATTTTCCTCTCGGTCTTCCTCTTGGTCAGTTGCCTTCAATCTTGCCAGTAGTCACTAAGTTCTCCCAGTCATATCCATGCATCCATCATGTGCCACGCCGGTAAGCGTGGGCGGTCATGTTCTGCCATCTCACTCGATCACCAGAGTCGTGGATCAGCTCCGTGTTTCTATCTCGACCATGCCACAAGGCCAAGCCATCCAGGTACTTGCTTCTAGGTCTTCCCCTTGGTCTGTTCCCCTCGATCTTACCAGTTGTCACCAAATTCTCCAATCCATTTCTTCTCATAACATGCCCAAAAAATTTTGACTGTCTACGTCTAATTTCTCTAATCAATTTACGATCTTCATTTGTTTCTTGAAGGACTTGTTCATTGGTCTTTCTGGCTGTCCATGGTATTCTTTGCATTTTCCTCAGAAATCCACATCTCTACAGCCATCAGATGTTTTTCAGCCTGACTGCTCATTGTCCACGCTTCACATCCATTAAAAGTACAGGTTCAATGTAGCATCTCAACACTCTTTTTCTCGTTTCAATTGACATCTTTTTATTGGTCAATATGTTTTTCATCTTGCTAAAGGCTATTTTGCCATGGCGATTCTTGTTCTAATCTCTTCAAGGCATCTCCCATCAGATGTTATTACTGTTCCGAGATAATTGTACCTGCTCACTTGTTGAAGAATATTCCCATTTACTTGTATATTACATTGTGGTATTTCGTCCTTCCTAGTGACGACTATAATCTGTGTCTTTTTACAGTTTAATTCTAACCCTAGTTGTTCACTGTGTGTAACAATCGCATCTACTAAATTTTGCAGGTCCTGTTCATTGTCTGCAATCAAGACTGTATATCCCAGTCATATACCCCTCCATTATTTTTCTCTCCAAACTTTCGTGACGTTTCAAGCAACCAACATATTTCAATTTTCTTTATTTTATCGTCTTTAGTAGAGACCATCTTAAATATTCAGATCTAGTTGTACGGATTCATTTGTTCTGTTATTTATCCAGGAAATTCTTAGAACCCGTCTATAACATTTATATTCAAAGGCATTAATGACTCAACTCATGCTAATAATAAATGTTGTGTGCACTATTGGGAAGAATCTGGCCACTTCAGCAAGTACCCATGTTCCGGTTTCTCCAAATAAGAAGCGGGAGCCGAGTGAACAGTTGTGTGATCATTGATACGCTTGTTACTTTCACACAAACAGTTCGTGCTAGGAAATCGTCAAGTCGAGGTAAACACGTGAAGATAGCAACACACCTTATCGGATCTGTGGCGCTTTGTTAGGTAAGTAATCGGATATCTGCAAATTTCGTGTAACTCAAAACAGTTAGACATTTTCAGTATCAACATGAGACGAGATGAGATAGCAGACGGCGTTCGTTGATTAGAAATTGAGAAAGAATTATGCCAAAATATGAAAACATAACGGTACCTCCAGTTTCTTTACTAATTCCCAGAGGAGATATATTTGTTTTTAATGTCCTGCATTTAGTTTTTACTCTGTAGCACTCAACTGTTTTATTGTTTTTTTGGTACTTTTGCTTTCTTTCACCCCAAACAAACTTTGCCAGCTATATTTAGAGTCACCAGCTATATTTAGCGCCGACGGTGATCTCCTCTGTGTTCGGCTGGAGTGCGTGTCAGTGCGTTTCAATTGCCCCACACCACAGTGTTGTTTCTTTGGGCTGTGGCAACCGTTTCTGTCTCCCCTTCGATCCTCATTTGCATCGGTCCTGCAATCACTTTCCGGTTAGGGTTAGGGGGTAGGGTTAGGATTAAGGGTTAAGGGTAGGGTACACACACTAACCCTAATCCTAATCCTAATTCTAACCCTACCCCCTAACCCTAACCGTAACCGGAAAGTGAAAGAATAGCGCACCACCACCGCCGCATAGAATTGCGCACCGAGCTACGGCGCAACACACGGAAACCCCCTGAATGTTCGGCGCAACACAGGGAACCCCTGGATGTGACGTCATACCCTGGGATTCCCTTTTGTTTGGGGTGAAAGAAAGCAAAAGTACCTGTTTTTTCTATCTACTCGCGTTCTTTCTTCTACTCTTCCCCCATGTTTGTAAGTTACATGGTGTACCTCATCAGTGAAGTGTTGCCACAGATGTCTAGATCTTTTGTGAGCTTTTCCTAATGCTGTTTGCAAGTTGGACACTAGGAATTACATCAACTCATGTCATTTCATACTGGGACATAAGGGATTACATTAACTCATGTCATGTCATGCTGGGACACTAGGGATTACATTAACTCATGTCATGTCATACTGGGACACTAGGGATTACATCAACTCATGTCATGTCATGCTGGGACACTTGGGATTACATCAACTCATGTCATGTCATGCTGGGACACTTGGGATTACATCAACTCATGTCATGTCATGCTGGGACATAAGGGATTACATTAACTCATGTCATGCTGGGACACTAGGGATTACATTAACTCATGTCATGCTGGGACACTAGGGATTACATCAACTCATGTCATGTCATGCTGGGACACAAGGGATTACATCAACTCATGTCATGTCATGCTGGGACATAAGGGATTACATTAACTCATGTCATGCTGGGACACTAGGGATTACATTAACTCATGTCATGCTGGGACAATAGGGATTACATTAACTCACGTCATACTTGGACACTAGGGATTACATTAACTCATGTCATGTCATGCTGGGACACTATGGATTACATTAACTCATGTCATTCTGGGACTCTAGGGATTACATTAACTCATGTCATTCTGGGACTCTAGGGATTACATTAACTCATGTCATGCTGGGACACTAGGGTTTACATTAACTCATGTCATGCTGGGACACTAGGGATTACATTAACTCATGTCATGCTGGGACTCTAGGGATTACATTAACTCATGTCATGCTGGGACACTAGGGTTTACATTAACTCATGTCATGCTGGGACACTAGGGTTTACATTAACTCATGTCATGCTGGGACACTAGGGTTTACATTAACTCATGTCATGCTGGGACACTAGGGTTTACATTAACTCATGTCATGCTGGGACACTAGGGTTTACATTAACTCATGTCATGCTGGGACACTAGGGTTTACATTAACTCATGTCATGCTGGGACACTAGGGTTTACATTAACTCATGTCATGCTGGGACACTAGGGTTTACATTAACTCATGTCATGCTGGGACACTAGGGTTTACATTAACTCATGTCATGCTGGGACACTAGGGTTTACATTAACTCATGTCATGCTGGGACACTAGGGTTTACATTAACTCATGTCATGCTGGGACTCTAGGGTTTACATTAACTCATGTCATGCTGGGACTCTAGGGATTACATTAACTCATGTCATGCTGGGACACTAGGGAGTACATTAACTCATGACATTTTGTGCTGGGACACTGGGGATTACATTAACTCATGTCATGCTGGGATACTAGGGATTACATTAATTCATGTTATACTGGGACACTAGGGATTACATTAACTCATGTCATGCTGGGACACTAGGGATTACATTAACTCATGTCATGCTGGGACAATAGGGATTACATGAACTCATGTCATGCTGGGTTATTAGAGGATACATTAAATCATGTCATGTCATGCTGGGTCACTAGCGATTATATTAACTTATGTCATGCTGGGACACTAGGGATTACATTAACTCATGTTATGTCAAACTGGGAGACTAGGGATGACATTAACTCATGTTAGTCTGGGACACTAGGGAGTACATTAACTCATGTTAGTCTGGGACGCTAGGGAGTACATTAACTCATGTTAGTCTGGGACACTAGGGAGTACATTAACTCATGTCATGTCATACTGTGAAACTAGGAATAACATTAATTCATGACATAGTGTGTGACTATAGATTACATTAACTCATGTTAGTCTGGGACACTAGGGAGTACACTAACTCATGACATGGTGTGTGACTAAAGATTAGATTAACTCATGTCATGCTGGGAGGCAGTTAAAACATCAAAATACATGGAAACATTGCAGGAGTCAAAACATAACAAAATACATGGACACAATGCAGTCGTCAGTACTTTCACAATTAAAACCATCCATTATAAAATGTTCTGTTCGTGGTTTGTCAGGACCTTTGAGCTTCTTGTATCCAAATGGGTTACATGTAATTTTGCAGGCGTTATTGTACCACCAACCCACTCCAGTTGTCATGGCACAGTTTTCTTTGCTGCTGTCTTCATCATCATTTGGAGAGACAAATTTGGCTCCTTTCAGGGGAGTTAAGCAGTCTCCATATGTGTAATTGTCAGCATTCACACCATCCTTTTTGTTAACGACATTGTCAAATGTAAACTTAAAATTATCAGACAGGCCACTCATTTTGAAATTCTCAAACGTCATTTGAAATAAGTTATAGTTGGAACCTATAGTAAAACTTGTGTCTAGTTTGAGTGTTGTATAGCCGGCATCGTTGAAAGCTTTCATTTTATTTAGACCAAGCCAGAAGTAATCCTGGGAAATGTTGAAGCCATTCATGTACTGTGCTTTCTGGGTTGTTGTCAAGTTAGTCCAGCCATCATTGTGTAGGATGTATGTGTTGAAGTATGTCTCTCGAAGTTCACAGCGGACTGTGACTGGTGTTGCATCAGCGGTCAGCTTTATTGTGGCCCAAATGAATCCTTCGGGCCATCCTTGAGGGTAGCCATACTGAGCTAGCTCCTTGCATGATGTGCCATATTTCTCGCAGAACTGACCTACCCAACCACTGTTACAGTTGCAAGCATGTTTAGTCAGATTCCAAACACCATTATGTTGGCATTGTGGAATAGTTGCGCTTGTGGTAGACTGTAGAACGCCTACATTGTGCTTGACGTAAACTTCAAAAAAGATATCGGATGGACTACATGTGATATTGTGAGAGCACTTGTAATGGTAGAAGCAGCTACGTTCATCGTCTGTACTTATTCCAAGGCAACTATCCACATGAGCACAACCAGATGCACACTGTATCAAAGATTTGAACCTTGACTCATTTCGTAGAACACACTGAAGGTCTACCATAGCCTGTAGCTCGCATGCTGTCTGTTTTGAGAATGTTGTTTCCTTGCTGGCTGTAGTCCATTTAATACACCAGACCACAACAATAAACAACACAGAATGAAAGTTAAATAACAAGAACGGCACTACATCCATCTTGAACGCTAGATTCCACTGTCACAGGTGAATGCAGTGTTACGCTGTTTCACATATTTATACATGACGGACACTTTACCTGTACATATCAAATTCTTCATTATGAATAAAACATTAGATTTCCCTTTTGCAAATTAAAGCCTACAACTTGTCATAGTAAATCAAAGACTAAATTCTTCATTGTAGATCAAAGACTATAGCTGTCCCCAGCAAGGAGTTAGGAGCTGATACTCATGAATGACTTAAAACATTTGAATACTGAAATATGACATATGCCACTCGAATTTGTGCTTTGATTTTTGCTTTGTAAAATATTTTAAATTATGAACAAAAAGGCGGTAAATTGTGTACCCCATTACACTGTTTGCTTGGTTGGCATTACATGCAGGTTTCTTTGTGTGTCCAGTTATATTTCAGAGATTAACTAAACAAGTGGGCTGTGGCTCTGGCATTTTTAGCAAACAGATCAAAGATTTCATTTGAATGGCAAGCTTTGTCTCCAGTACAGGTTGAGCAGGTCCATTAAACAGTTTTATGCGTTGTTAGGAAAGCATTTGAGTTGTAAATAAATGGGTCAATGATCACAATTCCATGTGATGCATCATTCTTGTGGATACAACTTCTTCTTATTTACATATAGTTTCACTGTGTGGTGGCATAGTGCTTAGTTCACTTGCTTGTCAAGGCAGAGGTCTGCGTTTGATCTCCAGCTGAGGCAGGAGAAACCGTATCTAAGCTGACCAGAGTGAGAAACCAGGCTGGATCAGAATCAGATAAATCATTCTAAGAGGACAGAGAGATAAACCTGTTTCGATGATGAAGAAATAAACCACACCGCGTCAGAAAAAATAAACATAAACTGGAGCAGAAATAGATAAACCAAACTGGGTTAGAAAAAGATAAATCAGATGAGATACAATGAGATTAATAGGTTATCAGACTGAGTCCGCAAATGATAAACCAGTCAGAAGCAGGAAAAGATAAATGAGACTGGAACATAAAGATGTAATCTAGACCTAAGCAGAAAGAGGTAAACTAGACTAGAGCAGAATGAGATAATCTAGACTGGAGCAGAAAGAGATCAACTAGACTGGAGCAGAAAGAGGTAAACTAGACTGGAGCAGAATGAGATAATCTAGACTGGAGCAGAAATAGATAAACTAGACTGGAGCAGAAAGAGATAATCTAGACTGGAGCAGAAAGAGATAAACTAGACTGGAACATAAAGAGATAAACGACTGGAGCAGAAAGAGATAATCTAGACTGGAGCAAAAAGAGATAAACTAGGCTGGAAAAGAAATAGATAAACTAGACTGGAACATAAAGAGATAAACTTGACTGGAGCAGAGAGGGATAATCTAGGCTGGAGCAGAAAGAGATAAACTAGACTGGAACAGAACGATATAAACTTGACTGGAGCAGACAGAGATAAACTAGACTGGAACAGAACGATATAAACTTGACTGGAGCAGACAGAGATAAACTAGACTGGAACAGAAAGAGATAAACTAGACTGGAGCAGAAAGAAATAAACTAGACTGGAACAGAAAGAGATAATCTAGACTGGAGCAGAAAAAGATATACTAGACTGGAGCAGAAAGAGATAATCTAGACTGGAACAGAAAGAAATAAACTAGACTGGAGCAGAAAGAGATAAATTAGACTGGAACAGAAAGAGATAAATTAGACTGGAGCAGAAAGAGATAAATTAGACTGGAGCAGAAAGAGATACACTTGACTGTAGCAGACAGAGATAAACTAGACTGGAACAGAACGATATAAACTAGACTGGAACAGAAAGAGATAAATTAGACTGGAGCAGAAAGAGATACACTTGACTGTAGCAGACAGAGATAAACTAGACTGGAACAGAACGATATAAACTAGACTGGAGCAAAAAGAGATAAACTAGGCTGGAAAAGAAATAGATAAACTAGACTGGAACATAAAGAGATAAACTTGACTGGAGCAGAGAGGGATAATCTAGGCTGGAGCAGAAAGAGATAAACTAGACTGGAACAGAAAGAGATAAACTTGACTGGAGCAGACAGAGATAAACTAGACTGGAACAGAACGATATAAACTAGACTGGAGCAGAAAGAGATAAGCTAGACTGGAACAGAAAGAGATAAACTAGACTGGAACAGAAAGAGGTAAACTAGACTGGAACAGAAAGAGGTAAACTAGACTGGAACAGAAAGAGATAAATTAGACTGGAGCAGAAAGAGATACACTTGACTGGAGCAGAAAGAGATAAACTAGACTGGAGCAGAAAGAAATAAACTAGACTGGAACAGAAATAAATAAACTAGACTGGAGCAGAAAGAGATAAACTAGACTGGAACAGAAAGAGATAAACTAGACTGGAGCAGAAAGAGATAAATTAGACTGGAACAGAAAGAGATAAACTAGACTGTATAGAAAGAGATAAACTTGACTGGAGCAGAAAGAGATAAACTTGACTGGAGCAGAAAGAGGTAAACTTGACTGGAGCAGAAAGAGGTAAACTTGACTGGAACAGAACGAGATAAACTAGACTGGAGCAGAAAGAGATAAACTAGACTGGAGCAGAAAGAAATAAACTAGACTGGAGCAGAAAGAGATAAACTAGACTGGAACAGAAAGAGATAAATTAGACTGGAGCAGAAAGAGATAAACTAGACTGGAACAGAAAGAGATAAACTAGACTGGAACAGAAAGAGATAAAATAGACTGGAACAGAAAGAGATAAAATAGACTGGAACAGAAAGAGATAAATAGACTGGAACAGAAAGAAATAAACTAGACTGGAGCAGAAAGAAGTAAATCAACTTGATCAAAAAGTGCAAGTCACAATTTTATTATGGAGGAAATGAAAGGACTGCAACAATGACTCCAGTAAATACAAGAGTGAAAGTTAACAAGAACATTATGGAAGAAATAAAAGGACTGCAACAATGACTCCAGGAAATACAAGAGTGAAAGCTAACAAGAACATTAAGGAAGAAATAATAGGACTGCAACATTGACTCCAGGTAATACCAGAGTGACGGTTAACAAGAACATTATGGAAGAAATAAAAAGACTGCAACAATGACTCCAGGAAATACAAGAGTGGAAGTTAACAAGAACATTAAGGAAGAAATAAAAGGACTGCAACAATGACTCCAGGTAATACCAGAGTGAAGGTTAACAAGAACATTATGGAAGAAATAAAAAGACTGCAACATTGACTCCATTAAATACAAGAGTGAAAGTTAACAAGAACATTAAGGAAGAAATAAAAGGACTGCAACATTGACTCCAGGTAATACCAGAGTGAAGGTTAACAAGAACATTATGGAAGAAATAAAAAGACTGCAACATTGACTCCAGGAAATACAAGAGTGAAAGTTAACAAGAACATTTTGGAAGAAATAATAGGACTGCAACATTGACTCCAGGAAATACCAGAGTGAAGGTTAACAAGAACGTTATGGAAGAAATAAAAGGGCTGCAACAATGACTCCAGGTAATACCAGAGTGAAGGTTAACAAGAACATTATGGAAGAAATAAAAAGACTGCAACATTGACTCCAGGAAATACCAGAGTGAAGGTTAACAAGAACGTTATGGAAGAAATAAAAGGGCTGCAACAATGACTCCAGGTAATACCAGAGTGAAGGTTAACAAGAACGTTATGGAAGAAATAAAAGGGCTGCAACAATGACTCCAGGTAATACCAGAGTGAAGGTTAACAAGAACATTATGGAAGAAATAAAAAGACTGCAACATTGACTCCAGGTAATACCAGAGTGAAGGTTAACAAGAACATTATGGAAGAAATAAAAAGACTGCAACATTGACTCCAGGAAATACCAGAGTGAAGGTTAACAAGAACATTTGGAAGAAATAAAAGACTGCAACATTGACTCCAGGAAATACCAGAGTGAAGGTTAACAAGAACATTTTGGAAGAAATAATAGGACTTCAACAATGACACCAGGAAATACAAGAGTGAAAATTAACAATAACGTTATGGAAGAAATAAAAGGACTGCAACAATGATCCAGGAAATACAAGAGCGAAAGTTATCAAGAACATTATATAAATAAAAAGACTGCAACAATGATTCCAGGAAATACAAGAGTGAAAGCTAACAAGAACATTATGGAAGAAATAAAAGGACTGCAACAATGACTCCAGGGAATACAAGAGTGGAAGCTAACAAGAACATTACAATGTGATATTCCACTAAAAAGAGTCATTGAGGACAACATTCTGGACAAGTGAGGCATAGATTGGCCAAGGAACTTGCTTGCTACCGGTGCATGCAGGGATCTGTCAGTACAGACATGTGCAGCGTTGACTCTGTCATCCCCCATACAGCTGTTTCTTCAGTGGTTTCTATCCCAAAGAAAGACTCAGGTGTCTGAGCCATATGGAAGTTAACCTGGTGCAGTGAAGTAGATCCTCGTGCCTTTAAACTGTATCCTGGAGTAAAGTAAAGGAACCTTTTACATCCCTTGAGATGTATTGGGTACATGGTGCTAGCACCATTTTTCATAGACTGATAGACACTCAACGGTGATGTAGCCAGTACCACATCGGCCACTTTTATTTCCCATGACATTTCCTGGTACTCAGTTTTAGGCTCTGCCATCCTCGGAATCCAGGTCAGTTGTTAAAATCAGCTTAGAGTGGAATTTGAACACATGACTACCGGCCTGGTTGCCCAGCATTCTAGCCACTGCATTACCACAGCTGTCTGTCACAAAGTGACAGTCTTTGAGTCTGACAGAGATAAGATAATGAAACTATGGGACAGGAGATGCTAATGTAACAGTTGGTATAGAGTGTGTTGAAGAAACAGAAGAGTGTGACTGAAAACTGTAAGTAGAATGTGATTAAAAAAACAACAGAAGGGTGTGACTGAAAACTGTAAGTAGAGTGTGTTTAAGAAACAGAAGAGCGTGACTAAAAACTGTAAGTAGAGTGGGTTTAAGAAACAGAAGAGTGTGACTAAAAACTGTAATAAGTAGAGTGGGTTTAAGAAACAGAAGAGTGTGACTAAAAACTGTAATAAGTAGAGTGGGTTTAAGAAACAGAAGAGTGTGACTAAAAACTGTAAGTAGAGTGTGTTTAAGAAACAGAAGAGTGTGACTAAAAACTGTAAGTAGAGTGGGTTTAAGAAACAGAAGAGTGTGACTAAAAACTGTAAGTAGAGTGGGTTTAAGAAACAGAAGAGTGTGACTAAAAACTGTAAGTAGAGTGGGTTTAAGAAACAGAAGAGTGTGACTAAAAACTGTAATAAGTAGAGTGGGTTTAAGAAACAGAAGAGTGTGACTAAAAACTGTAATAAGTAGAGTGGGTTTAAGAAACAGAAGAGTGTGACTAAAAACTGTAAGTAGAGTGTGTTTAAAAACAGAAGAGTGTGACTAAAAACTGTAAGTAGGGTGGGTTTAAGAAACAGAAGAGTGTGACTAAAAACTGTAATAAGTAGAGTGGGTTTAAGAAACAGAAGAGTGTGACTAAAATCTGTAATAAGTAGAGTGGGTTTAAGAAACAGAAGAGTGTGACTAAAAACTGTAAGTAGAGTAGGTTTAAGAAACAGAAGAGTGTGACTAAAAACTGTAAGTAGAGTGGGTTTAGGAAACAGAAGAGTGTGAATGAAAACTGTAAGTAGAGTGGGTTTAAGAAACAGAAGAGTGTGACTGAAAACTGTAAGTAGAATTGGTTTAAGAAACAGAAGAGTGTGATTGAAAACTGTAAATAAAGTGGGTCTAAGAAACAGAAGAGTGTGACTGAAAACTGTAAGTAGAATTGGTCTAAGAAACAGAAAAGTGTGAATAAAACCTGTAAGTAGAATTGGTTTAAGAAACAGAAGTGTGTGACTAAAAACTTTAAGTAGAGCGTGTTGAAGAAACAGAAGAGTGTGACTGAAAACTAAGTAGAGTGTGTTTAAGAAACAGGAGATTGTGACTAAAAACTGTAAGTAGAGTGGGTTTAAGAAACAGAAGAGTGTGACTAAAAACTGTAAGTAGAGTGGGTTTAGGAAACAGGAGAGTGTGAATGAAAACTGTAAGTAGAGTGGGTTTAAGAAACAGAAGAGTGTGACTGAAAACTGTAAGTAGAATTGGTTTAAGAAACAGAAGAGTGTGATTGAAAACTGTAAATAAAGTGGATCTAAGAAACAGAAGAGTGTGACTGAAAACTGTAAGTAGCATTGGTCTAAGAAACAGAAAAGTGTGAATAAAAACTGTAAGTAAAATTGGTTTAAGAAACAGAAGAGTGTGACTAAAAACTTTAAGTAGAACATGTTGAAGAAACAGAAGAGTGTGACTGAAAACTAAGTAGAGTGTGTTTAAGAAACAGGAGATTGTGACTGAAAACTGTAAGTAGAGTGGGTTTAGGAAACAGAAGATTGATTGAAAACAGTAAGTAGAATTGCTTTAAGAAACAGAATAGTGTGACTAAAAACTGTAATAAGTAGAGTGGGTTTAAGAAACAGAAGAGTGTGACTAAAAACTGTAATAAGTAGAGTGGGTTTAAGAAACAGAAGAGTGTGACTAAAACTGTAAGTAGAGTGGGTTTAAGAAACAGAAGAGTGTGACTAAAAACTGTAAGTAGAGTGGGTTTAGGAAACAGAAGAGTGTGAATGAAAACTGTAAGTAGAGTGGGTTTAAGAAACAGAAGAGTGTGAATGAAAACTGTAAGTAGAGGGGGTTTAAGAAACAGAAGAGTGATTGAAAACAGTAAGTAGAATTGGTTTAAGAAACAGAAGAGTGTGACTGAAAACTGTAATAAGTAGAGTGGGTTTAAGAAACAGAAGAGTGTGACTGGGAAACTGTAAGTAGAATTGCTTTAAGAAACAGAAGAGTGTGACTGAAAACTGTAATAAGTAGAGTGGGTTTAAGAAACAGAAGAATGTGATTGAAAACTGTAAGTAGAATTGCTTTAAGAAACAGAAGAGTGTGACTGAAAACTGTAATAAGTAGAGTGGGTTTAAGAAACAGAAGAGTGTGATTGAAAACAGTAAGTAGAGTGGGTTTAAGAAACAGAAGAGTGTGAATGAAAACTGTAAGTAGAGTGGGTTTAAGAAACAGAAGAGTGTGAATGAAAACTGTAAGTAGAATTGGTCTAAGAAACATAAAAGTGTGAATAAAAACTGTAAGTAGAATTGGTTTAAGAAACAGAAGAGTGTGACTAAAAACTGTAAGTAGAGTGGGTTTAGGAAACAGAAGAGTGTGAATGAAAACTGTAAGTAGAGCGTGTTGAAGAAACAGAAGAGTGTGACTGAAAACTGTAAGTAGATTGGGTTTAAGAAACAGGAGAGTGTGACTGAAAACTGTAAGTAGAGTGGGTTTAAGAAACAGAAGAGTGATTGAAAACAGTAAGTAGAATTGGTTTAAGAAACAGATGAATCTGACTAAAAGCTGTAAGTAGAGTGGGTTTAAGAAACAGAAGAGTGTGATTGAAAACAGTAAATAGAGTGGGTCTAAGAAACAGAAGAGTGTGACTGAAAACTGTAAGTAGAGTAGGTTTAGTTGGTAGAATGTGACTGAAAACTGTAAGTACAAAGTAGGTTTAGTTGGTACAATGTGACTGAAAACTGTAAGTAGAGTAGGTTTAGTGGGTAGAATTTGGATGAAAATTATAAGTAGAGTAGGTTTAGTTGGTAGATTGTGACTGAAAACTGTAAGTACAAAGTAGGTTTAGTTGGTACAATGTGACTGAAAACTGTAAGTACAAAGTAGGTTTAGTTGGTACAATGTGATTGAAAACTGTAAGTAGAGTAGGTTTAGTGGGTAGAATTTGGTTGAAAACTATAAGTAGAGTAGGTTTAGTTGGTAGATTGTGACTGAAAACTGTAAGTAGAGTAGGTTTAGTTGGTAGAATGTAACTGAAAGCTGTAAGTAGAGTAGGTTTAGTTGGTAGTATGTGACTGGAAACTGTAAGTAGGGTAGGTTTAGTTGGTAGAATGTGACTGGAAACTGTAAGTAGGGTAGGTTTAGTTGGTAGAATGTAACTGAAAACTGTAAGTAGAGTAGGTTTAGTTGGTAGAATGTGACTGGAAACTGTAAGTAGGGTAGGTTTAGTTGGTAGAATGTAACTGAAAACTGTAAGTAGAGTAGGTTTAGTTGGTAGAATGTGACTGAAAACTGTAAGTAGAATAGGTTTAGTTGGTAGAATGTAACTGAAAACTATAAGTAGAGTAGATTTAGTTGGTAGAATGTGACTGGAAACTGTAAGTAGGGTAGGTTTAGTTTGTAGAATGTGACTGAAAACTGTAAGTAGAGTAGGTTTTGTTGGTAGAATGTGACTGAAAACTGTAAGTAGAGTAAGTGGGTGTAAACACAGAAGAGTGTGACTGAAAACTAAGAAATGTATGTTGTGCAACATGTTTCTTGCCAGTTGGTGAGGTGGTACGAGGGTCTGATTTAAAATGAAAAACACTGTGGCCACAGACAAATAGAACACAGTAATTCCAGCACAGACATAATGCACGTTTATTGTTGAATGAATTAAATGAATGAAGGTGAAATAATGGTAACGTACAGGAATCCAATTGCAGAAAAACGTGTGTGTATAAATCTCACTGGAGAAGAGTTCAAGCATATAGTAATGCATTTACAACATACAGTACACTTGTTCTTCACGCATATAGTAATGCATTTACAACATACAATACACTTGGTCTTCGCAACAGAAATTCGCCACATCCGAGATTGCCTTAAGTGGGTTGCAATATATATATATATATATATATATATATATATATATATATATATATATATATATATATATATATATATATATATATATATATATATAATCTTTTGGTGTACATTCACCTGTTTTGAACTCGACTGTGATCCCCACTTGACTGATTTTGTTGCGTGTGGGCTAACTTTCCCTATTACCAGTGTCCCTCGTCATCAGGCGAACCCACTCCGACTTTTGAGGTACTTGTAATTTACATTCCTGTCGGATGTGTAGATTGATAGCTCAATCCCAAAGAGAGAAAGGATGCTAAATTCCTTTTTCCCAATGTGATCCTGCCTGTTTAATTATGTTAACCTTTAATGGCTCAGTTGTATGAGTCCATAAATAGAGTTTCAGAGAACCAAGGATTACCTCTAGAAAAATAATTACAAGTATTTCCCCGTTATACCCAAAATCCCCTTTTAGTGGTTCCTTGTCTCCCTCTCTCAGTTAACCTAATTTTATCTAGGGTAATTTTGATTAAACTAATTGACTATGACAAGTAAAAAGATTACACATGGAAGGAAATGACTTCCATTTTTTTCATCATTTATTAACTATATATATATTGAGTAAAGAACAACAATACATCAAATACATACATGAAATATTAGAAATTCAATTCTATCAAGATTTTACACATCTATTCAACTGTGACCTCTTTCCACTAATATGATTATGACTATGGGTAATTTTGCAGCTAATTATCCTACAGATCCTTTGTGGTGGGAAATCTGAAACAGAAAAATTGGTCTGCCCTCCCTTGTCTTGAATTGTGGGATATGGGTTCCTGCTCCAAGCAGTAGCTTTAATTATGTTTATCTTGTAAGCTGCAGAGTGTTGTCTTCCAGGCTTGTAGAACATTATAATTTTTGTTGGCTCAAATTCTCCTATTTTAATAGACTAATAACTATGAATACCTGTCCTTTTGCATAGGAACTCTTGCAGGTGAATAGCTGTCTTTTGCATAGGACACAGTGTTGCAGGTGAATAGCTGTCTTTTGCATAGGACATAGTGTTGTTGTAGTAGGTGCAAGTCGTGATTTAACTTGGGCAACTAAATACAGTGCAGACCTGATAAGACGAACTCACCTGGGACCCACAAAATAGTTCTTCTTATCAGAAATTCCTCTGATAAGGGTTCAAGCATATCCATCCATCCATCATGTGCCATGCCGATATGCATGGGCGGTCATGTTCTGCCATCTCACTCCATCACCAGAGTGATGGATCAGCTCTGTGTTCCTGTCTCGACCATGCCACGTGGCCAAGCCATCCAGGTATTTACTTCTCGGTCTTTCCCTTGGTCTCTTCCCTTTGATCTTGCCAGTCATCTCCAAGTTCTCCAATTCATTTCTTCTCATAACATGTCCAAAAATTTTTGACTGTCTACGTCTAATGTCTCTAATCAGTTTACAATCTTCATTTGTTTCTTGAAGGACTTGTTCATTGGTTTTTCTGTCTGTCCATGCTATTCTTTGCATTTTCCTCAGAAACCACATTTCCACAGCCATCAGCTGTTTTTCAGCTTGACTGCTTATTGTCCACGCTTCACTTCCATACAGAAGTATAAGTTTTATGTAGCACTTCAACTCTTTTTCGCATTTCAATTGATATCTTTTTATTGGTCAGTATGTTTTTCATCTTGTATACAAGATGAAAAACATACTTTCACAATGGTAATTCTTGTTCTAATCTCTTCAAGGCATCTGCCATCAGATGTGATGACTGTGCCGAGATAACTGTATCGATTCACTTGCTTAAGAATATGCCCATTTACTAGTATATCACATTGTGGTATTTCCTTCTTCCCAGGGACGACCATAATCTGTTTCTTCTTAATATTCAGTTCTAACCCTAGTTGTTCACTGTGTGCAACAACCGCATCTACTAAATTTTGCAGGTCCTGTTCATTGTCTGCAATCAAGACTGTATCATCTGCACATCTAATGTTATTGATGTATCGACCCCCAATGCTTATTCCTTCCATATCTTCTATCTTTCTGAAAATATTTTCACTGTACAGCGAAAAAAGATCTGGAGATCAGAAGACGAGATCGAAAATAGGTGCAATAAGGCAAATCAACTCATTGGACAATTGGCACCATCACTAAAGAACAAACATGTATCAATAATTACTAAGAAAGCACTTTACAACACAATCTTCCTACCAACTCTATGCTACCAATGCCAAACCTGGACAATGACAGAAAAAGAGAAAAGAAAAATCACAACAACAGAAATGAGGTTCATGAGAAGAAACTCAACGTATCAAGAAGAGATAAGATCAGAAATGAAGAAATCAGGACTAAAGTGGGGGTTAAAGCAGCACTAGATTTTATTAGAAAGCAGCAAGTCAAATGGTTTGGCCATGCAAGTAGGTTACCAGTCAACAGCATACCACAACAAGCAATGATGTACAGACCAGATGGAAACAGAGGAAGAGGCCGACCACGTAAACGTTGGACGGAGTGAATAGCAGAGTCCATGGGAATAACAATATATGAAGCCCATAATCGGGCACTATCACGATGTTTATACTTCACATCGACACCGCAAGGTACAAGAGGAACATGATGAGATGAGATGAGACATTACACATCCCTGTCTCACACCTCTTTTAATAGGCTGACATTGACCTACATTGTTATCAATTCTGATGGCAGCTTGTTGTTTCCAATACATGTTTTTTACAAGCTAAGGTCTTTTCCATCAATTTGTAGATTTTCAAGCATCCTTTTCATGTCGACATGTCTCACTTTATCGAAAGCCTTTGTGTAGTCATTAAAGCAAAGATATAGATCTTTGTTTACTTTACAGAACGTTCAATTACTGTTCTCAGTATATACACAGCATTTACTGTGCCCTTGCCTTCTACAAACCCACATTGTTCTTCTCCTATTTCGGGTTGAATTTTCTTTCTGACTCTTCGTTACGTGGCTCATCATACTAATTGTCCTATATTGATCGCATTCCAAGGCTCCTGATTTCTTCGGGATTGCAATAAATATAGAATTACATAATTCAGGAGGTATGTCTCCAGTATCGTATATTGCGTTCAGCAGTCTGGTGACTTGGTCTATTCCATATTCTTCTAAGGCACTGATCATTTCTATTGTGATATTATCTGTACCCGGGGTCTTGCCAGTTTTCATATGGTTAAGAGCATTCTGAACTTCCGTCTTCAAAATTGGTGGTCCTTCATTATTATTCCGAGGATCATATTGTTCATCTCATTGTATCATCATAAAGGTCTTTCACATAATCTGATCCACGCATGTAAAATCTGATCTTTTTCTACTATGTCAAGCATATAGTAATGCATTTACAATACAATATTGTTCTTTACAACAGAAATTTGCCACATCCGAGATCGCCTTAAGTGGTATGAACTGTACTAACCACATTATTACCATAGCTTGTTTAGGGCAACAGTAGTATTTAAATCATTGACTGTGCATTGTCTTTACAATGATTTTCTTCAACAACTGCAGATGCTGTCTGCTGTTCATACAGTTGGAAACTATCCTAGGGTCTGTTATTTGAACCTATCTCAGCTGGTTGATTGTTACAAGTTAGTCCCACGTCTTTTACTGGACCTCGCAATCAACCCTGGCATGTTTTGGCTGTTTATGGTTTTCCAAACATTTATACATTCAGTAGTTTGCCATTTGCTGTCTGAATGACTGATGGTCATACCATCACTAGAGATTGAAACAGCAAAGAGTCTGATTCCAAACCGCCTGTGACTGATAACGAATCCAGTATGTCGAGATTGTGAAACCACGTCCACTACCCGCAGACACCGACAGCTGTATCATTGCGTAAGTGATCATGTCCTCATCAGCTTTACTTGTTGTCCTAATTAGGTTTGGGTTGCTACCAGAATCAGCTTTGAGTTGCTACCCCTATCAGCCTTGAGTTGTTGCCCCTTTCAGTCTTGAGTTGCTGCCCCTGTCAGTCTTGAGTTACTGTTCCTATTAGCCATGAGTTACTGCCCCTATCAGTCATGGGTTGCTACCCCTATCAGCCATAAGTTGCTGCCCCTATCAGTCATGAATAACTGTTCCTATCAGCCTTGAGTTGCTGCCCCAATCAGCCTTGAGTTGTTGCCCTTCCACATCTTAATTTGTTGCCCTATCAGCTTTGAGTTGTTGACATTTCAGTGCCATTTTTAGGCCAGGAAATAATAAGAAAAAATGACTTGGTGCTAGGTCAGAAGGAAATTGAGGATGCTCCAGAACTATCACATTGTGGGTTGCGAAATGCATTTATGGCACTTATAAAAACTTCCTTGTTGCAATGTCATCATATTATTTGTAAAGCAAAGGTAATGAATAGAGGTGACTTCCCAATCACAATATAATTTGATATTTGAATGTTTTCCACATCGATGTCATTTTCAACTCTGATGTTGCTATGTGCATGACAAACTTGAGTTAATTTCAGTTTAAGAGTAAATGAGAAGAGAAGATCACTCCAGCAATGTAGCTCCAATGTTCTTACCATCACACAAAATTACTACATTCAAGACAAGATGAATCATTCAGATAGGACTCAACTATTCCAGGAATTATGAAGCTACTTCATTTTGTACTGGCTCTGTGGTGAATGGGTTGCCTACGCAGTTTGGCATACCGCGTTCGAAACACAACTGAGGGTAGGGCTGCTAGATACGTGGGCACCAAAAGGACATAATAAGACCCCCCCCCCCCAAAAAAAAAAGGATAAAGGAGGACATATTGAATGTTTCATTTGAATCGTTCCAGATTAAACCCACAATCAGAGTACAATTTTATTACAATAGCTGTCAATAAGTGTATCTTACTCTTAGTGAATCAACCAAGAAACAATCATGTTAAAAAATAAATATAAATTCAATGGAGGCCTTTTTCAAAATGCTAAAAACATTATTTAAACATCCGATTGTACAATTATTACCTTATAATCTTTATTAATTACACTATAAATTTCTCGGAGGAGCCAACTTTTCGTAGAAGATCCTCGTTAGCAATCACATATGCATAAAACTGTTCACAGGTAAGATTCTTCAAATTGTACTTTGTGAGAATGATGCCCTTTACAGAGTCGAGTAAGAGTCTGTTCCTTTGGTGTTTCAAATTTGGTATAAATAGGAAAATTAAATAAATATTATTAAGCAATGGGTTTTAATAAAGAAGTAAAAGTAACTATCAAAAAGAGTCATGAGCTAGATACAGTTAACAGTTAGAATTACTATAATCGACTAGTTCGCAGAAATACATAGATTTTGTACATTTTAACAATGTAAACATACGGTGGAGTGTTGATACATTGTAAGTTGTAACAACAATGCATACAAAATTATAACATAAAATATAAGAAAAGCCGGGACATTTAAAGAGTTTTAGCTTTGCCTGCCGGACGGAGAATATTAGGCTAAAAAGGGGGACATGTCCTCTTTTTGCCGGACATCTGGCAACCCTAACTGCAGGCGATTTGGCAGCAGACAGCCTTGCACTAGTTTTCATAAAATAGTATGAGCGCCAGCTGTTCAGAAACTACTGAACGTAAACTTGCAAAGAAATCACAGTCAAAAAAATGCTGGGATTAACTGTGATATCCTGTTAAGAATATGCAACTAATGTTTGACTCATTTTGTAGATTATTATTTGAGGGCTTTAACTGCTCAGTCACATGACTGTAAATAGTTGTTAAGAATGATAACTAATTAGACCAAATACGAGGAAATGAGTTCACACCTGATGTAGACTAAATATTATATTAAATGGATGAAATTATGTCAAATTAACTAGAAAGTACATGGTAGCTGCAACTCCATTTGCGTACTCTCCACGTCTGTAGTCTAACCCAGCCATCTTTATGTGTCGAATGGTGTCTTTAGTGCTATTAAAATACTGATAGGACAAGCCCAGTGGATTGCACACCATGTCACAGCCCCTAAACCACCAGCCCACACCGGCTTCCGCAGCACAATTTCTATTTGTGTCGGTATCAATATCTCTGTCCGGGGTTGAGAATTTGGCTCCTTTCAGACTGTCGAGGCAGCTGCTGTGCTGGACATTATTACGGTAGGGTCCGGATTTGTTTGATATTGCTTGGGAGAAGTTAAATTTATAGCCATTATCGGCCGTGTCGAAGTGAAAATCCTCGTAGCGGTATGATAGAATATTGTCATTACCTGTACCATAGGGATAAATAAAACTGGTTTCTAGAACTACGGTTGTGTGGCCGAGGTCATTTAACTTTTTCATGGTCTTGAGTCCCATCCAGTAATGGTATTTGTAGTTGTCTAAAGTATAACCATCCTCGTATTCTGTCCAGGACTTATAGTGGACTTATTTTTCCCTGGTTGATCATCATATACAAGGTGAAGTATGTGTCTCTTAGTAGGCATCTGACTCTGACAGGGAAGGAAATGCCATCAACAGAAATGTCTATCCAGTGAGGAGGCCAATCTCTGGAGTATCCATAGTCAGCTATGTCCTGGCAGCCTCTGGCGCGTGTCTCGCAGGTGTCTCCAACCCATCCATTACCGCACTTGCATCTCCATTCTGTACTGCTCCAGTTGCCATTGTTTTTACACGTTTTAGGTTTAGGGTCCCTTGTGGTTGTTGGGCGAGTTGTTGTAGTGGTTGTGGTTGTTGGGCGAGTTGTTGTAGTGGTTGTGGTTGTTGGGTGAGTTGTTGTAGTGGTTGTGGTTGTTGGGTGAGTTGTTGTTGTGGTTGTTGGACGAGTTGTTGTTGTGGTTGGTGGGGGTGTTGTTGTAGTGGTTGGTGCAAGCGTTGTTGTAGTGGTAGGTGCATGGGTTGTAGTGGTTGGTGGAGGAGTTGTTGTAGTGGTTGTGTTTGTTGGGCGAGTTGTTGTAGTGGTTGGTACAGGAGTTGTGGTTGTAAGGCGAGTTGTTGTAGTTGGTGGGAGAGTTGTTTCAGCTGTTGTGGCTGATGTTTCATTTCTGGTTGTTAGCACTGTTGTCACGGGTTGTGCTGTTGTTGACATCGTTGTTGTCTGTGATGTTAGTTTGCTCGTTGTACCAGATTCTGCTGTGGGTTCCTTCAAGTACACAAACATATCAATACCGACACCACAGTAAAAATCCCCAGCACATGTAAAATGATGAAAACAAGCAGACCCTGTGTCAGTACTCACACCAACGCATTGGTCGTCTAAGAGACACTCATAAGCACAGTCAGTCTGTGTTCTGTAGACCCCTGCTTTCTTCACCATGCATTTGTGGACCAGTCTGCTTTGTGTATCACAAATGATATCCTTTGTGAACGACGTAAAACTGAAAGCATCACATCCACCTATTGTGATACAACACACGACTATAACTGTTAAATTCTACAGTAAAGTTAGGAGCCATATTTCATCTGTTTCTAACATAGAACTCAGAAATTGTTTTTAATCTAGTCTGCACCTAATTGTTTGGTGGTTTTTGGGGCCAGATTTTGTTGAAAAGTACAGCTAATTAATTAATTTCCTCACAGTTTGACTGTAGCTGTGTACAATTATAGTTATTGTATGATTACTACACAAACATCTACATGTATTCGACTGCTAGTGATTCAAACACATTTACTGAGATATGAATCCAGCGAGACACAGTAGAATAGTTTTTATCATTTATCATAGGCTGCAGAAAAAAGATCTTGTTGCAGTTTTACACCTGTCCAACATTGCACCGTGAATGAAATGGCATCCACTCTATCTGAAGAGAAGTACACTTGTAGAAATAACACATTTTGTATTTGTTCTGACTGTCAGTTCTGTTTCCACCCCAAAACATCACTACAAGCTCCCTGTTGTTCTTAGGTAAACTTAAATGTGTTTGATTTCTTTCGTGGACTGACTCTGATTTGTAAATAAATCAATGAGGTAAAATAATATCTTCTTGTTGAAGTTTCATTTGGGGGACTCTTTATCTGCCCTTTTCTCAACATTGCACTTGTTTAACCGCAGCCTACAGTGGTGGTACTTTTGTTTGAACCATGGAGTCTCTTGACAGTAAAATTAAAAAATGCAACCTTGTTATTTTTTCAGTAAGCAATATGTGTATGTTTACTTCTGTTTGCCTGTTTGGACAATTTGCTGTGACGTTGAGAACAAAGGTTTATTTGGCAAGTGCTGAAAGCTGTGCTTTCTTGTGATTATTGACTTCTTTGTCCTCATTGTCGCTGCTATGTTGGGCCAGATTTTAAAACTATTTGATAGGCCGCATATTGCCAGTTACAGTTCTGTAGGGTCTAAAGCAGGGATGGCCAACCTTTTCAGCAGGCGGGCCAAATTTCAGAAATAATATTTTCTGCCGGGCCACGCAACTAATTTTTTTTGGTGTTAATTACACAAGCAAGCGTGCTACAGCCTCGACCACATCATTGCTTCCCACTCCGCGGGCCGCAACATGACGTTTGGCGGGCCGCATACGGCCCGCGGGCCTCGTGTTGGCCACCCCTGGTCTAAAGCAAAGGTTCCCAAACCACTTATGGCCCGCCATCTGTCAGAAAGTGGCACGCGAGGCCTCGTTTCAGTCTAGACTTCAAGAGTTCACAATAGAGGAGGATAATGTTGCCCTCTTCATAAATCTGTTCGTATTTCCTGATGCCAAGCTCTGTCAATTACAGCAAAACCTTCAGCACGAAGTATTTGATTTGAAATACACTGCACTGAGATGTAAATTTCTGGAGCTGCTTGCTTCACCCTTAGCTGAGCATATGATTTTCATTCTGGCGACTATTGCCTGTCGAACAATTTGAACACTTGCGTTCAATTCGCCCAGAGATACATTTGTCGTTTTGGTTCGATTTACAGATGCGAGCAGTCATTTTCCGCAGTGATCGTTATAAAAACCAAGCAACGTTCCAGACTCACCAACAGTAACCTAGCTGCGCTTATGACTTTGGGTACGACAGATTTGTGCCCAGACATTGATAAAAGTTCATCTGAACTTAAGTAACTGTAATTGTAAATTAATTAAATTAATATCGATTTTCGAAATTAATTAACAATTTATTGTTAAATGAACTTTTGATTTTAAACCCCAAAAACTTACCGCAGTGTAGTACTGACACTGACTGCCTTTAAAGTTTTAGAATTTTGTTGACGAAAGTTAAGAAAGGTAAAATTTATATTGCACGACTTTTATAATTTTACTAGCTGACCCGGCCCGGCTTCGCCCAGGCCCTGGCGGGGATCTATCTATCTATCTATCTATCTATCTATCTATCTATCTATCTATCTATCTATCTATCTATCTATCTATCTATCTATCTATCTATCTATCTATCTATCTATCTATCTGTCTGTCTATCTATCTATCTATCTAGTCTGTCTGTCTGTCTGTCTGTCTGCTTGTCTGTCTGTCTGACCCGGCACGGCTTCGCCCAGCTCCCGGTGGGAGCATCTCATTTAATTCATATAAGCTCCCGTTCCCGTTCCCGACTATCTGTCTGTCTGTCTGTCTGACCCGGCCCGTCTTCGCCCAGACCCTGATGGGGAGCATCTCATTTAATTCATATAAGTAGTCATATAAGTTCCCGTTCCGACTATCTATCTGTCTGTCTGTCTGACCCGGCCCGGCATCGCCCAACTCCTGGTGGGGAGCATCTCATTTAATTCATATAAGTAGTCATATAAGTTCCCGACTGTCTGTCTGTCTGTCTGTCTGTCTGTCTGTCTGTCTGTCTGTCTGTCTATCTATCTATCTATCTGTCTGTCTGACCCGGCCCAGCCCATGGTGGAGAGCATCTCATTTAAATTATATAAGTAGTCATATAAGATCCCGTTCCCGACTATCTGTCTGACTGTCTGTCTGTCTTGGGTAAATGTAGGAGGGAGGAGGAAGAGGGAGGTGGAGGAGGGAAGAGGAGGGAGGAGACAGGAGGAGTAGGGAGGAATAGGAGGGAGGAGGAGGGATTAGGAGGAGGAGGGAGGAGGAGGAGGCGAGGAGGAGGCGAGGAGGAGGGAGGAGGAAGAGGGAGAAGGAGGGAGGAGGAGAACGCAGGAGGAGGAGGGAGCAGGAGGAGGGAGAGGGAGGAGGAGGAGAGAGTAGGAGGAGGGAGGAGGCGGAGGGAGAAGGAAGAGGGAGGAGGAACAGGGAGAAGGAGGAGAAGGAGGGGGAGGAGGAGGAGGGAAGAGGAGGAGGGGAGGAGGAGTTGGGAGGAGGAGGAAAGTGAAGGGAGGAGGTAGAGGGAGGAGGAGGAGGAGGGAGGCGGAGAGAGGAGGAGGGAGGAGGAGGAAGAGGGAGGAGGAGGAATGTGAAGGGAGGAGGGGGGAGGAGGTAGAGGGAGGAGGATGAGGAGGAAGAGGGAGGAGGAGGAAGAGGGAGGAGGAGGTAGAGGGAGGAGGAGGGAAGAGGAGGCAGGAGGCGGAGAGGGAGGAGGAGGAAGGAGGAGGGGGAGGAGGGAGGAAGAAGGAGGAGGAGTGATGAGGAGGAGGGAGGAGGAGGGAGGAGGAGGAATGTGAAGGGAGGAGGAGGGAGGAGGAGGAGAGGGAGGAGGAGGGGGAGGAGGGAGGAGGAGGAATGTGAAGGGAGGAGGAGGTAGAGGGAGGAGGAGGAGGGAGGAGGAAAAGGGAGGAGGAGGAAGGAGGAGGGGGAGGAGGGAGGAAGAAGGAGGAGGAGGGATAGGGAGGAGGGGGAGGGAAAGAGGAAGAGGGTAGGAGGAAGAGTGGAGAGGAGGAGGGAGGAGGAGGAGGGAGGAAAAGGGAGGAGGGAGGAGGAGAGAGGAGGAGGAGGGAGGAGGTAGGAGGAGGAAGAAGAGGGAGGCGGAGGGAGGAGGAGGAAGAAGGAGGAGGAAGAGGGAGGAGGATGGAGGAGGAAGAGGGAGGAGGAGGAAGAGGAAGGAGGAGGTAGAGGGAGGAGGAGGAAGAGGGAGGAGGAGGAAGAGGGAGGAGGAGGATGGAGGAGAGAGAGGGAGGAGGGGAAGAGGAAGAGGGTAGGAGGAGGAGGAGGGGAGAGGAGGAGAAGAAGGGAGGAGGAGAAGGAGGAGGGGAGAGGAGGAGGGAGGAGGCAGAGGGAGAAGAAGGGAGGAGGAAGGAGGAGAATGAGGAGGGGAGGAAGGAAAGGGAGGTGGAAGAGGAGGAGGAGGGAGGAGGAAAGAGGTAGGGGAGGAGGAGGTAGAGGGAGGAGGAGGAGGAAGGAAAGGGAGGAGGAAGAGAAGGAGAAGGGAGGAGGAGGAGAAGGGAGGAGGAGGGTGGAGGGAGGACGGTAGGAGGAGGAAGAGGGAAGAGGGAGAAGAAGGGAGAAGGAGGAGGGAGGATGATGAGGGAGAAGGAGGCAGGAGGGAGGCAGGAGGAGGGATGAGGAGGGAGAGGGAGGAGGAAGGAAAGGGAGGTGGAAGAGGAGGAGGAGGGAGGAGGAAAGAGGTAGGGGGAGGAGGAGGTAGAGGGAGGAGGAGGAGGAAGGAAAGGGAGGAGGAAGAGGATGAGAAGGGAGGAGGAGGGTGGAGGGAGGAGGAGGAGGTAGAGGGAGGAGGTAGGAGGAGGAAGAGGGAAGAGGGAGAAGAAGGGAGAAGGAGGAGGGAGGTTGATGAGGGAGAAGGAGGCAGGAGGAGAAGGAGGGAGGCAGGAGGAGGAGGAGGTATGAGGAGGGAGAGGGAGGAGGAGGGAAGATGAGGGAGGAGGTGGAGGGAGTAGGAGGGAGGAGGATGGAGGAGGAGGGGAGAGGAAGAGGGAGAAGGAAGAGGGAGAAGGAGGAGGGAGAGGGATGAGAGGGAGGAGGAAGAGGAGAAGGGTGGAGGGAGGAGGTAGAGGGAGGAGAAGAGAGGAGGAGAGAGTTCGCCATTCAGAATTCATACTCGTCTAGTTCTTCCCTTCTACACGACTGTAGATAACTTCCTTACACATAAAAAGATGAATTGTTATTGATATTGCCGCGGCATGGAGGAATATCAGCAGCAGAGTTGATCCAAAAAACCAAAGACTGAGATCTACGGAGAGCCATGAACGCCTACGCCAGCCGGCACGGCACTTGATGATGATGATTGCCGTGTGACGATTCTGTGTAGTCACGTCATTTTCTTCCCTTTCCCTAGCGTTTTGGTTCGGGGATTCTTTCATCATCATCATCATATATTTACGTACGTATTTTGGGAGGGGGAGGAGGGAGGAGGAGGAAGAAGAAAAAAAAAACTATGACAGTTGACAGCTTTGGAATGAAAGGAAGGCGTGTACAAAATTTCATCTCAATCGGATGGGCCGTTCGCGAACAAATAAAGGACATACATATATATTTACATATATATTTACATACATACACTTTGTTTTATATATATAGATAACGTAGTGGCCCGCTTAACTACCGAAAATAGTAGATATGGCCCTCGGCTTGAAAAGCTTGGGAACTACTGGTCTAAAGCAAAGAGTCCATTTTACATGTTGTTGTATCGAGAACTAGACTGGTTGTACCAAGCTACGTGGAGGGTCCCAAATAGCCCTGTCACAATGTTTCAAAATTATTCTCTTTATAGCCCTGGCTGGGATAGGTCTTTACCTGCCAACCCTCCTCCGTTTTCCCCGGACTCACTGTCACTCTTTCTTTCGACCTAAGGACCTATTTCCTGTCGTGTTCCTCTGGCTGATCCATATATATAACACAGTGCTCGTTGGAATAAACTAAAACTTGATTTATTAAATCAATACAGGACAGCACAGAAAAACATCGAGGCAGTTAACACAGAAAGTTCTAAACCGACACCACACAGATAAAGTTCAGGCACATGGCCTCAAGTAGCCATAGTCACAGTCCCAGCTTCATAAACTGTCCGATCT
Source organism: Cepaea nemoralis (assembly GCA_014155875.1). Classification (NCBI taxonomy): domain Eukaryota; kingdom Metazoa; phylum Mollusca; class Gastropoda; order Stylommatophora; family Helicidae; genus Cepaea; species Cepaea nemoralis. The sequence continues at coordinate 675,991 of JACEFZ010014381.1, forward strand.
GTCCATATACATCTCACCCTGTTTGCTGGAATCTCCTTCCTTCCCGGGAATTGGGTGTAAGTTCAACAGGCTTCTGTAGAAACAAACTTCCAGGTTTCCATGGCCCACTTTAGTTATCAAATGTTCTAGGGAAGTGCCATGTAATCACCTGTCATAATGTCAGGTAGGAAATAATGTCCTGGAGAATAGTTCTCATATAATAATGGGTGTGTCTGAGTGATTGGCGGGGTCCAGCCAAAAATACAAAAGGACTCAATCCAAACGTATCGAGATGACTGGTGATGTGTCAGTACAGCTGATGGTCATTCTTTCAAGGTCAGCAGTGGCTCTATCTTGTAGAGATCATATTCTTAAAACAGGCATGGCCCAAACCCTGCCATGGCATAGTCATAACCTGCTTTCTGCGTAGAGCCCTGTCGAGACCTTCAGCTCTGTTCACTACTTTCAAAAGAAGAACCCTTTTCCTTCCACCAGTAGTAGACCTTTTTAAAAATGTCTCAATCTTTAACTTGAACTCTTGACATTCGGCCGTGGATGGCCATCAGTAGAAACGGACATGAATCCTCCAGAAGCCGCACCAGTGCACATTTGGCGCAGGGCGCTCCATCGGGACTACCCGAAAGATCAAGACAATATATTACTCGCTCCATGTAAAGATTGTGGTATGAAGATAACCCAAAGAACCATCTTTCATGGAGATTGAGCGAACAAGAGAACTGAGAGCTTCCGAAAGCCGTTTCCCCCTGTTTACCAAAACTGAAAGAATGTATAAGGACATGGACCACTGGCGTTTCGCTACATAGGCCCCCTCTTAAGAAAGTCGAACCCTACGAACTTTCTACTGTCAGTGGTTCTGTTCGAATGACCCCACCCTCACATTCAACCATAGGATGTCCGTGATAGGAAATCTGCTCCCACATTCTCCCTTCCGGGGATGTATTCGACCGTGAACTGATACGGTTGTAGGAGCAATGACCATCTCATTAACCTCGCGTTCAGTTTCTTAGAAGTTGCCAAGAACGTCAGAGGTTGATGGTCAGATTGCACTTTGAACTGGTACTCCATACAGATAAGGTTGAAATTTCTGTACCGCCCACACTAGAGCTAGACATTCCCGTTCGACGGTGGAGTAATTCCGTTCGGCGGGTAACAGTTTTCGACTGGCATATGCCACCGGACACAGCACCGAAGGATTATCTCGCCCTTCCTGCAACAGAGTTGCCCCAATCCCTATGTTACTCGCGTCGGTTCTCAGAACAAACGTTTTCTCCAAATCTGGGAGTTGCAGGACTGGCCTATCCACCAACGCCTGTTTCAGCTTCCCATAAGCCTCTTCACAGCTCGGGGTCCAGACTATAGGATCTGGCGATCCTTTCTTCAGGGTTTCGGTTAACGGCGCCCCTATTTCGTTGAACTTCGGAATGAATTTCTGGTAAAACCCACACAGAGACAAGAAAGACCTAACATCTTTTTTGGATTTAGGACGGGGTGCGAGACGGACCTTTTCAATATTCTTTTCTTCCGGTACCAGTCCCCCTGGGGTAATAGTATGTCCCAGAAATTCCAAGGATTGATAGCCAATCATGCATTTGGCTGGACGGGCGGTTAACCCTTCCTCTTTTAATCTTATGAAGATTTGTTCCAAGGATTTCAGGTGATCACTCAGATTGTCAGACGCGATGAGAATATCATCCATAAACGAGACGACAGAGGGATCCCTTAAAGGGTCTAATAACTTTCTCATCATGCGTGTGAACACACTGGGCGCATTGCTCAGCCCAAAAGGCATCACCTTAAATTCGTAATGGCCGCTCGGAGTACTGAAAGCGAGCATGGGCCGAACCTCAGGCTTCACAGGGATCTGATAATATCCCCGACTTAAATCGATTTTTGAGAAGTACTTTGCCCTATTTAATCTGGCAAATAGTTGATTTGTGTTTGGTAACGGCTCAACTTGGAATGTTGTACAACTGTTTAAATGCCTGTAATCAATACATAAGCGGTGCTCCCCGCTTGGCTTCCTCAACAAGACAACCCCGGCATTATAAGGAGAAGTCGAAGGAGTTATGATGTCATCATCCAGAAGCTTCTGGATTTCGGCTTCCAGAGCCTTCTCTTTCGAAAAGGGCACTGGATATATTTTTTGGCGAACGGGGTCTTGGGTAGTCAGAGTCATATCAAACTCGACCAACCCTGTCCGCCCTGGCCGATCGGTAAGGATCTGCTGATGGGACTCCAACAAACGGATGACCAGATCTGTTTCTTCAGCCGACAGATCAGGATTTATATGTACATCCCTATAGGTTTCTCCAGGGTGTAAAGGATACCCCCTATCCGCGTCTTCGCCCGATTCAGTTTCCATCGCGACCGCCATAGTCATGAGTGGGAGAGAAGTACCATCGGATCGTTCCTCATATTTTTTGAGGAGGTTAATGTGGAAGATTTTAGATTTCCCCCTGATCCGGATAGCATAATTGGTACGGGACACAACCCTTTCCACCGGGAAAGGTCCCTGCCAACCAATTTCGAGTTTATTGGAACCTACTGGAAGTAACAACAGAACCCGATCCCCCACTTTAAGAGACCTATCTTTCGTCCTTCTATTGTAGTAGGCCGCGTGTCTCTTTCTGGCCGCTCTCAGATTCTGAGCTGCCAAAGCCCAACCCGTCTGGAGTTTCTTCTTTAACTCTTCGACGTATTTATATGAGGATACAACTTCTTCGGAAGTTTCTTCCTCTGTCCAACATCTCAATAGGGCTTCTAAGGGACCCTTAATAGGTCTCCCGAATAGTAGAGTGGCTGGTGGCAACCCGGTCGACCCATGGGGAACCTCCCGATAGGCGAACAAGGCGGCCGAGATATACTCATCCCATCTGTCTGGTTTCTCTTGAGCCAGCTTCCGAAGCATGGTCATCAAGGTACCATTAAACCTCTCTACTTGCCCATTAGACTGAGGGTGGTACGGGCTTGTGTGAATGTGGTTAGTCTGGAAGATACGAAAGACTTCTTCCATCAGCTTACCACAGAACTGAGACCCATTGTCCGTTAGGATCTGGTTGGGAAATCCCAACCTAGTAAAGGTCTCCATCAGTGCATCAGCCACTCGCTTAGAGTCGATTGTGGCCAACGGTATCGCCTCGCCCCACATGGAACAGCAATCCACCATCGTGAGAATGTACTTATTCCTCTTCCTAGTCCGAGGAAGAGGACCAACAAGATCGATGGCAACTCTCTCGAAAGGAGAGTTCATAATGGGCATGTCTCCCAGGACTACCGGAGCTGTCCAGTGTTTTGGTGCCACACGCTGGCACTCTGGGCACGACTTGACGTACCTACGCACGTCTCCAGTCATCCCTGGCCAGTAGTAATGGCAGGAAATGCGCTGGAGAGTTGCCCCGACACCCATATGTCCACTGAATGAAATGGTGTGTCCCATATGAAGAAGCTGTTCCCGATAAGCCTTAGGAACTACCAGCTGTCCATGCTGGTGATTCCTCCACTCCGGCTCTCCGGTACAGTAACCGATTCTTCATATAATACTGACCCCGTCTTGGTGGGTCAGAACTTTTGGGCAACTGATTGAAGCAAGGTTGCAAAGTAGCATCCTGGCTTTGAGCAGCTCGTAACTCCCCAGGCAAGGGATTCACGATCAAGGCCGGCGTCTGCTCATCCTCCGATTGAGATCTGGTTTGCATCGCCCCTACGTACATGGGTTCGGTTGGAATCCCTAGAAAGACGTAGCGACAACCCAAGATCATTGGGAAGATAGGATCTAGCAGAACGGCTGCCTGTATAGTGCCGGTAACATATTTTGATTTGATGTCTACCTTCGCAATTGGAAGAGACATCGCTACCGCACTCTTTGTCGCCGTTTGAATCTCAATAGATTCCCCGGTTAGCTGCTCCGGGCTCACTAAGTGTGATGAAATTACAGCCTCAAACTGCAGACCGGTGTCATAGAGACACTCAACTGGTTGTCCGTTCACAAGTACCGTTTCTACTACTGGTGGTTTTTCTGAATCATTGTTCCCAAGATCCCTCCCTTCTACTTCCTTGTGATACCCTTCCCCGGTTTCTACAAGACAAGCAGCATAGTGAGAGTCTTTCTGTTTACGCCGGCAATCAACCGTATTGTGTGTGGGAGATTTGCAATAGGCGCACCACTTTTCACTCCATTTTCTTTTAGGAGATCCAGGTGGACTCTTACCAGAGGGTTTCTTAATAGGAACTTTCTCGAAAGGATCCTCCTTCTTGGTGTGAGCTGTTTTATGGTTCTTCTTCTTTCCAGACCAGGTGTCTGGTGGTCGGGGATTGGGTTGTGACAATTCCCCATTATCCCCATGAGCTAGCACATACCTTTCCTGCCAATGTGTTGACTATGTCTAACCTTTCTGCCCCATTTTCAAGCAAGAAGGTTTGCAATGGCTTAGGCATCATCCTCTTCATTTGGTCCACGACCACTAATTCTTCCAAACTTTCATAGTCGTTAGCAAATCCAGCTAATGACATCCACTTCAAAAGGTAAGACTTCAGGCGAACACTGTAGGCTGCGAACATCTCTCCTGGCTCTCTCTTGGACTTTCTGAACTGCTGACGGTATGTATGGGCTGTCATCTGGAACCTTTTCAATAATGCTTTTTCCAGCGCCTCATAATCATTCTCCATACCAGGTGGCAACCTTGAGTAGACCTCGTACGCTGTCCCCCTCAGGCCCTGCGAGATTTTCAAGTTCCATTTCCCACGTTCCAGTCCCATAGCCAAAGCCATCGACTGGAATTTTTGAAGATACTGGTCGATCTTCTCTTTGTGTTCATCGAACGGGAGCAAAGGGAACTTCATTGCCTGATATGGACCGCCACTAGAAGATGTTGAGTCAGGGAGAACTGCGCCTCCCACTGCACCCTCGGTTTCCTTGGCAGTTTGAGCTTTTAAGCTCCAACTCCCTCATACGAAACTCATGGTCTCTGACGGCCTGCTCTGCCTCCATTTTCTTGGCTTCGCGCACCGCCTGTCTGAAGTCTCTTTCCACTTCCTGCACATATTTCTGTAACTCCGCTCCATCATAGCCCATCTCACGCCCTGTAGCCTGTACGTCAGCGACATTAAACCCAGCTGATGCCATCTTAAACTCAGAGGGAAATGTATACAATTCTATATCAAAACTTTATCGATCAAATAACAATTGGATAGTTTATACGACCACAACACGTCATATGTCGGTCAGTCTGTGTCAGGCAGAGTACAGACAATAGCCAGGCACGGTAGGCAGAACCTATTGATAGTAGACAAGGATATCTGTCCCCTATCACTATATCAGCCAGAACTCCACCAGGATTTCAAATATCCCGCGACGTGCCCCCAGAAATTGTAACAAGCTATGTAGAGGGTCCCAAATAGCCCTGTCACAATGTTTCAAAATTATTCTCTTTATAGCCCTGGCTGGGATAGGTCTTTACCTGCCAACCCTCCTCCGTTTTCCCCGGACTCACTGTCACTCTTTCTTTCGACCTAAGGACCTATTTCCTGTCAGTGTTCCTTCTGGCTGATCCATATATATAACACAGTGATCGTTGGAATAAACTAAAACTTGATTTATTAAATCAATACAGGACAGCACAGAAAAACATCGAGGCAGTTAACACAGAAAGTTCTAAACAGACACAACACTGATAAAGTTCAGGCACATGGCCTCAAGTAGCCATAGTCACAGTCCCAGCTTCATAAACTGTCCGATCTGTCCATATACATCTCACCCTGTTTGCTGGAATCTCCTTCCTTCCCGGTAATTGGGTGTAAGTTCAACAGGCTTCTGTAGAAACAAACTTCCAGGTTTCCATGGCCCACTTTAGTTATCAAATGTTCTAGGGAAGTGCCATGTAATCACCTGTCATAATGTCAGGTAGGAAATAATGTCCTGGAGAATAGTTCTCATATAATAATGGGTGTGTCTGAGTGATTGGCGGGGTCCAGCCAATAATACAAAAGGACTCAATCCAAACGTATCGAGATGACTGGTGATGTGTCAGTACAGCTGATGGTCATTCTTTCAAGGTCAGCAGTGGCTCTATCTTGTAGAGATCATATTCTTACAACAGGCATGGCCCAAACCCTGCCATGGCATAGTCATAACCTGCTTTCTGCGTAGAGCCCTGTCGAGACCTTCAGCTCTGTTCATACTTTCAAAAGAAGAACCCTTTTCCTTCCACCAGTAGTAGACCTTTTAAATGTCTCAATCTTTAACTTGAACTCTTGACATTCGGCCGTGGATGGCCATCAGTAGAAACGGACATGAATCCTCCAGAAGCCGCACCAGTGCGCATTTGGCGCAGGGCGCTTCATCGGGACTACCCGCAAGATCCAAACATATATTTACTCGCTCCATGTAAAGATTGTGTTATGAAGGATAACCCAAAGAACCTATCTTTCATGGAGATTGAGCGAACAAGAGAACTGAGAGCTTCCGAAAGCCGTTTCCCCCTGTTTCCCCAAGAATAAAAGAATGCATAAGGACATGGGCCACTGGCGTTTCGCTACACTGGTGAGTTGCTGACACCATCATCATGTGTGTTGTTGACTGGCGTGGGTGGTCATGCTGCTCCACATCTTGTGACCTCCAACAGCATGGAAGACAATTCATTCGCTGACACCCTTTCATGCCTTGACACCAGGCTATAAACAAAATCTTATCTTACTGTCTTCCTCTGTTTTCTCCTTCCACAAATCTTTCCAGTTGTCACAGCATGCTCCAGTTTTTCTCTTCTCATAATTTAGGTAGAAAATGATGCTTGCCTCTTTATGATGTTTGGGATAAGCTATCTTTGTGTCTTAGCATCATTCAGAACATTTATATTACTCATTTTTACTGTCCAAGGAATAATAAGTATTCTTCTTATCTGAATCCTGTCATCACTCTAGAAAATAATGGAATCTTGGTTCTACTGTTAACTGGTTCTATTACAGTAGCCAAGCGTGTTGGTTCCTTGCTTGGTTGGTAAATGCGTTACGGATGCAATTTGTAATCCCACATACCGCGTTCGAAACACAGCTGCGGGCGATTTGACAGCAGAATATCTTGCGTTGGTTTTCATAAAATGGTTTAGGTACCGGTCATTCAAAAAGCAATGCAAACTACTGAACGTAAACTTGCCAAGATTAACATACCCAAACAATGCTTTGGTTGACTGCATTGTCTTGTAAAGGAGATGCAGCTACCTTTATTTTTCTTGGTTGATTGTAAATCCTTTGGAAGACTTAGTTCTGTTTCCATTGCAGAGAGGCGTATCAGCATGTAGGCAGGTCATGCCATGATTCAGCACAGCACATGTAGACTGGCTGGGGTTAGACAGGGCTGATACTTGTCCTTGGGAAGGGGTACCTCCTGTTAAAGGAAAAGTAAGTCGCCTCCTTCCCTCCTCTGTCAGTAAATATATAAGTGTCTCCTCTGTTAACAATTGTATAACTGTCTCCTTTGTCAGTAATTGTATAACTGTTACCTCTTTCAGTAATTGTATAATTGTCTCCTTTATGACTTGTGTAATTGTCTCCCTTGTCAATAATTGTATAACTGTCTCCTTTGTAAATAATTGTATAACTGTTACCCTCTTTAGTAATTGTATAATTGTCTCCTTTATTAATAATTGTTTTTATTGTATAAATGGTACCCCTTTTAGTAATTGTATAATTGTCTCCTTTGTGAATAATTGTATAATTGTCTCCTTTGTCAATATAAATATAATTGTCTCCTCTGTCAGTAAGTGTATGTCTCCTCTGTCAATTGTAGGTGTCTCCTTTGTCAGTAATTGCATAACTGTCTCCTCTGTCAATAACTGTATACGTGTCTCCTCTGTCAGTAATTGTATGCCTTTTTGTCAATAATTTTATAACTGTCTACTCTGTCAATAATTGTCTCCTCTGGCAATAGTTGTAAGATTATTTCCCTTATCAATAAATGCACACTTGTCTCCTCTGCCAATAAGTTTATACTTCGTCGGTAATTTTCTTCTGTCAGTATATGTACCCATGTTGGGGACGTCGTGGTGGCTGGACGTTCACAGGCCGGCTCGGTGATCACGGGTTTGAATTTCTATCTCAGTGAAGTTATCTCATGTTGGACCCCAGAAGTAGACCATGCTTGGAAAGCAAAGAGAGCTGCAGTGAAGCAGCTAAAGAAAGTGCGACAGACACCTCAAAGCTCACGAGAGGAAGTGGACACAGCGGAAAATGTCAAGAAAGACAAGGTGGAGGTTTTCAAGCGCTGTGCTGCAGAGGCCAAAAAGGCAAAATGGGAATGTTTCATGAAGGAGATTGGAGGTGATAAAACACTGCAAAAATTCTGGAAACTGCACAGGCAAATGCAGAGAAAATGATCGGCCGATGACAGTGGGAACAATCTATAGAGATGATGGTGTGCGCGTGACAACAGACAAAGAGAAAGGGGAGGCGTTTCTCCAGAGATTTTTAGAGCAGACCAATCATAATGATGCGGACACCAGGGATGCAGTTAGAGAGGAGTTATCTGGCACCACGAAGAATATGCAGTATGAAGACATCATACGGGTGGAAGATGTTAAACACATTTTGAAAAAGGCAAAAGACACGGCACCAGGGCCCGATGGGGTCAGGTATGGCCATATGAAGGGTTTGAGCGAAGCAGACCTGGAGGAGATGACCGACAGCTTTAACCAGAGCATTAGGACAGCATCAGTACCGCAGGATTGGGTGCACAGCTATCTCATCCCTCTCCCAAAACCATTCAAGGATCAGTCAAAGCTTAGCGGCTTTAGGATCATCACCCTTCAAAATACATTTGGGAAGGTTTTAGAGAAGATAGTCGCTGTTAAGCTGCAGGATTTTTTGGAAAGGGGGAAGCTTCTTCCAAGAGGCCTGGGGAGCTACAGGCCAGGAAAAGATACCTGGTCTAATGCAGCCACTTTTGCCTTTGATGTTTATGAGGGGTTCCAGAGTAGACAGGAAACGATGGCGGTAGCGCTTGATCTTGAGGATGCGTACAATAGAGTTCGATATGATATTTTGATGACTGCACTGATGGAGAAGGGGGTCAATCCCTGGTTGGTGAACTGGATAGCAGCCGTCCTGCACTCTCGTCGGGTTGCTCTCCGTCTGGGCGCATGGACCTCAGAGCCACATATGTTAACCCCGGGACTGCCACAGGGATCTGCAGTCTCACCGGTGCTCTTTAATGTGTATACGAGCAAGATTGCAAACCTAGAAGCACCAGGGGTTGGAAGAATACTAACATTTGCAGATGATATTCTTGCATATAGGCAGGGGAGAGATAGGGAGCAAACAGCCCAGGAGTTACAGGCGACAGTAGATGAAGTGATTTACTGGTGCACAGAAATGAGTGCTGTCATCCACCCGGAAAAGGCGGCTGTTTTGTGGTGCTCTCTGGACAACAGGATTGTAAGAGCTGATGTCCCAAGCCTCGCGATAGATGGTAGAAATGTCAGCAGAGAGAACAAACTGAAGTATCTGGGGATCACATTTGACAGGAGCCTATCCTTCAAGGACCATGTGGAGAGGGTTGTGACAAGAACTCAAAAGGGACTCAATGCACTTAAAACTATGGCTGCAATGGACATAGAGCAGAGAATGCTTTTCACACTATACCAGCACTTGATCCTCTCAGTAATTGATTATGGATTAGGTCTGCTCACTGTCTCAGAGAGTCAGATGGTGAAGTTAGAGCGCATACAGAACGAAGCTATCCGGGTCATTCTGGGATGCACTAGAGACACCCCAGTAGTGTGTATGCGTTACACCCTTGGTCTGCCGACTGTTGCTGGTAGGCTCAAGGTGATGCAGGCGAAGGCATACCTCAGAGTAGCTGCAGACACAGACCACCCACTGCATGAGGCGCTGGACGCAGTTAAGGGTCAGCGACTGATAAGAGGGAAATCATGGATGGCTCAAGGCGGAGGATACGATCAGACAGGTGTGCCCCCTGGAGAACATTAGGCGTGGAGAGGAGTGGGTCAGAGTGCCAGCGGAGCAGTCAGACTTGTGCAGAGTTATAATCACATTAAGCCGGGAGTGCAGGGAGTGGCCAGCAGGGGCCACGGAAGTGGAAATCCAGCAACTAATTCAGGACAATGCTCACTCGAGTGATGTGATTATCTACACAGATGGTTCGGTGTCAAGAGGTGAGAGAAGTGGCTGGGGTTTCATAGCCAAAGCTAATGGTCGATGTTTGGAACAGGAGAGCCTGGCATATGATACCACAACATCCAGCTTAAGAATGGAAGTGGAGGCAGTCACTGCGGCTCTCCGCTGGATGGAGAATACGACACACACACACATCGTGATTGTAACTGACTCAGAAAGCATGCTGACGTAGGGTGAGGACAGGCAGCTTCGTGCGAAGTGGCTTGCTTCGCTTCGCACGGGTGACAAGCATCGCCTGGATCTTTTCTCCGGGGCATGCCGGTGTGCTGGGAAATGAACAGTCGGACAGATTGGCTGGCTCAGCAGAACTTGGTGGAGTACTGATACATGACAAGGCAGACGTGGTTGCGGCCTTGTGGGAGCTCGTGCACACCTCGGAGGAGCAAATGGATTACCATGGTCTGGCAAGAATGAGACAACGAGGATTGACGAAGGGATCTGGCCGACGCTCAGCGCTCAAAGGAAAGGCGAGACGGACATATAATCGGATTGCTACTGGTACTATTAGTGTTGGAACTCTTCGCTGGCTGCTGAGGATGGGGACGAAGCGCTTATGGGAATGCCCCGAATGCTGTGATATCGTCCTTAATCAATCAATCAATCACCAGAAAGAGGCTGTGTTGTGTTTGCGATGCATTGTACCCGACTACGACACGACTGAGCTGTGGTTGAGTTTACTTGTACCCGACTACGACACGACTGAGCTGTGGTTGAGTTGACTTGTACCCGACTACGACACGACTGAGCTGTGGTTGGGTTGACTTGTACCCAACCATCGACCAGACAGCGAATGAACTGTGGTTGAGTTGACTTGTACCCGACTACGACACGACTGAGCTGTGGTTGAGTTGACTTGTACCCGACTACGACACGACTGAGCTGTGGTTGAGTTGACTTGTACCTAACCATCGACCAGACAGTGACTGAGCTGTGGTTGAGGTTGACTTGTACCCGACCATCGACCAGACAGCGACTGAGCTGTGGTTGAGTTGACTTGTACCCGACCATCGACCAGACAGCGACTGAGCTGTGGTTGAGTTGACTTGTACCCTAACCATCGACCAGACAGCTGACTGAGCTGTGGTTTGAGTATGCACTTGTACCCGACATCGACCAGACAGCGACTGAGCTGTGGTTGAGTTGACTTGTACCTAACCATCGACCAGACAGTGACTGAGCTGTGGTTGGAGTTGACTTGTACCCGACCATCGACCAGACAGCGACTGAGCTGTGGTTGAGTTGACTTGTACCCTACCATCGACCAGACAGCGACTGAGCTGTGGTTGAGTTGACTTGTACCCGACCATCGACCAGACAGCGACTGAGCTGTGGTTGAGTTGACTTGTACCCAACCATCGACCAGACAGTGACTGAGCTTGTGGTTGAGTTGACTTGTACCCGACCATCGACCAGACAGTGACTGAGCTGTGGTTGAGTTGACTTGTACCCGACCATCGACCAGACAGTGACTGAGCTGTGGTTGAGTTGACTTGTACCCGAACCATCGACCAGACAGCGACTGAGCTTGTGGTTGAGTTGACTTGTACCTAACCATCGACCAGACAGTGACTGAGCTGTGGTTGAGTTGACTTGTACCTAACCATCGACCAGACAGCGACTGAGCTGTGGTTGAGTTGACTTGTACCTAACCATCGACCAGACAGCGACTGAGCTGTGGTTGAGTTGACTTGTACCCAACCATCGACCAGACAGTGACTGAGCTGTGGTTGAGTTGACTTGTACCCGACCATCGACCAGACAGTGACTGAGCTGTGGTTGAGTTGACTTGTACCTAACCATCGACCAGACAGTGACTGAGCTGTGGTTGGGTTGACTTGTACCTAACCATCGACCAGACAGTGACTGAGCTGTGGTTGAGTTGACTTGTACCCGACCATCGACCAGACAGTGACTGAGCTGTGGTTGAGTTGACTTGTACCCGAACCATCGACCAGACAGCGAATGAGCTGTGGTTGAGTTGACTTGTACCCAACCATCGACCAGACAGCGACTGAGCTGTGGTTGAGTTGACTTGTACCCAACCATCGACCAGACAGCGAATGAGCTGTGGTTGGGTTGACTTGTACCCAACCATCGACCAGACAGTGACTGAGCTGTGGTTGAGTTGACTTGTACCCAACCATCGACCAGACAGCGAATGAGCTGTGGTTGGGTTGACTTGTACCCAACCATCGACCAGACAGTGACTGAGCTGTGGTTGAGTTGACTTGTACCCAACCATCGACCAGACAGCGACTGAGCTGTGGTTGGGTTGACTTGTACCCAACCATCGACCAGACAGTGATTGAGCTGTGGTTGAGTTTACTTGTACCCAACCATCGACCAGACAGTGATTGAGCTGTGGTTGAGTTGACTTGCCCCCGACCATCGACCAGACAGTGATTGAGCTGTGGTTGAGTTTACATGTACCCAACCATCGACCAGACAGCGACTGAGCTGTGGTTGAGTTGACTTGTACCCAACCATCGACCAGACAGCGACTGAGTTGTGGTTGAGTTGACTTGTACCCGACCATCGACCAGACAGCGACTGAGTTGTGGTTGAGTTGACTTGTACCACACATGTCAGGATCTTAAACTTGGCTCGCTTTCCTAACAAGTGTGAGACAGTACAAATACAACGTGATTTGACGTAAGACTCAACGACACATCGTTCGATGGATTTATTAACGTATCAAATACAGAACGATGATCACAAGTATATATAATGGATACTTTACAACTTACATCCACAATACAGTTCACAAGTCTGACTCGCAAGATGTTCAGACACTCGCCTTTCAATACAGAAACCATACAACGCCTTTCTCTCAATCACACGTCCGTCATGTTCCGTGTCCCAGAGCTGTCTGGACCTGGTTCGCAACTTGCCTCCTGCCTGACGTGGCGTCACATGGCAGGCGTGCGTCTTGCGTTGGCGGCCTGACCACTGGTCAGCCAGCGATCTCGCAGGCCGGTAACTCCTATTTGCCTGCCGGCGCAACGAAGTTGTTGCATCCCTTACTGGGAGCTAAGTCGCCTGGCGGTCCGTAACGATGTCCCTGCATCGCTGTCCCCTGTCGGACTCTGACACGCTCCCCCGGTAAAATCCATGAAAGATGTCGTCTTTCATGTATAATGTCTGTACCTGTTGGGTTAATAGTATACCCTTGTCAGAGTCTACCTTTCCATTGTTATACACACCGTTATCAAAAATACACACATGGCATAGAAATATATAAGAACTGGGAGTTGGGTACAACGACATGTGGTGCTTCATGTTTAACACATATCAGGCTTCACCCTCTCGATGGCTGGTTACCTCAATTGTATTATCACCCAGTCAGATCAGTAGTACCAGCTTCACGCATCTACGTCGCAGCAATTTGAAAAAAAATAATAATATGGTTCTTGAAACAAAAAACCATCTAGCCAGACTGAAATACGGCTTTATATAAGTCGTATAAAACACTCCAACCCTGTCCTTACATGGCCAGGAGTTCTTGTGTTGGTATACAATGTTGGCAACACTCCGCCATGCCCAGTAGATGCCTGCCTGTGGTGTCAACACTTTAACAACATGTTATATTACACACAACACATTAGCATATACATTTCAAATTATGGCCCTTTGTGTGAAAATGTAATAACAATAAATGAAAGGGAAATAATTTTAACATTAGTGAAACACAATAATTTACAATAACTATTTAATTTCTTAGTGTCATTGCTTGACGTTTCTTCATATTAACGAGAAAAAGTCGGTAATATGAATACGTTAATCAAGATATGATTCTAAGATTACATTAGAGAAATAAATAAACACACAATTCGTGTATTCAATTTTATAGAATCCTAAACATTTTAGAATCGTCAAAACTTTTTAACCTTTTATATGTTGTCTGCTATTTTTGTTCTAAATTTCTAATTAATCCGGAAGTACACACGAGCACTAAAATCAGCTGATGGTAAAGCTTGTAGAACACACCTGTTCCGGTTTGATGTAGTTTAAGGAAGGTACACTGTTCTCAAAGTTCGTGTTGGATTTTGGTACACAATCTTCTGGATTACGATCGAATGTTCATGTGTTAGATGTTTCAGTCGAACACTAAAGATTTCGGTTCACTGCAGAGGTGTAGAAAAGTCGTCACTGTTAATTTTTTACTTTCACACTCGTAATTAAAATGTTCCTGGAAGATTCAACACGAAGTTATCACTGTCACGTTGGATAATTCGCTTCAGGTAAGAGCGAATGTGACACTGTTCTTGTACGTAATATATACAGTTAATAAAGTTCGCTTTCTACCACATACTGCACATTTATACACGACAATCACTACATGAACTAGTAAAATAAGAACACTATATATAATGGGAGTAATCCCTATCACAATATTGTAGACATTACACAGCTTTTTGTGAATGAAAAACCACTATTCACTGCTAAATGGCAGTGTCGGTCTGAGTGTATTTCTACATACTGCACTCAGACATTGGTGCTCACTGGGTCGGTCGGACAGCGTGACAAAAGATCGGCAGTTGAATTGGTTCTGCCTGGGATATGTCGAACCTCAAAGCTATAATCTTGAAGTTTCAAAGACCAACGCGCTACCATATGGTTCGATGGCACACCTGAATTCATCCATCGTAAGGGGCTGCTGTCCGATTCTACGATGAAATGGCGTCCTAGAAGAAATCTAGATAATTTTGTAATACCTACTACTAAAGCTAGGGCTTCCAATTGAGGAATGGACCAATCCCGCTCTCGGGCCTTCAGCTTCCTGGATACAAAATAAACGGGGTGGAGAGTGTTGTTATACTCCTGCAACAGGACTGCTCCAATCGCCACGGAGCTAGCATCTGTGCGTAATCTGAAAGGTAAACGGATATCGGGCAATTTAAGGATAAGATTATGTTCATTCTTATCAGAAAAACATGATAGCACTTTATGAAATGCGATTTTTAGGCATTGATCGTGTACAATTTTCTCTGGTTTATCTTTTGTTAGTAGATTAGTAAATACCCTCGGTCAGTTCAGAAAAATCAGGAATAAACTGCCGATAGTAATTTATTAAGCCCAACAAACTTCTGACTTGTTTTTAGTAGTCGGAAGTGAGAGTTTTAGTATCTTGGACACAATTTTATCGTCTGTCGTGACAAAGCCATTGGATATTTTGTAACCCAAGAATGATATTTCCTGGTAGGCTATGTCTACTTTTGCAGGCTTCACTGTCAGTCCGTGCTGTCTGATCCGTTCAAATGTTTGGTCTAATGTCTTAATGTGCTCCGTCATTGTCTCTGTGTGAATGCATATGTCGTCAATATAGCAGATTATGTTAGGAATGTCTATTAGAAGTAGTCGTGTCATACGTACGAATGTGGCTGGGGCGTTAACGAGCCCAAATGGAAGTTTGCACCATTCGTACAGTCCCCAAGGTGTGGCAAATGCTGTCAGATGTCTGCTCTGTTCGTCTACTGCAATCTGCCAATAACCTTTCGTCATGTCTACAGTCGTAAAGAACCTAGCGTCTGTCAGTTCTGTCAAAAGATCGTCAGTGTTTGCCATTGGCTCAAGATCTAGAACAGTTATTTTATTCAGTTTTCGGTAGTCGATGCACAGTCTTATTGTATTGTCCTTTTTGCGTACTATGACCATGGGAGATGAGTAGTCTGATTGGATCGTCTTATGATGTTATTTTTCTCTAAGTTGATGATTTCTTGATGTAAATGTTTGTAATGTAATGGGATGGTGTATGGTCTGCATTTAATGGGTGTGTTTGATGTGAGTGCGATGTGATGCTGTACTAATTCTGTTTGTCCTGGGTTGTTGGAAAAGATGGTGTTGTACTGTTGTATAAGTTGTTTGCAACTGTCTGTGTCTGCTTGAGTTAAATTTTGGGTTGATTTTGATCTCCTTCAAGCAGTCTGTCGTGTCTAATGCAGGTGTTGGAATTTCGTCACTAGCATCGTCGTCTTCGTGATCTATTATCACTGTACAAGCTGTTGTATCGTCTTGTTCGTCGTCTCTGTTGTGGTATGGTCTTAGCATATTTATGTGAAATATTTTGTGTTTGTCTTTTATAAGGATCTCGTAGTCTACAGGTGAAATCTGTCTTGTCACTTTAAAAGGTCCCTGCCAAGAATCAGTCAGAAGGTGTCTGTCACTAGGTAGCAGAAGAAGAATGTCCTGTCCAGGTGTCAATGTTATTGTCCTGTTACCTTTGTCAGCATACTGTCTATAAGTAGCACCAGATAGTTTTAGTGCATTCTTTGCAATAACACAAGATTTGATGATTCTTTCACGCAATGATGTCACATATAAGTATGATGATATGGGTTTAAGCACTGGTGTAGAGTCAGTTAGCATTTGGTGGTAAATGGTCAATGGGCCACGTGGTTTGGCACCATAGATAAGTTCAAAAGGAGAGAAACCGGTACTAGCATGTGGTACCTCGCGATAAGCAAAAAGAATAGCTGGTAGATATACATCCCAGTTGTTGGGGTGTTCTTGCGTTACTTTTGCAAGCATGTGCTTAAGATCCCCGTTAAACTTTTCTATTACTCCGCTACTGTGAGGATGGTGGGGGGAATTGAAACACTGCTTCACTCCCAGCATTTTGGTGAAAGCTTGGGTGGATGCGGCAATAAACTGTGTGCCCCTATCAGATTGGATAGTATCTGGAAAACCTACTATGCCCCCTAGAAAAATATGGAAGAACACTTCCATTATGTCATTGGCAGTTATGTTCTTTAACGGAATAGCTTCTGGCCAGCGACTACATTGATCAATGACAGTTAGAATAAATTTATTCCCTCTAGTTGTTGTATGACTAAGAGGGCCCACTATGTCAACCGATAGCTTTTCAAAAGGTCGACTGGCTAAGTCGGTAACTTGTAACTTTGCCTGTGGGTGTTTACCTTTTTTTAACCAGTTTCTGGCAGGTGTCACAACTTCTGCAATATTCTTTAATGTCATTGCAAAATTTTGGCCAGTGAAATTGTGTCAATAACCTTGATCTGGTCTTAACGTATGCCATATGTCCTGCAAGAGGTATGTCGTGTGCAAGATGTAAGGCTTGCTTGCGATAACTAGTTGGCAAAAACAGTTTGCTCTGTGGTATTGTCACCTCTGGTGTAGTACCTGGTGAGTATATCATTTTTCATAGCAAAATGCCATTTTGCATTCTTAGTTACTTTTGGCTTTCGGTCGATCAGGTCAAAGTATTTTGACAATGAAGGATCAGCTTTTTGGGCTGTTACAAATGCTTCCTTCATGGTGTTAGTAGGTAGTGAAACTGGGCTGAGTAATTGTATAGCCTCAGTTTGATTTATTTCATCTTGCATTCTAGCAGTAGCTCTTGTTACTGCGTTCACACACTCAATGATATCAGATGATGATGATGGAACAATAGTTTCAATGATGTCATGAGAACTTAGTGCTACATTAGCTACTTTACAATCAATAGGTGGTGTGACATTTTCAATGATGACATTTGATGGTGATGTTATGGTATCATCAATACATGAAGATGTTATGTCATGAGGTTTATCATTTACCTCAGGTAAATTACCAATAATTATATCACAAACTGGACTGGTTAGTGCAGCGCACTTTACTTTCCCAGTGAGGAAAGGTGTTTCAATATATGCCCATGCTAATGGGTATTTCTCAATATTGCCTGAGAATGTTCTACATGTTACGTGCCTGCCTGTATAGTCTGTAGGCATTATGAACGTTTTCTTCAGGCCAATGAGTGAACTGCCCGTGTCGCGAAGGACTGTAGCAGATTTGCCATTTACATATCCGTGATGGATGTTTATTATGCCTTTTGAATCTACTACCAAATTAGCTTCTTCATTGGCAATAGGGATGGCATGACCGCATGTTAAAATACCATTTTCATAGAAGGTGTTACAAACAGAGCATTTGTTTGCGTTGAATATATCGAAAGCCTGTGCTGAGTTCACATGATGTTTCTCTGGCTCTTCTTCATCAGAAGACGAACTATCAAACAAGGCGGCGTTTGCTTTGTTGGTCATATGCCTGCCCTTACACTCTTTCCGATGGTGTCCCCATGCCTTGCAGAGGAAACATTTTCGTGAGTTTTTGAAGGATTTACGTTCCTTGTCCTGTCTGTTTACTATGTTTAATAAGTAAGTCTGGTACCCTGGGTTCTGATCGCACATTTCACCCTGATGATGTGAATATTTACAATAAATACAATGATTAAATTTCTCAGAGGTAGGCTTATGAGATTTCTGCCTACTATAGGGTTGTTTGTCATAGTTAGCCGCTGCTACAAAGTTAATGTTAGTATCTTCAGTAGCAAAGCAATGTTTGTTGGCTGTGTAGTAAGCCGACCCACGTCTTTCAATTTCATCCACACTAGAGCATTCATTCTCTAACAAAAATTTAGCAAAGGCTGAAGGAATAGATGACACAATTTTGTCTCTAATGATTAGATCTTCCAATCTCTGATAACTTTTTTCAATTTTGGCTGCTGACGTCCATTTGGTGAAAATATCTCGGACTAAGCAGAGGTAGTCAGAGAACGTTTGAGTCGGTTTTGGGCTCAGTTTACCTGCCTCATCTAACATAAAATGTGCCATAATCTTAGATTTCAGATAATGGTAATCTTTTCTGAGGTCTTTGGGGATGGTTTCAATAACTTTAAGAGGTTCCCCTGAAAAACTCCTCATGTACACAATATTCCATTCAGAAAGTGGAACTTGATAATGTTCCATTAAAGTTTCAAAATTTTGGGTAAAGGCTGCGATGCAGTCACCCGAGGTATAATTACGTACAATACCTTGATATTTCTTATACTGGTTTTCTTTCTCCAGTCTTTCAGATTTCTTAGACTCTTTGTTAATGGCAGTCTCGGTGTCAAGTTGTTTTATCTTCAACTGTAACTCCAGTTCTTCTCTCTTACTCTGAGCTGCTATTTCTGCCTTCTTAAGTTCACTATCCATCTCAGCTTGCTTTGTCTTTGCTGTCAGTTCTAATTCGGCTTGCTTTAAGGCTGTTTCTGCCTCTACTTGCTTGGCAGCCCTTTCTGCTTCTGCCTGCTTTAGAGCTCTTTCAGCTGCTCTTTCTTCGCGTTCGGTAATTTTCTCCTGTACTAGTAGGTATTCCGCGTATTTCTGCTCACTCCACTGTGTTAGTTCATCACCATGTAACTGTAATTTTATCCCCATATCAATGAAATCAAATAATGAAGACATGATGGAAAAATGTCAATGAAATACCAGCCACACACAATATGTTATAAGTGGTTAGTAATCAACAATTTACAATCTGTTTATATGGACGATATGTGCCTAAAAATGCATTTTTAAAGTATACGAAAAGGAAAAAGTATACTCAAGTGCCCTGGATGCGGTGAAGAACGGTTGGAAAATCGGGCTAGGAACTGTAGGGTCGCTACTTCAGACTACAAATGACCTCTACGGCAAGGTTTCGGATGGTACGGAAAAACCTGCTTTTATTTTGGAAGAAGATAAATTAGCGTCTATTTGTTGGTGTGTGCCTGCTTGTCACTAAGTGTTGATTAGGTTTGTATGGCGTTGAGTGTAATTGTATGTCGTAAGTTTGTCCGTCAACAGTTTTTTTACAATACACGTTACTTCCTTTCCAAACACTTTTTGCGTTCCACAAACTCAATTTACAAAGACAATCTACAAGTATCTTAACACTCTACAACATTGATGACACATCACTTACATCAAGATGACATTCAGTAAGGACATGGACATCAAGTTTACAAGATGGCGACAAGGTCAAAATGGCGACAAGATCACAATGTCGACAAGGTCAAAACGGTGACAAGTTTCACAAATCACAAATGTTTTACACGCTTACAGGATCAAACAAAATGTATGCATTGTACGTTTACAAATGATCTAACACATGTTTAAATAATGTAGTAATAAATCAAAATGAGCCTTCCATGATCACATTAACACATTTAACTCTAACTAAATTAAAGCTGGATGAGACCTTCACGTTCAACAAGGACGAGCTATTCACGTTCAAATATAAGTAAATTAATCCCGGACGAGCCCCCACGTTCACACATGTCAGGGTCTTAAACTTGGCTCGCTTTCCTAACAAGTGTGAGACAGTACAAATACAACGTGATTTGACGTAAGACTCAACGACACATCGTTCGATGGATTTATTAACATATCAAATACAGAACGATGATCACAAATATATATAATGGATACTTTACAACTTACATCCACAATACAGTTCACAAGTCTGACTCGCAAGATGTCCAGACACTCGCCTTTCAATACAGAAATAATACAATGCCTTTCTCTCAATCACACGTCCGTCATGTTCCGTGTCCCAGAGCTGTCTGGACCTGGTTCGCAACTTGCCTCCTGCCTGACGTGGCGTCACGTGGCAGGCGTGCGTCTTGCGTTGGCGGCCTGACCGCTGGTCAGCCAGCGATCTCGCAGGCCGGTAACTCATTCGCCTGGCGGCGCAACGAAGTTGTTGCATCCCTTACTGGGAGCTAAGTCGCCTGGCGGTCGTAACGATGTCCCTGCATCGCTGTCCCCTGTTGAACTCTGACACCATGCTTCAATTCTACCCATATAGAGATGATGCCCTAATTAGATGGAAACTAATTAGTGTTACTGAAGGCTGTTTATTCAGTGATTTGATGCATGGGGCCAATGTTGGTGCCGAATACTCTCACCTACCGCTCTTCCTTTTAGGTGTTGCCTGTTGATGAACCAGGATGTCTGTTTTCTGAAACCACTAAGTCTGTAAGGGTGAGTGACTGTTTACGAACCTACCATGCCTGATCGTGAACCATCATGCCTTATGGTGAACCACGAGGTCTGCTTATGAAACATGATGCAACACTACTTTTGACACGGTTTGTTCCATAAGCTGAAGCTATCATGCCTGTGTAGGCTATTCAACGACTGAACTACAGTGGAAAGATGATGATATGCTCGTTCCAGGGAGACTTGCCAAGGTGGGGTAGTGTCATAGCTCTGGGAGCACATCAGTTCCATTGACGTTGTTAACATCCGCCTAAACGTCGGAAATACCAGGTAGTACTTGTCGGCACTAACAAAAGTGCTGTAACTACGTCTGAAAGAGTGCCAGGTCAACACTAGACCCACACCAGTTGGGCGTATTATCGTTACACCGACTTTACAGGTACACTAGGTTAAGCTCATCACTGATCCATTGAACAATTGCATTGTTGATATCTGACTTATGTGTGTTACAGATCTTGATTGTCAGCAGAGTCAACGAACAGTGACATTATTATGTTTCAGTCAACGCTGTGTACTAAACCTGATGATCATGTGGGACTCGACTCCGAGGGAGTCAGGTCAATCTTGATTATACAGCTGTTTTGACATCATCTGCCAGAGTTTATAGACATTAGTACGAACTTTGTTTAACTTGCTGCAGAAACTTTACATTACCCAACCAGGGGTAGACGTTTATAGTCTATGACCCTAGTGTTGGTCTTTTGTTACAACTATGGATGCCAAGATTGTTTAGCTGGGGACACCTCATGGTAGAGGGTCTCCCAACCAGGCTGAATCATGAGAACTGTCTTCGTGTCATTAGCCAGTGACTCATAGTGACATTGCTGAGGTGAAGTTCATCTAGTCAGCTGTGGTCCGAGTGATTAACTCCATTGATTGCTGATCCGAGCTATTGGGACGGAGTGGTCTCCAAGGTTCCAGTCAACCATACTGGGAGGGAGCCGAGTGAGTGCCGGACCGACTGGACTGAACACACAGAGCAAATTCGCCTCTCAGCCTGAAGACGAATATGGACTCATCTCTGATTATGTCTCTACTCTATCCTCTGTATTGTGAAAAGATTGTATTATATCAGGGTGTTCAATTCCTTCCTGTTTCTTTAGGGTAGAATAAACTTTGTTTATGTTGACAAGTTCTTTTCTACAGGTATTGAGTGTGGTCTCGGACGATGCCTCAGAGTTCATTGTCCATAAGTAGAGGGTAGATAGTAGAGGTCTAGAATCTGGGAGGGGCTTGTAGACTCATAACACTTAAAGGGAGTCAGTAGCAGAGTTATAGTGTATCTACCTGTCCAGTCCCTGGGGTTGTATACACGTGAGTGCTAAGGATACCTCGGGGCTTGTGTTCATTCCCAACAACCGAGGCGATCCTATCACACATCTACATAAAACGTGATTTGCGGGTCTAATTACGTTATAAAACGAATTTCATTAGGGCGAGAAGTACAGAACCGTAAAAATTATAGGGAAAAACAATATCAAGTAACTGGTTCTTGTTTTAATGAGATCTTGAAATAATCTTAATTCCCCTCCCCCTGGAAACCCTAAAATTCCCCTCCCGAGAGGAAGGGGGGGGGGGGGAATTCCCCACCGGTTTAGAACCAATGTCCTAGGACTTAAAAGGCTGCGCAGAACAATTTTGGCAAATATTTTCCTAACGATACATAGAAGTGAGACACTCCTATTGTTGTTACAGTCATTTGGATTCCCTTTGTTCTTGTACAATGTTATGATGCTTGAATCTTCTAATTACTGTGAGACCTGCCCTTTTCGCAAGCATAGTTCTATTAGTTCTGTAGAGTGAGTATGTTTAGTCCACTCCTGATAACCACTAATGGAATCTAATCCTTATCGGGAAACTTGTCAGAAGCAAGTTTTTAGATATCTCATTCAACATCTGTGGGAACTGTATCCAGGTGGTCAACAGTTGGCAGACCCTCTATGGATGGCGTCATCCGCTAGTTTGGTCTCGCTTGAGTAAAGCTCCAAATAGTGCTCTACCCATCTATCCATCTGCTGTTTCTTATCCGTAATGGCTTCTTCAGTAAAGGTGCACTTCTTTTAATTATTGGACCGCAGGCCTTCATGCATGCCTCCATTGTTTCCCTTAACACTTGTATTTTGAATGCACTCGCATAACTTGATCCGATAGTCGTACACACATTGCCTGGCTGCTTTTTGCACACCATTCTTAGCTAGTTTCAGTTCGCAGAGAGTTTTTCCCCTGGTTCATTCCTTATTTCTTAACAGAGCTAATTTCTTTCAATCAATCAAGGGCTGCAGTGACTAGCTGCTTCCCGCAAACCAGTCCTGTCTCTTATGATCCACAGTGCCATAAATCCCTGCCGCTGTTTTATAAAGAGTTTCTTTAAGAATGCCCCACATTTAATTTGCTGTACAATTTTCTGATGAATCGTTTTCAAGTTGGAGCTTAAACCACTTATCAGGATCTTGGGTGTTGATAATAATAATCCTGTTGATAGATTTGTGTTTAGTTGGGTAGTTTCCTCCGAAGTCGGAGAGTATCTCCTGCACGGCGAGGAACCACCAGTCTGCACACCAATAAGCCAGAAGTGGGGCAACGAATACTCACGCAAAACTCAGTCCGATATGACATCACACTGATGTTAGACAACAGGATGTCACCAACCCGCATACAGGACTTCACGCTGGAGTTCACAGCCAGCGAACGCAAGCAAGCAAGCAATTGGGTAGTTTCTCTTTGGGTCTCAATATGGTTCTTGCAACAACTAAAGAATGATCAGTGTCACAATCAGCACCATGGTAACTTCAATTTAATTATGTTTGATTCAAATGTCTCTGTGTGATGATGAGGTACAGTTGGTGCAAAGAACCGGATCTTAGGTTTATCCATGTGACCTTATGTTGCTCTTTTGTTTAAAAATCAAGAGTTTGTGATATATATTTCATTGCTGGTGCAATCCCCAGCAGCCTTTGTCAATTTTCATTCATGCGACCGACGTTGTATTTTCCAAGTCACACTGGACATGAACTAGAGCCTTTGTCCACGCGAACATTAAAATCACCGAGCATATAAATGTAGTCGGATTTGTTAATTGCCTTGATCACAAAGTCTAACTCTTCATAGAAGGAATCCTTCATATTGTCAGAAGACGTGAGTGTCGGTGTATAAAGTGATAATGGTGGCAAAAGCACAAGAGGCTGCCAAGCGCAGAGATAGTACCCTTTCATTACCTCAAGCTGGAATTTCAAGCATTCCCAGCAGTTGCTTCACAATTCATCACCTTAAAGCCCGCTCCATGTTGTTTGTCTTTTTACTTCCTGTCCTCTAACCTTCCCAGATATGGTGTAATTGTTCTCCCTGAGTGACCCGTCCACGGAGAGGCGAGACTACTGCAGACCAGCAATATTTTCTTCTTCTTCTTTGCGTTCATCCGGGGTGTTTTTTTTTTTTTTAAGATGTGATTGCGGTATATGTCTGGTTAGGCACCTTTAGGCCGAAACCCTTGGGCCAATACATCCGACTTTTAGCGTGCATTTTTGACATGTTAGCATTCCTCTGGGACTCACATTTTTGTGGTGCCGTCCACATCCCAGCTTGTCAAGTTGGAAACGGTCGAATGCTTCACGATCAACCCTCAAGAGAAGGCAGAGACAGTCCGTGGCATTTTCCGTCATCCAGTGAGGCTTCCATAGTTGCAGAGCCGACACATAGCGCCCTGGTGCTGGGCTCACCGAAGGATTCGTCACGTCCTGCTCATGGCTGCTTTAATTCCTCACTTCAATGTATTGGGCATTTCGTTCACCACGGGCCTTTCCCGCATAAACCAGACCGGTCTGCAGACGGTATCCACTCAGTGAGTTTTCGATTCGGACATGTGCTTGTCGCTGTGCCCGTCAGAGCTGTTCCGGGCACAACGTACATTCGGAAAACTAGCTAGTCAGAGCGTTTCCGGACACGATAGGCATTCGAAAAACTAGGTAGTCAGAGCTGTTCCTAGCACAAAAGACATTTCACTCGTGTTAATGAGACGTTTTTCACCTTTGACAGCACTCACTCTATGAGTATAGATATGGACATTTTCCGTAACCATTTCGTGATACTGGGGCGCTTTTCTACCTTTAGTACTCGCTCACGAGGTAGGCTACTTGTGCTGCCGGCTCAGCACCTTACCTCCGGGCATCAGTGAGCGAGAGACGGCCAGTCCCTCTCATCTGGGGATCCCCCATATCCCCCAGCTGAGAGCCTTCGAACAAGTATCTGAACTAAGCATGTAGCGTGCTAAGCATCTCACCTCTGTTTTGCAGTATGTGGGTATCGGTCCGGCTCTCACATCTAGGGGTCAGTGGCTTAGAGGCGTTCAGCCATATCCCTCAGATGGTATCCTTAGGGTATGTGTCTGGACCAAGTATTAGTGGCTTCGTGCACCTGATTTGAGCTTTTGACTGATATCCTCAGTCTACCTGCAGAGCAGCAGGTTGTGTCTCTCTTAGTCTGGTCCCTATCTCAAGAGCTGTCCGACATGTAGTTGTATATCCATCGGCATAGCGCTTGGGGTCACTGTCCCCGCCCCACCGCGGCAAGGTCGAGACACATCGGAGGGGGGAGGGGGGATACCAAATCAGTGTGCCACGGATCGCGTCTCTCGTTATTACAGCGCTATAAGTAGGTTGCCATAGCGCTAAGAGTATTTGGCACATGTGCTATAAGTAATTGTAGTTCTGGGATGGCGCATTACTATTAGTCATTGGTCGTTTTCATATAGCACAATATTATATATCTCTTACTGAGCGGTCGCAATTCTGTGCCAATGCATTTCAGTCTGGCGATGCCGTGGTCTTATTACTGTGGCCATCTCTATTGTTATATTTAGTTATGGTTAAGCTCTTCCACTCTGCACATTTGATAACAACCAACTATTTATAACACAACTCGACATGTCCGTTTTAACTGTTCTATTATCTCTAAATATTGTATAATCCACATTGTCATTTATACACACATTTATCAATCTTACACAATACCTGCAGTCTACACAATGACTATAAATCTAACTAATACTGTAGCGGCACAGCGTGACCATCGCTACTTGAAACCAAGGACCAATTCCGTACTTGACCGTGGCTCCAGCCCAACTGATCTTGAAGGTCACGCTTTGTCCGTTCACAAAGCGTCCCGATCGCTGTTCACGCTCTTGTGATCAACGCTCGTGGCGGGTCACTTTGCACGATCTCTTCGTACAGACCGAACTTTTTCTTGAACGATGCTATGATCTGTAATCCTATAAACCCGATCAGTGCCATGTGCATTGATTTTACAGCTTGTATTTAAGATTGTATCGTAGCTCTAAGCACCCATTGAAGCAAACAGACTGGGGTGGATCGGCACCCGACTGGCGCTGGGGAGGAGGAAGGGGTTCCAGCTTGAGGCCAGCGGCAGCTGATCAGTGTCATGTAAGTGTCGCCCCTGTCTACACCAATTGACAAGGACTTATAACTTGTCACTGCTTCCACTCGTTTTGATTTCGGCCGCAGGAGCGCAATTGGGGGTTACAAGCCTAATCCTGGTACGATGAAATACAACCTAAAACCAGGCCGTATGCCTTCATCGTCAGCTGGTCTAGGATTGAAACTCCAACAGGCGGACAATTAGAGCATTTCTTTGCTGATTCGGCAGCTTGTCTTGTTCCAGACGTATTGGTGTTACCTTTCCTGTGGAGTAAACTAGGCAGTGTCATCATCTTACTCTTATCTAAATAATGGTTCGGGTTCATACAGGCAACAATACACTGTTCGCTAGGATATAGAATATTTATTACATACAGTGTACAGTTGGCGCAGTGGG
The DNA here is from genome assembly GCA_014155875.1 of Cepaea nemoralis. Taxonomy (NCBI): domain Eukaryota; kingdom Metazoa; phylum Mollusca; class Gastropoda; order Stylommatophora; family Helicidae; genus Cepaea; species Cepaea nemoralis. The sequence goes on from JACEFZ010014381.1 coordinate 702,804, forward strand.
TAAACAGACCCGCGCTTTCTTATCATACATATCACAGATCGTTAATCATCAAACATATAGTTGTCATACAACAATCTAGCACACTATCTAGCCTAAGTATATCTACGAATATCTATGAGTCCCTCTCAGGCAGGCCCTGTTGTCTCTCTCCAGTCCGTTTGTCCTCTGCCGGTCTCCGCGTGTCCTAACTCGACACGGGCGGTAACTCTGTCCGAGTTCCTCGTGGACCCCGCATTAGGCGGGCCACATCAGTGTCAGAGCCTAACATGGGATAGCTATGCAGCAACATCGTTACGACACCCGGCGGACAAGAATTGTCGGCTGGCAAGATTGTTACCTGACACGCGACCAGCGGTCAGGCTGACGACAGACGCACAGCAGGCCACGTGACGCCACTCGAGGCAGTGGGCAGTTTGCGTGCTAGCCTCAGACTGAGCTGGGACTTAGACTGGAAGGACGTATGTGATGAAAGCAAGGCGTTTGTGTGGATCTCTGTGGTTGAAAGCCGAACGACTGATATCTTGAGCGTCAGACCTGTGAGCTGTATTGTGGTTGTGAGCGTCGTGAGTTATATATTGTAGATTGTTGTAATTATCGTTCTGTATTTAATGTGGCAATAAATCCATAGAACGTTATGTCGTTGTGTCTTACGTCGAATCACGTTATACTTGTACTGTCTCACACGTGTTAGCTAACGAGCCAAATTATAAGATCCTGACACTGTGTGGACGTGGGTTGCTCGTCCTTGTTTAAGAACCTAATATATGTAGACGTGTGTTGCTCGTCTTTGTTATTTAAAACTATAATTCTTGAACTTGTAAAATTTGTCAAGGTTATAGCTATGTAAATGTGATCGTAAAAGTCTCAGTGTGATCCATTACTACATTGTTTAAATATGTTTAAAACTATTAGTAAATGTACAGTACATATTGTTTGATCCTGTAAACGTGTAAAACATTTGTGATTTGTGAAACTTGTCACCGTTTGACCTTGTCGACATTGTGATTTTGTCGCCATTTTGACCTTGTCGCCATCTTGTAAACTTGATGTCTATGTCCTTACTGAATGTCATCTTGATGTAAGTGATGTGTCATCAATGTTATTGAGTGTTCAAATACAGATAGATTGTCTTTGTGTATTGAGTTTGTGGAACGCAAAGAGTTTTGGAAAGAGTGTAACTTCTGTTGAGAAAAACACTGTTGACGACAAATTTACGACATACAATTATACTCGACGCCATCCAAACCTAATCAACACTTAGTGACTTGCAGGCACACACCAACAAATAGACGCATAACTTATTTCTCTCCAAAAACAAAGCAGGTTTTTGCGTACCATCCATAACCTTGCCGTAGAGGTCATTTGTGGTTCCAAAGTAACGACCCTACAATTTTCCTAGCCCGATTGTCCAACCATTCGTCACCGTATCCAAGGGCACTTGAGTATATTTTTCTTTACTTTAACTTTACATATGCATCAGTAGGCACGCATCGTATAGTGATATCAAGTGTAAATTGTTCTACTACTAACCATTACAACATATTTTGTGTGGTTGATTTTCATTTACGTATTTTCCCATCATGTCGTCATTATTTGATTTCATTGATATGGGGTTAAAATTAAAGTATCAGGTGATGAGTTAACAAAGTGGAGTGAGAATAATACGCAGAATACCTACTTGTTCAGGAAAAAAGCTGCTGAACGTGAAGATAGAGCAGCAGAAAGAGCTCTAAAAACAGGCAGAGATCGAAACAGCATTAAAGCAAGGCCGAAGTAGAAATGGCTAGCAAAGTACAAGCAAGCTGAGATAGACAGTGAACTTAAGAAAGCAGAAATAGCAGCTCAGAGTAAGAGAGAAGAACTAGAATTACAGTTGAAAATGAAACAACTAGACACTGAGACTGCAATAATAAAGAGTCAAAGAAATCTGAAAGACTGGAAAAAGAAAACCAGTATAAGAAGTACCAAGGTATCGTACGTAACTATACCTCGGGTGACTGCATAGCAGCCTTTACCCAAAATTTTGAGACTTTAATGGAACATTACCAAGTTCCACTTTCTGAATGGAATATTCTATATATGAGGAGTCTATCTGGGGAACCTCTTAAAGTCATTGAAACCATCCCCGAAGACCTCAGAAAAGAGTACCATTATATTAAATCTAAGATAATGGCACATTTCATGTTAGACGAGGCAGGTTACAGAGAACAATTCAGTACATTGAGTCCAAAATCAACTCAAACGTTCTCTGACTACCTCTGTTTAGTCCGAGATGTTTTCAGCAAATGGACTTCAGCAGCCAAAATTAACAAAAGTTATGATAGATTAGAAGATCTCATCATTCGAGATAAAGTCATTTCTTCTATCCATCATCTTTTTCTAAGTTCTTACAGGAGAATGAATGCACAAGTGTGGAAGAAATGGAAAGACGTGGGTCGGCCTATTACACGGCCAACAAACAGTGCTTTGCCACTGAAGCTACTGACAGTAACTGGGTAGCAGCAGGCCAACTATGAGAAAAACTATAGTAGGCAAAAACCAAACAGGCCTACCTCTGAGAAATTTAGACATTGCATTCACTGTAAATTGTCTCACCATTTGAACGAGATGTGCGATAAAAACCCAGGGTACCAAACATACTTGCAAAATATGGTAAACAGACAAGACAGAGAACGTAAATCGTTCAAAAGTGTACGTAAATGTTTTCTCTGCAAGGCTTACGGGCACCATCGCATGGATTGTAGAGGCAGGCATATGACCAACAAAGCCAATGCCGCCTTGTTCGATAGCTCAGCGTCAGAAGACGAAAATCCAGAAAAACATCCTGTAAATGCAGCACAGGCTTGTGATGTATTTAGTGCTAACAAATGCACTGTCTGTAATACCTTCTTTGAAAATGGTATCTTAACATGCGGGCACGCCATCCCTATTGCCAATGAGGAAGCTAACTTGGTAATAGACTCAAAAGGCAGATTAGACATCTATCACGGGTATGTTAATGGCAAGTTTGCTACAGTACTTCGCGACACCGGAAGTACACTTATTGGCCTGAAAACAACATTCATAACGCCTACAGACTATACAGGCAGGCACATTACATGTAGAACATTTTCAGGCAATATTGAAAAATATCCATTAGCATGGGCATACATTGAAACACCTTTCCTCACCGGGAAAGTAAAGTGCGCGGCACTTACAAACCCAGTGTGCGATATAATCATAGGAAATTTACCTGAGGTGAATGACAAACCTCATAACCATGACATAACATCACTATGTATTGATGATAACACATCACCACCAAATGTCATCACTGAAAATGTCATATCACCTATTGAATGTATGTTAGCTAATGCAGCACTAAGTTCTCATCACATCATTGACGATATCATTCCATCATCATCTGATGTCATTGAGTGTGTGAACGCAGTAACAAGAGCTACTGCTAGAGTGCAAGATGAAAGTAACCAAACTGAGGCTATACAAATGCTTAGCCCAGAATTACCACCTAGTGACAGACAGCTACTGACTGATTCTTGGCAGGGACCTTTTAAAGTGACAAGACAGATCTCACCTGTAGACTACGATATCCTAATAAAAGACAAACACAAAATATTTCACATAAATATGCTAAGACCATACCACAACAGAGACAACGAACAAGACGATACGACAGCTTGCACCGTGATAATAGATCACGAAGATGACGATTCTAGCGACGAGATTCCAACACCTACATTAGACACGACAAACTGCTTGAATGAGATCAAGATCAATCCAAATTTAAGTCAAGCAGAGACAAACAGTTGCAAACAGTTGATACAACAATACAACACCATCTTTTCAGACAACCCAGGACAAACAGAATTAGTACAGCATCACATCACACTCACATCAAACACACCCATAAGATGCAGACCATACACAATACCATTACATTACAAGGAACAATTACATCAAGAAATCATCAACTTAGAAAAAAACAACATCATCAGACGATCCCTATCAGACTTCTCTTCACCCATGGTCATTGTACGCAAAAAGGACAACACAATACGACTTTGCATCGACTACAGAAAACTGAACAAAATAACTGTTTTAGATCTTGAACCAATGGCAAACACTGACGATCTTCTGACAGAACTGACTGACGCTAAGTTCTTTACGACGCTTGACATGTCTAAAGGTTACTGGCAGATAGCTGTACATGAAGACAGCAGACATCTAACAGCTTTCGCCACGCCTTGGGGACTGTACGAATGGTGCAAACTTCCATTTGGGCTAGTCAATGCCCCAGCCACATTCGTACGCATGACACGACTCCTCCTTGCTGACATTCCTAATATCATTTGCTATATCGACGACATCTGTGTCCATACAGAGACAATGACGGAACATATAAAGACACTAGAACAGACACTAGAAGCGTATCAGACAGCACGGACTGACAGTGAAGCCTTCAAAGGTGAGCATGGCTTACCAAGAGATATCATTTTTGGGGTACAGAATATCCAATGGCTTTGTCATGACAGACAACAAAATTGTCTCCAAAATTCTAAAACTGTCACTTCCAACGAATAAGAAACAAGTCCGCAGTTTGTTGGGACTGATCAACTATTACAGGAATTTTATTCCTGATTTTTCAGAACTGACCGAGGTTTTTTCTAACTTACTAACTAAGGATAAGCCTGAAAAAGTTGTACACGATGAATGCCTACGAAATGCATTTCATAAAGTTTTGGCATACTTTTCTGATAAGAATTCGAATAATCTCATCCTTAAATTGCCCAACATCCATTTACCTTTCAGATTGAGAACAGATGCTAGCTCCGTTGCGATTGGGGCAGTCCTGTTGCAGGAATACAACAACATCCTGCATCCCATTTGTTTCATATCAAGAAAACTAAGGCCTCGAGAGCGTGCATGGTCCATTCCGCAATTAGAGGCACTGGCCTTAGTAGAAAGTGTGACGAAGCTATCCAGATACCTTCTAGGACGTCACTTTATCATCGAAACTGACAACAGTCCATTACGGTATATAAATGCCGGAGTACCATCCAACAATATGATTGCTCGCTGGTCCTTGAAGCTTCAAAATTACAGTTTCGAAGTTCGACATATTCCCGGCAGAATCAATACAATTGCCGATCTTTTGTCCCGTTGTCCGACCGACCCAGTAAGCAATGTCTGAGTGCACTGTGTACTATTACACTCAGACCAACACAGCCACCAATAAGTGAATTTTGTTTCTATTCACCTACTGTGTAAGGTCTATAATTGTAATTGTGATACGGTTAAAAACCGACATGTATAATATACTTATTTTAATTAAGCCATGTAATGAGTGTAGTATAATTGTGTAGTGTGTGTTAGAAAGAGAACATTATTAATTGTAAATATACACCAAGAACAGTGTCACAGACGCTTAACCACTTACCAGAAGCGAACTTTACCATTTAACAGTGACAGCTGTGTGTGAATTTCTTCACCGTGATATTTTATCGACGTGTGCAAATGTGGACTGAACAGTGACTTCTACACCACCTCTGCATCGAATTTAATCCAAAATGTTCGACATTTGAACATCAGAAATAAGAACAGTCGATCATTATCCAGAAGTTGTGAACACATCGGAAATAAGAACATTCCATCATAATCCGAAAGTTGTGATACTATAACATCAGACACGAACTTTGAGAACATTTTACTATCCGTTACAAAATAAAACCAGAGCAGTTGTGTTCAGACAGTGTAACAGCAACTAAATTTTGCGTTTCGTGTGTACTTCCTGTGAAATTTAAAAAGTATAGCAAAATTAGCAGACGATATACAAATATTCAAAAACTTATGACGATTGTAAAATCCTTTTGAATCTATAAAATATAATACACCAATTGGGTACTTATTTATTTTGATTAGTGTAATCTTAGAATCATATCTTGATTAATGTATTCATATTACCGACTTTTTCTCGTTAATATGAAGAAACGTCAAGCAATGACGCTAAGAAATTAAATAATTATTGTAATTTATTGAATTTCTTGAATGTCAAAATTACTTCCCTTGCATTTATGAATTACACCAAGGGCCATAATTTGAAACATATTCATTAATGTGTATTGTATAAATAGACATTTTGTTGCTAAAACGGCTAACACAGCGGGTAGGCGTCCACCAAGCATGTCATAGAGCTGCCAACATTGCAAACCAACATAAAAGCTCCTGGCCAAATGAGGTCAGAGTTTGAGTGTTTAATACGACTCATATAAAGTCGTATTTCAGTCTGGCTAGATGGCTGTTGCAAAACAACCATATTATTACGTTTTTTTCAAATTGCTGCGAGGTAGATGCGAGAAGCTGGTACTACTGATCTGACTGGGTATTATTGCAATGGAGGTAACCAGCCATCAGGGGGATGAAACCTGATTTGTGTTAAAAGTTGAACTTCATTTGTCATTTCAATGCAACTTACATTTTTTCGTATATATTTCTATGGCATATATGTATTTTCATGCATAACACTGGGAAAGGAGTAGTCTCTGACATGAAGTTAACACTACCCCAGTATATACATACATCATGAATGAAAGATGGCATCTTTCATTGAGGTACCCGGGGAGAATGTCAGAGCCTAACATGGGATAGCTATGCAGCAACATCGTTACGACACCCGGCGGACAAGAATTGTCGGCTGGCAAGATTGTTACCTGACACGCGACCAGCGGTCAGGCTGACGACAGACGCACGCAGGCCACGTGACGCCACTCGAGGCAGTGGGCAGTTTGCGTGCTAGCCTCAGACCGAGCTGGGACTTTAGACTGGAAGGGACGTATGTGATGAAAGCAAGGCGTTTGTGTGGATCTCTGTGGTTGAAAGCCGAACGACTGATATCTTGAGCGTCAGACCTGTGAGCTGTATTGTGGTTGTGAGCGTCGTGAGTTATATATTGTAGATTGTTGTAATTATCGTTCTGTATTTAATGTGGCAATAAATCCATAGAACGTTATGTCGTTGTGTCTTCCGTCCAATCACGTTATACTTGTACTGTCTCACGCGTGTTAGCTAACGAGCCAATTATAAGATCCTGACAATCAGTGTCCACGGAATCATGGACTAGGTGACCAACTCTATCGAGAAGGTTCTCGATTACTCGGGTCCTGCACGACTCAGTGGTATCCCTTGGGCTGGAGTTGTAGCCCTCTATTCTAGATGCAAGTGAGGCGGTGACAGGCAGGCCAAGAGAGGGATCATGGTGCATGGGCAACTCATGGTCTCTGTAATCCAACCAAGATTTTGTGCTATGGAGAGTTATAACCCCATCCCTGGTCTTACCGCCATGAATTGTAGTTATTGCGCCTTTTTTGAAGCAGAATGTAGCAAACTATCGTCTGTCAAGATGGCAGGATGCCAGTAGTAGTAATAAAGTGTAATAAGATGTCCATTTCTGTCATCATATTTCACAATACTTCATGTTCTACACAGTCAAATGCCTTTGTGTAGTCCATAAAGCAAGTGTACATATCTGCGTAGTACAACAACTCTTCTCTTTTATATAATTGCACTCATATTAAATATGTCGTCACGTCTACCTCGACTTCCTCTAAAGCCAATTTATCCTATTTTTATGTTGTATTCTATTTTCTTATAAAGTCCCCCCCCCCCCCCAATGAAATATTGCTTGCAGGACTTATCAAGGCAACTGTTCTGTAATTGGTAGATAATTGTATGTCACCTTGTTTTGATATATAGAGTCTCGCAGAATTGTTTTTAAATAGCTTTAATGTATCACTTTGTGAAATAAGAGATACGACTACAGTTTACAGGCTTTGTGGGGGAGTAATCTGTCTAAGACGACACACATATCCTGTGCAGATAAAAGCAGACTGTACATGTTTAGTTGCTCCAGAAATTTCATATTTATTTCTTCTGTCCTTGACTTTCTATTTCCGGAAACTAATAGCCGGCTATTTAAAACACAAAGGGGGGAACCAACCGCATTTTAAATATCTGTTCTTCATTCTCCGTGTTCTAAGACTTCAGGTAGGTACTGCGTGTACTGCCGTTTTACACAAACATACTTATGATCTCATTTGTTTTGTCATGAATTCTAGTATAATGCATGATCCGAGTAACATCTAGTTACAATGTTGCGCTTCCTATATAGTAGCGTTCAAGTAAGGTTCCCTTAAACGCGAACTGAAGCGAATTTGGTATATGGTACCAGCCCCACATTTGTATAGGCCAGTCGGTATTCGATTAACGATGTGACCAATAGTATTACACCGGTGGCCTTTTCGTCTCAGGACTTTTCTTGGTACCCATTTCTGGTCTAGGTCAACCAAGAGCAGAGATAAATTAAAACAAAATCCGTCTTGATAGGTATCCGAACAGATTGTGGGAAGACAAGCATGCTTACCCCTGCACTGCAGTGGCTCAACTAGAAGCAAAATGGTATGAAATGTTGCATCAAGATCCTCACATGCTTGTTCTATTAACTGTTTTTTGTTAATTTTCAAATTACCTCAACAAATTCCGTGACGCTAAATTTTTGCAGCAAAATGATACAAGCACTATACAAATGGAAAAGGTACTAACCCCTGGTAGGTTAACTACCCGGTAAACATCAGAAGTCGGATGTGTTGTCAGAAAGGTGCAGCTACCACAGCTCTGCTGTAAGGAACAATGAAGTAACGCCCTAGACATTAGAATAAGAAGAAGTCAGTCCATGAAGCAAGCATATAATGCTTCAAATCAGCTGTCAACAGATAAAACACTTGAAGATGACAATAACAATTATAGTCGACATGTAGTTATCAAGCAAACATAATAATTTGTACGACCAATTGCGTTAATATAAGAAAATAAAATATGTAACGACGCAGAGCTTTAAGAAAAGTAAATGAAAACAATTTTTTTTTTCAAATAATATTTGAACCATTAACCATCTTTATGTTTTGTCTGACATCTAATGTCATATGAAGGATCTGCAGCTATTTATTGGTGACGTGTAAAATATTTTTGTTTCTTGACTCTTGAATTACTGAATTTGCTGGATCTATCCATGTATTTCCTGTGTAATTCATCTTCCGACGTCTATTTACGAAATTTGCTAGCAAATGCATACATTTTGCGACTAATTGAATGTTCTGTTGTAAAGCATACGGCACATATATTATGCAGTCTCCAATCGTCCTTAGCCATCTCTGCGCCTCTGTCTATGCAGGTTAAAATATGGGTGTGGTTATTGAATTTTCCCGGGAAGTGAGTTTGTAGCTAAATTGTATTGTATTTTCTCTCAAGCCTCTCTTTGTTCTGGTTTGTGTTGTTCTTCTAGACTGGTACCGAAGAGCCAGCAAGCAAGATGAGTGCAGTCTGCGAGTCACAGCGTGACTACTTGAGTCGGGATCAAACAATGTTGTAGTCCTTTGCGGGACGTTGCCATCAAAGCAGGTTGATGTTCTAGACAATTTGATGCTCAGCGGTTTGCCATTGCTTTCTAACCGAGGAGTCAACGTTAAAGTCCAATTGATCGGTGTGTAGAATGAGCCCACTACCCTGCCTCAGCGCATAGCAATGTTCAACATGAACTGCTGTTGTTGATTTATTGGCACGTTTACACTTAGTAATTTGCCATTGCTTTCTGAACGCACCTCTCGGCACGCTGACCTCAGAGTGTTTTTCTGCAAGTTATAATGTACTTAAACTAAAATACGCCTGTAATGTGGGGACCTAGTTCCCATTTATGTGTGTGTATGTGTGTTTGTGTGTGTGTTTGTGTGTGTATGTGTGTGTGTGTGTGTGTGTGTGTGTGTGTGTGTGTGTGTGTGTGTGTGTGTGAATGTGAAGAAAATCTATCACTACACACGGATACCTCCATAAATGTTCCAATGTTTTCTATGTGTGTGTGAAGAAAATCTATCACTACACACGGATACCTCCATAAATGTTCCAATGTTTTGTATGTGTGTGAAGAAAATCTATCACTATACACGGGTACCTCCATAAATGTTCCCATCTTGTGTATGTGTGTTTGAAGAATATCTATCACTACATACGGGTACCTCCATAAATGTTTGCAAGTTTTGTATGTGTGTAAAGAAAATATATCACTACACACGGGTAACTCCATAAATGTTCTCATGTTTTATATGTGTGTTTGAAGAAAATCTATCACTACGGATACCTCCATAAATGTTCCCATGTTTTGTATATGTCTGTAAAAAAAAATATATCGCTACACACGGGTACCTCCATAAATATTCTCATTTTTTTAAATGTGTGTATGAAGAAAATCTATCACTACACACGAGTACCTCCATACATGTTCCCATGTTTTATATGTGTGTGTGAAGAAATACTATCACTACACACGGGTACCTCCATAAATGTTCCATGTTTTGTTTGTGTGTGTGAAGAAAATCTATCACTACACACGGGTACCTCCATAAAGTTCCTTGTTCTGTATGTGTGTGTGAGGAAAATATATCACTACACGGATACCTCCATAAATGTTCTCACGTTTTGAACGAATCTGTAAATAAAAACTGTCACTACACACGGGTTCCTAGATAAATGTTCCCTTCTTTTGTATGTCTGTGAAGGAAATCTATCACTATACACGGGTACCTCCATAAATGTTCCCATTTTATGTATGTGTGTGAAGAAAATCTATCACAACACACGTATACGTCCATAAATGGCCCCATGTTTTTATGTGCATGTGAAGGAAATATATCATTACACACGGGTACTTCCATAAATGTTCTCATGTTTTGTTGTGTGTGAAGAAAATCTATCACTACACGGGTACCTCCATAAATGTTCCCATGTTTTGTATGTGTGTGAAGAAAATATATCACTACACACGGGTACCTCCATAAATGTTCCTTGCTTTGTATGTGTGTGTGAAGAAAATCTGTATCACTACACACGGGTACATCCATAAATGTTCTCACGTTTTGTAGTATCTGTATATAAAAGCTGTCACTACACACAGGTACCTCCATAAATGTCCCCTTCTTTTGTATGACTGTGAAGGAAATCTATCACTACATGGGTATCTCCATAAATGTTCCCATGTTTTGTATGTGTGTGAAGAAAATATATCACTACACACGGGTACCTCCATAAATGTTCTCATGTTTTGTATGTGTGATTGAAGAAAATCTATCACTAAACACGGATACCTCCATAAATGTTCCTATGTTTTATATATGTCTGTGAAGAAAATCTGTATCACTACACACGGGCACCTCTATAGATTGATTTATTCGTTGTTGTTTTTTTGTTTTTTTTCGGGATTTGAGATGTAAAGATTGAGCACAATCCACAATTGGCAACGCTGATCGTATTCCGGTACGAACCTAAGGCCTTGTCCACGTCAATTTGGAAGCACTAGACTCGAGTTTCGCTCTCGTTTGAGCTCATCAGTAGTGTATATCCTTGACCGGACCCGGAAACAAAACCCGGATCACTGGCCTCTGACGCGGGTGTGTAACCACTATACCACGCAGCACACGCTAGACGCAACCAAATTATCACACTAGAATATCACGTCGCCCATCGTAGGCTATAGCTCAAAATTTGCCCGATCGCCGCGACTGACATCCGTCAATCGATGTGGCCCCGAATGATCTGGTCTTCTCACAGGCAAGGCACACCAGGCCGCCTAAAGTTCAGCGAGCAATAATCAAATTGATTTATTTGTTGTTTGTTTTTTTCTTTTTCGGGATTTGAGATTTAAAGATTGACCGCAACCCACAACTGGCAACGCTGATCATATTCCTGTACGAACCTAAGGCCTTGTCCACATCAATCCGGGGTTTGTTTCCGGGTCCGGTTAAGGATATGCACTACTGATGAGCTCAAACGAGAGCGAAACTCGAGTCTAGTGCTTCCAAATTGACGTGGGCATGGCCTTAGGTTCGTACCGGAATATGATCAGCGTTGCCAGTTGTCACTACACAAGGGTACCTCCATAAATGTTCCCATGTTTTATATGTGTGTGAAGAAAATATATCACTACACACGGGTCATCATCATCAAGTGCCGTGCCGGCTGGCGTAGGCGTTCGTGGCTCTTCACAGATCTCGGTCTTTGGTGTTCTGGATCAACTCTGCTGATGATATTCCTCCATGCCACCGTCTCAATCCGTCCAGCATCATTTCTCTTGGTCTGCCTCTGCCTCTCTTCCCCTCGATCTTTCCAGTTGTCATGATGTTCTCCAATGCCTCTCTTCTCATCACATGACCAAAGAAAGCTGTTTGTCTCTTTCTTATTGTTGTATATAGTGTTCTAGTTTCATTAGCCTCTTTCAGGCAATCGTTGTTAGTTACTCTGGCAGTCCAAGGAATTCGCAACATTCGTCTTAAAAACCACATCTCTGTTGCTTCTAAGTTCTTCCTAATTTGTTCATTTACATTCCAAGATTCGCTGCCATACAGCAAAACTGGTTCTATATAGCATTTTAGCACTCTCTTTCTTACATTCAATGATAGCGACTTATTGCATAAGATACTCTTCATTTTCTGAAATATGGCTTTTGCCTGCCCTATTCTGCTCTTAATCTCTGTTGTACATCTTCCATCCTGATGTTATAAGTGCCCCTAGGTATTTAAAATTATCCACTTGGTTGAGAATTTCCCCTTCTATTTCTATGTCACATTTTGGTGTCCCCATTTTCTTTGATATCACCATTGTTACTGTTTTCTTGATATTCAAGGAGTCCTTTCTGTGCACTCTCTGATACTACAATGTCCAACAATTGTTGTAGGTCTGTTGCATTATCCGCCACCAATACTGTGTCATCTGCATAGCGTATATTGTTTATATTATATCCTCCGATTAGTATTCCTGGCTTCTCTTTGATCTCTCTCATTATTACTTCGCTAGTATAGGGAGAAGAGATCGGGTGACAAGACACACCCCTGTCGTACTCCTAGCTTTATCTGTTCGTAACTACCCTCTTTATTTCCCATTTTAATTGCTTCTACTTGGTTTCAGTATATATTCTTTCTCTCTCATCTCGTCATGTTCCTCTTGTACCTTGCGGTGTCGAGGTGAAGTATAAACTTCGTGAGAGTGCCCGGTTATGGGCTTCGTATATCGACATTCCCATGGATTCTGTTATTCCCTCCGTCCAAACGTTTACGTATTCTTTATTATTCTTAAATCTTTCCCATCAATGTGTGATATCTTCCAACATTTTAATCAGCTCATCATGTTTTACTTTATCAAATGCCTTAGTATAGATCTATGAAGCATAATATATGTTTCTCTGTTTCTCTATTGACCTTTCTATTAGTGTTCGTAATATATATATATTGCATTGTGTGTACCCTTTCCTTCCATTAAACCGTACCGTTCTTCATTAATTTCCATTTTTATTTTCTTTCTTGTTCTTCTAATTATAATTCTGAGTAGAAGCTTAGTGACATGGTTTATGAGGTTAATTGTACGGAAATCTTCACATTCAATTGCTCCTGGTCTCTTTGGTATTGCTATAAATACAGATTTTACAATATCGCTCGGTAAATATCCACTGTTGTAAATATCATTTAGCATTTTGGTTAATATAACTACCCCAAATTCTCCCAATATTTCTAATTCTTCTACTGTGATTTCATCTGGCCCAGCTGTTTTTCCTTTCTTCATATGTTTCTTTTAGAATAGGTGGGCCTTCTAAGTTACTTTCTTCTGTTAATTCTTCCCTTTCTCCATTATATAATTCTCTTATATACTCATTCCACCTCTTCATTATAGCACCTTCCTCCAATAATATCTTTCCTGTTTTTGATTTCAAACACCCTGTATTTATTCTTATTTTTCTTCCTGTGAGCTCACTGATTTGTCTGTGCATACTTTTTTGATCTTTAATGGAATTTAATTCAATTTTTTTGCATTGCTCGTTTAACCAACTTTCTTTTGCCTTCACACATTTATCTCTTATTTCTTTATTTATCTTAGCATACTCTTGTTTGTCATTTTTATTCTGTTTCCTTTTGTCCATCAGCATTAAGATTTCTTCATTCATCCATTTTTTCTTAGCTTTTTGGCTTCTCTCCGGTAATATTTCTTTGCTAGTTTGATGAATGGAGTCCCTTAACATTTCCCATTGATCATTTATACTCTGTATTTTAGCTATTGCATTGTACCTATTTTTCACAGTCACTCTGTATTGTTCTTGAATTTCTTTATCTACTTTCAGAACCTCTTTATTAAGTCTCAGGTTCTTAACCATTTTTTCCCCTCTCTTTAATCTTACTTTTATTTGTCCACATAGTGGTACATGATCACTATTACCGTCAGCACCAGGCATTGTCTTTACATTAATTAATGCATTTCTAAATCTTTTATTAATAAGTATGTAGTCAATTTGGTTGCGTATTTTCATATCAGGGCTTTTCCATGTGTATAGTCGTCTTTTATGGTGTTTAAACCATGTGTTTCCAATTATCATATCATTAATATTTGCCCATTCTATTAGTTTCTCTCCTCGTTCATTTCTTGTACCTAAACCGTAATTCCCCACTATATCCTCTATTTTTCCCTTTCCTACTTTTGCATTAAAATCTCCCAGTATTATTTTTATTTCTTGATCCAATTTGAGCTATTGCCATTTCTATTTAATCGTAAAAGTGTTGTATTTCTTCTTCACTACTGCTTGTTGTTGGTGCATATACTTGTATAATATTTATATCTATTGGTGTGCCTTTGATTTTGACCATTATAACTCTGTCTGAAATACACCAGTATCCATTCATAGATTTTGCTGTTTTTTCATCAAATATTATTCCTATACCTTTTTCATGTGTGTCCCCTCCAGAATAAATTATTGTGTGTTTGTCGGTTATAATTTTGCCAGATCCCTTCCATCTCATCTCACTTATGCCTAGTATATTCATTTTCATGTTTTCCATTTCTCTTAAAATATTGTTTAACTTTCCTAGCTCATTTAATGTCCTAACATTCCATTTTCCTACTCTAAATTTATTTAGTTTAGTTTAGTTTTGCCATCAGTAGCTGGATGACGGTCTGGTGTCACCTGTGGCTCATGACTGTCCCTACCGGGCAAGGATATCCTAAGACAGCCATTAACGTCGTTCACTATTTCTGAACTGTGTGTCGCACGAAATCTTGGGAAGATAATGTGGTGGTTTCCCCTTGCCTCCCACATTCACATGGTGGTCTTTTAGCTCTGCCTTTAACAGCCATTTCCGACTGTCAGGACAAGTGTGTGCCCTGCTCTGCTCAGCTGCAGAGTTGTCCACTTATTCCAGTGGATACTCGGTCCCCAGAGCTGTGTTAGCCACGCCGTAGTGTGTTTCCATCCTCTACCACGTGGAGGAGCAGTTGGGATTTTCCCTTCATAAAGTTATGGTCTATGACCAAAACTCTCCAGTACTTTTAGAGGACACACACGGGTACCTCCATAAATATTCCCATGTTTTGTATGTGTGTTTGAAGAAAATCTATCACTACACTAACAAACCTCCATAAATGTTCCCATGTTTTGTATGTGTGTGTGAAGAAAATATATCACTACACACGGGTGCCTCCATAAATGTTCTCATGTTTTTGTATGTGTGTGTGAAAAAATCTGTATCACTAACACGGGTACCTCCATAAATGTTCTCATGTTTTGTATATGCCTGTGAAGATAATCTATATCACCTTGCTTGCTTTAAAAACCAAAAATTCCAAATTCGGCTCGTTCAACCTACTTCTTTCAGCTGTGGTTATTGTTGAGGTCCGTGGTTTTTGTGGATTTATTCACCCTGATTCTTGTCTTGTGCGCTCTTACGAGTTGCTCCTGACAGGGACTGGTTATATCGGCTTTTGTGTCTATGACGTCAGATGGGGGGTTGTCGGCGGCTGTCTTTCGTTCCGTCTCCTCTGGTGGTTTTCTTTTGTTAGTGAAGGCTCCTGGCTCTTCTGGCCTGACTGGTTGTAGTCTTTATAAGGACTTTTTATTTGGCCTTTTTGCCTCCCTTTTTGTGTATTGCCTGAAGAAGCTTTTTGATGTTTTCATTTTCTTCCTTGCGCCGGTTGTCTCTTTCGAGTTTGAGTTTCTGTTGCCTTTCGATTTCTTCCTCCTCGGTCAGCCATGGGATCATCTCTTTGTCTTCTATATAGTACGTGTAGTCGGGTCCATCCTCACAGTCAGTAATTCTATCTGGGTATACCACCGGTTTCCTTAGTTTCTTGGGCTTCTTCTTTTCTCTTTCTTCCCAGCGCATTTTGAATTCCTTGTGCCTGCGTTCCTCCAATTTGATCGATTCTAGGCATTCCACCTGGGTGGGTCCGAGTGAGTATTTTGTGCCGCCTTCAGAGGTCCGGCGGGATAATGATTCCCTCGCGGATTTCTTGGGCATCGTGATTGGGCTGTTGGCCTTAGCTTGCGGCTCCGGCTAGGTCTTTTGTTGGGTTTCATCGTGTGGCTTTTCTATGTTCTCTTGTATGGCTTCTGATGGTTTTTTGGATTAATTCCATTTCGGCTTTTAGCAGTTCCTCTCTCTCTCTCTCTCTCGTCTCTCTCTCTCTCTCGCTCTCTCTCTCTCTCTCTCTCTGTCTCTCTCTTCTCTCTCTCTCTCTCTCTCTCTCTCTCTCTCTCTGCTTTAATGGTTAATAGCATTTCTTCGTTTTCCTTCTTCATCACGGCCATATGTTCCACTTCTTGCTTGATGTTTCGCTGGATCTCCATTATTTCAGCAAGCAGCTTTTCATTGTCGCTGGTTGGTGCCGGTGTTTGAAGCAGCTTGATTTGCTTCCTTAGCTCATCTATCTGGTCTTGCAGTTGAGCTTTTTTCGCTTGCGAGATGCACGTGACTGTCTCGCACCGCCGCATTGCGTCCTTATATGGAGTCTTTGTGGTTATGGCGACCTTTAAGACGTCTCTTTGTCTTTGGTGGTACGGACAGCCCAAGTATCCTGCTCCATGCTTGTGCACTTGGCGTACTTTCTTTTGTTGTTGGGTGCTCGGAAGTCCTTGTCCAGCTTGGCTCATTGTAGGTGTGGTCATCGGCGTAGTACCGGCAGATTTCCGTCTTACTGCGACATGCTGCTCTGCTGTGGCCGGCCCTCTGGTATCTTGAACATTAATTGACTCTTGGGATGAATCTCTCTAGGTGTTGCATTTTCTTACACACGGGTACCTTTATCAATGTTCCATGTTTTGAATGTATGTGAAGAAAATCTATCACTACACACGAATACCTCCATAAATGTTCTCGCGTTTTTGGATGTATCTGTAAAGAAAAACAGTCACTACACACGGGTACATACATATATGATCCATATATTTTGTTTGTGTGTGTGAAGGAAATCTATCACCTCAAGCAGGTACCTCCATAAATATTCTCTTGTTTTGTATGTATCTGTGAAGAAAAACTGTCACTATACACAGGTAAGACCATATATGTTCCAATGTTTTGTATGTGTGTGTGTGAATGAAATCTATAACTATTATCGGATGCCTCCATAAATGTTGCCATGTTTTGTATGTGTGTGTGAGGGAAACCATTCACTACAAACGGATACTTCCATAAATGACCCCTTGTTTTGTATGTGTGTGTGTGTGTGAGGGAAATCAATTACTACACACGGATACTTCAATAAATGTTCCCATGTTTTGTATTGAGTGTGTGTGTGTGTGTGTGTGTGTGTGTGAGAGAGAGAGAGAGAGAGAGAGAGAGAGAGAGAGAGAGAGAGAGAGAGAGAGAGAGAGAGAGAGAGAGAGGGAAACCAATCACAGCACATAGATACCTTCATAAATGTTCTCATGTCCTTCCATAAACTACACAATGAGACTATCAGCACAGTGCGCAAATACGGTATCACCGGCCAGAACTAACTCAAATGTGTGTATACTGACGTCACAGCGTGTTACTTGATTCCGTGCCAAACAAAATGTAGTTTTGGACCAAACATGGTACACGATCAAAGGAATAATTACTAAAATGTAACTTCCCGTTCACTGAGTACTGAAACTGTGGAAGATACAACGAAACAAAACAAATAACACGATGACCCAATTATGGCGATATATCGTCCTTCGGTCTAAATGGCAGGTCACATTTAGCAACATATTATCCTTCGGCACTGAATCACATAGTATTCTTTGGTTGGTGGGTTTTCTCAGCTGAAATTTAGCTTGGTTAGCGGATTATTTGGTTTGCTCTTGTCGATTTAACTGCCAACGAATTCGTTAATTTGCGCAGAGTGCAAACGGGTTATTCTTGTTTTCCGCCCGTATCCGAGAAGGTTGTATTCTTCTTCTGCTGCGTTCATCCGGAGTATTTGTTTTCAGACGTAATTGCGTTGGGACATTCGACTCTTACTGTTGTGGTGTCGTTCACATCCCAGCTGGTCAAGTTAGAACGTTGAAGACCTCGGGGTCAGCGCTCAAGGGAAGGCAGAGACAGTCAATGGACATTATCCGCTATCCAAGGAGGCTTCCATAATTGTAGAGCCGAGACATAGCTCTCTGGTACTGGCCTCACTTAAGGAATCGCCACGTCCTGCTCATGGCTGCTTTAATTCCTCACTTCCATGTATTGGGCATTTCGTTCGCCACGGGCCGCTCACCGCGCAGACCAGGAACTGTCAGTCTGCATACGATATCCACTCAGCAAGCTTTCGCTTCGGACTGCCACGTAATGGATCGCTAGCCAAGCGTTCCATTTCATGTTAATGAGACTTTCGGACTTTCTGCGGCTTGTATTGACCGGGTAGCCATCCCGGGTCAAGAAGGTTGGACATCCAATCCATTATCCCAGGATCAAGGAAAAGAAAACATCCCTTTACTTATTCTGTAAACACACCCATTACCCAGCCGATGAAGCATACCAGGTCTTCTAGATGCAGTTCGTCTAAGGCATCCTCTGGTTCAGTAGGAATGAGCAAGAAAAAAGTTGTAACGCCTCAAATTCCTCAAAGCCGCATTCAATGTAGACATGTTTTTTTTTTTTTTTCAGTCGTGGCTTACATTAATCCTGAAACACTCACTATAAAAGAAGTGAATGTAATTTGCTATAATGTTAATTTATTTTCAATAACTTGTATTATCATATGGATCCGCAGTAGCGCAGTGGCTAGGGTGTTAGCATGCCGGCCAGGTGGTCACGCGCTCGACACCCCTGCAGGCGGAGGTTGTTTTAGATATGGATCTCTCCCATGTCGACCAGTCTAAAATGAATGCCAGCAAATGTGATTTTGACCACATTCACCACCGAGTGCCGCTTGGTCTATAAAATGTGATTTTGACCACATTCACCACCGAGTGTATCTTGGTCTTTAAAATGTGATTTTGACCACATTCACCACCGAGTGCCGCTTAGTCTATAAAATGTCATTTTGACCACATTCACCACCGAGTGCCGCTTAGTCTATAAAATGTCATTTTGACCACATTCACCACCGAGTGCCGCTCGGTCTATAAAATGTGATTTTGACCACATTCACCACCGAGTGCCGCTTGGTCTATAAAATGTGATTTTGACCACATTCACCACCGAGTGCCGCTTAGTCTATAAAATGTCATTTTGACCACATTCACCACCGAGTGCCGCTTAGTCTATAAAATGTCATTTTGACCACATTCACCACCGAGTGCCGCTTAGTCTATAAAATGTCATTTTGACCACATTCACCACCGAGTGCCGCTCGGTCTATAAAATGTGATTTTGACCACATTCACCACCGAGTGCCGCTTGGTCTATAAAATGTGATTTTGCCCACATTCACCATCACTGAATGACGTTTGGTCTATAAATTAGGGAGCTAACATCATATATCCAGGACACCTCTACACGCGGAGAAGAGTGCTGTATTGTTTGTATATCATGGTTCTGAATATAAACAAGTTATAGAATACAGAAACCCGTGTTGATCTGTTTTCAAATCGCACTGTGTTTTACGTCGAAAGAGGAAAGTTCTAAATTCTAATTTATTACTCAAAACGTCGGTTGAGAGTTAACACTTTTGGGGGTATTTTAATTAAGCTGCATGAACATAAATAATAAGACCTGAGTGTTTTCATATACAGCTGTACAATCAGGATAAATCAGATTGCTGGCATTCTAGAAAAAATGTTGTTTTCAGTTTACATGATGTCAATAGCTGTCAGAAAAATAAAAATCATGACACGGAAGAACAAACAATATAGCGAAATAAAGTGTTAAAGTATCCTACCAATTATGGGTATTATGGATTTTTAAACTGCATATTTTTAAGTATGTAATCACTTTCCTGTCGATCTCCTTGGCCAAGGCTTTAAACGACTTTCTCCGTAATCCCGTTTATACACGTAGGGTAATGCAGCGCGTTGGAATTGGGAGCGGTTCTCGCCGCGTAGATAACTTACGGGATAAGTGAGCCGGTCGCTCAGAAAGCCATGGCAAACTACTGAGCGTAATCTTGCCAAGAAATCAACAACAACGGTAAAATGCTGGTGTTGTCAGCGATATCCTGCAAAGGATATACGAAAAAAAAATCACTTTTCTAAGTCACAAATGCACACGCTGTCAGCATGTTTAATAAAAAAATTTTCAAACAAATATGAATGTTTTATTTTAAGCAATGTAATATACGTTGAACTGAATGTTTGTAACGTGCCAGGACTCATTTTAAATATATCTATTGTTGTGTGCGTGCTCCTTGTCACAAGTCTTTTAAACACATTTTCACATGAAATAATTTGATAAAATATGTACAAAGTCGAGATTAAGTTTACTTTGTTCCAGTTTTGTTTAACACATTTACAAGTACTTACATATTCCTTTGAATGTGATCTCAATTTGAGTGTTTCTCCCCCGATGTGTCTCCACCTTGCCGTGGTGGGGGAGCTTGCGTGCCCCATTGACCCATGTGCTATGTCGATGGATGAAAAAACTACATATCGGACAGCTTATGGGATAGGGGCCAGACTAAGCGAGACACAACCTGCTGCTCTGCAGGTAGACTGAGGATAGCAGTCAAAGTTTAAATCAGGCGCACGAAGGCAGAAGTTCTTGGTCCGGACACATACTATAAGGCTCTCTGTCGAGGGTTGTGGCTGAACGCCTCTAAGCCATAAAACGCTCGGATGTGAAAGCCTGGCCGATACCCACCTACCGAAAAATGGAGGTGAGATTCTGAGCACGCTACATGCCCAGTCCAGATACTTGTCCGAAGGCTCTCAGCTGGGGGATATGAGAGGTCCCCGGATGAGAGAACCTGGCGCTTTTCTCGCTCACCTCTGCACGGAGGTAAGGTGCTGAGCCGGCAGCACATGTAGCCTACCTCGTGAACGAGTACTAAAAGGTAGAAGAGGTGCCCCAGTCGAATGAAATTGGTTACGAAAACTGTCTGTATCTAACTCATAGAGAGTCTAGACAAAGGTGGAAAAACGTCTCAATAACACGAAATGGAACGCACGGCTAGCGAATCCATTGCGTGGCCCGAAGTCCAAAGCGAAAGCTTACCTAGTGGATGTCGCCCGCAGACTGACCGTTCCTGGTGTGTACTTGAGCGACCAGTGGCAAGCGAAATGCCCAACACATGGAAGTGAGGAATTAAAGCAGCCATGAGCAGGACGTGGCAAATCCTCGGGTGAGCCCAGTCTCAGAGCAATATGTGCCGGCTCTGCAATTATGGAAGCCTCCTTGGATAGCGGGGGAATGCCCATGGTCTGCCCCTGCCTTCCCTTGAGGGTTTACCGTGATGTCGATGACCGTTCTACTTTACCAGCTGAGATGTGGGCGACACCACAGCACTAACAGTCTAACGTCCCTCGAAACCCCGGGAAGGCTAACCCGTAAAAATGCCTGCTGAAGTCGGATGTGCTGGCCTACGGGTGCAAATAAATCAGGCACAACGCAAAAAACGTCCGAGTGAAATGTCTTTCGTGCTAGGAACAGCTCTGACTACCTAGTTTCCGAATTCCGCTCTTGTTCGGAACAGCTCTAACTGCGTAGTTTCCGAATGTCCGTCGTGCCTGGAACAGCTCTGACGGGCACAACGACAAGCACATGAACCGAAAACTCGCTGAGTGGATACCGTCTGCAGACCTTTCTGGTTTGTGCGGGAACGGCCCGAGGCGAACGAAATGCCCAATATATTGAAGTGAGGAATAAAGCAGCCAAAAGCAGGACGTGACGATTCCCTCGGTGAGCCCAGCACCAGGGCGCTATGTGTCGGCCCTGCAATTATGGAAGCCACCCTGGATGGCGGAAAATGCCATGGACTGTCCCTGCCTTCCTTTGAGGGATGACCGTTAAGTCTTCGACCGTTCCAACTTGGCCAGCTGGGTTGTGGACGGTACCGCAAAAGTGAGAGTCTCCCAGGAATGCTACCTGGTCAAAAAAGCACGCTAAAGTCGGATGTGTTGGCCTACGGGTTTCGGCCCAAGGGCGCATAACTTAGACACACCGCAATCACATCTGAAAAAGAAAAAAAAAAAACACTCCGGATGAACGCAAAGAAGAAGAAGAATTTGAGTGTTTGTTTGTTTTCTAAATTTCATAAGAATAATAATATATGCTTACATTGGAGTCTGTCATTTACTGCCAATATAGTACCTTGCAGTTTATGGTAGGTGTATCTTGAGCTTAAGCAATTAAGTCGCTGTGAACTGTGCAGGTTAGAGGTTTCTTTTTGCCCCCGACAGACAAAAACTTCACACCTTATCGAGGATTCGTACTCGGGTCTTCTGAAGAGAATCCTACATTCTAGCCACTCGACTAGTCGTTCCTTTTACATTGCAGTAACATTTGTAATTTCAGATATATCATTTAGGATGAAGATAATCCCTCTGTTTCGGTGTTAAATTTATTCATATTTCACCTTAATGGCACAAGTGCTATATTATACTGCAAAATGTATCTCTCTGTATTTAATCTGTGTTAAGTAGAACAACACGACATGCTTAATTCGTTGCACAGAGCACAACTGCGCTCATGGTACGCTGTGCAGAGCAAAATTGCACTCATAGTACGCTGTACAGAGCAAAATTGCACTCATAGAACGCTGTACAGAGCAAAATTTCACTCATAGTACGCTGTACATAGCAAAACTGCACTCACGTTGCTCTGTATAGATCAAAGCTTCATTTACATTGCTCTATACAGAACAAAACTGCGCTAACATTGCTCTATATAAAGAACAACTTTTACATTACGCATATTACGCAGTACAGAACAAAGTTGCACTCACATTACGGTGTTCAGAACAAAGAGGCATTTATATTACGCTGAGCAGAACAATTGTACTAAACAAAGCAGCACTCAAATTATGTTGGTATATAATAATCTTGCAATCGCATTATGCGCACAGAACGTTGTACATAACAAGTTTCATTCACATTTCTCTAAACAGAATGTGTTTTACATTCACATTTCGCGTCACGAAAAGGGCAAGCACTCACATTATGCTGTACATAAAAAGTTTGCTATAATATTATGTAGCACAGTACACACGTGCCCTCACATTAATATGTGCAAAATAAAATTCGTCACCATCATCAAGTGTCCTGCCAGCTGGCGTAGGCGTTCATGTCTCTCCACAGGATCTCGGTCTATGGTGTTCTGGATCAACTCTGCTGATGATATTCCTCCATGCCACCGTCTCAGTCCATCCAGCATTGTTTCTCTTTTATCGGCTTCTGTCTCTCTTCACCTCGATCTTTCTAGTTGTCACGATGTTTTCCAATACCTCACTTCACATCACATGACCAAAGACAGCTGTTTGTATCTTTCTTATTGTTGTATATAATGTGCTCGGTGATTTCAATGCTCGTGTGGGCAAGGACTCGAGTTCATGGCCAGTGTGCCTTGGAAAATACAACATCGGTCGCATGAATGAAAATTGGCAAAGGCTGCTGGAGCATTGCACCAGTAATGACCTATGTATTACAAACTCCTTTTTTAAAACAAAAGAGATGCATAAGGTCACATGGAAACATCCAAGATCCGGCCATTGGCACCAGCTGGACTTCATCATCACACGGAGACAACATCTGAACCATATATCATTGACTTGTAGTTACCACAGTGCTGACTGTGATACGGATCATTCTTTGGTTGTTGCAAGAGTTAGACTGAGACCAAAGAGAATCTACACAGCTAAACACAAATCTAGCCTCAGGATTAATATTATTAACACTCATGATCCTGAAAAGTGCTTTCAGTTTCAACAGCAACTTGAAGACGCTTTCACTGATACACCAGAAAATTGTACAGTAAATGAAAAGTGGGGTCAAATTAAGGAAACTCTTTATAATAACTGCCGTAGGGGTTTACGGCACTGTGGATCATAAGAGGCAGGACTGGTTTGCGGCCAACAGCGAGACTCTGCAGCCCTTGATTGATAAGAAGAAGAAAGCTCTCTTAAGAAACAAGGAAAGACCAACGCGTAACACTCTGAGTGAGCTTAGGCAAGCTAGGAAGGATGTGCAAAAGGCTGCCAGGCAGTGTGCAAATGATTATTGGATCAAGTTATGTGAGTCCATTCAAATCGCAAGTGATAAGGGAGACATAAGAAGCATGTATGAAGGAATAAAGAAAGCCTGCGGTCCAGTGATCAAAAGAAGTGCACCATTGAAAACCTTGACTGGAGAAATCATCACTGATAAGAAACAGCAGATGGACAGATGGGTAGAGCACTATTTGGAGCTTTACTCAAGTGAGACCAAACTAGCGGATGATGCCCTCAACGCCATAGAGGCCCTACCAACTCTTGACCACCTGGACACACTTCCCACCATAACAGAAGTTAAGTGTGCTATAAATGAACTTGCATCTGGCAAGGCTCCAGGTAAGGATGGGATTCCAATAGAGGTTATCAGGAGTGGGCAAGACACACTCACTATACAGATCCACCAGCTAATAGAGCTATGCTGGCGTGAAGGACAAGTCCCACAGGATTTCAAAGATTCAAGCATCATAACACTGTACAAGAACAAGGGAGAACGGAGCAATTGCAACAACTATAGGGTATCTCACTACTGTGTATTGTTGGAAAAGTATTGGCCAGAATTGTTCTGCGCAGACTTCAAGTCCTAGGAGATCAAGTCTACCCCGAATCACAGTGTGGCTTTCGACAGAACCGGTCTACCACTGATATGATATTCTCATTGCGACAAATGCAAGAAAAATGCCGTGAACAGAATCAACCACTGTTTATTGCCTTCATCGACCTCACAAAGGCATTTGATTTGGTCAGTCGTGAGGGTCTGTTCAAGGCACTAAAGAAGATTGGCTGCCCACCAACTCTTCTGTCCATTGTGGAATCGTTCCACACAGGCATGAAGGGTATAATCAAGTTTGATGGTGCAACTTCTGAAGAATTTGAAATCAAGAGTGGCGTTAAGCAAGGTTGTGTACTAGCTCCCACCCTCTTTGGAATATACTTTTCACTTCTACTGAAATATGCATTTCATGATCAGGATGGTGGTATATACATTCACTCACGCTCAGATGGCGGCCACTACAATGCTCAGAGATTGAAGGCTAAGACCAAAATTAGGAGGGTACTGATCAGAGAGTTGCTTTTTGCAGATGATGATGCAGTTACGACCCACTCTGAGGAAGAATTGCAATGTCTACTATCTGCATTCTCCAATGCTTGTTCTGAATTTGGTTTAACAATTAGCAAAAAGAAGACACAGATTATGTCACAAGGTGCACATGGGGTACCATCAATCTTTATTGACGACGCCGAACTAGAGATAGTAGACCATTTTACATATCTAGGATCAGTGGTAAATAGCAAATTATCCCTAGATCAGGAAATCAACATCCGGATTGGTAAGGCAGCAACAACAATGAACAGGTTAAGAAAAAGAGTCTGGGAGAACAGGAAGCTTACTGCCAAAACAAAAGTCCTTGTCTATCAAGCCTGTGTCCTTAGTACTCTTCTCTATGGCAGTGAAACCTGGACAACTTACTCACACCAAGAGAACAACTTAAACAGCTTTCATATGCGGTGTCTGCGAAGAATTCTTGGTATTAAGTGGCAAGACAAAATCACAAATACTGAAGTATTGGAAAGATCAGGTTGTGAGACAGTTTATTCCATGCTCAGTCTTCGTAGACTTAGATGGATAGGACATCTTAGGAGGATGGATGATGGTAGAATACCAAAGGATATCTTTTTTGGTGAATTACAGATGGGTAAGAGATCTCAGGGTCGGCCTCTACTACGATACAAAGATGTGTTGTAAGCGGGACATGATTGATACAGGCATTGATAATGCACATTGGGAGCAAGTCGCCGCTGAACGTGTTGCATGGAGGGCAAATATCAGAAATGGAATAAAGTCAAAGGAGAAAATTATTGCAGAAAAGTCACACACCAAGCGTTTGAGACGTAAGATGGTGCATGATGGTGGAAATGACCACGTGTTCACATGCACCCACTGTGAACGGACATTTACAGCGCAAATTGGCCTTATCAGTCACACTCGCTACCGCCATAGTTAAAAGTTATTATGCCTTTTTTAAAGCACAAACTATCGTCTGTCAAGACGGCAAGGTGCCAATGAATGAGAATGATATAATGTTCTAGTTCATTAACGTCTTTCAGGCAATCTTAGTTAGTTACTCTGACAGTCCAAGGAATTAGCAAGATGCGTCTCAGGAACTACACCTCTGTTGCTTTTGATCATAATAACTCTTTCTGAAAGTAACCATTAATTGAGTAGACTATTTAACAAACAAAAAAAAATAGTAGCCCTACTCCTTTTCATGTATATCCCCACCAGAATAAATTACTATGGTGTTTGTCGGTTATAATTTTACCCGATTCCTTCCATCTCATCTCACTTACGCCTAGGATATTCATTTTCATTCTTTCCATTTCTCTTATAACATTGTTAAACTTTCCAAACTCATTCAATGTCCTAACATTCAGTGTTCCTGTTTTAAATGTTATTCCCTAATTTAAATTGCTTCCTATTTTGAATGTATTCCCTATTTTAAATTTACTCCTTATGGTTTGGCCATCAGTAACTGGATGACGGTCTGGTGTCACCTGTGGCTCATGACTGTCCCTATCAGACGAGGATGTCCTAAATCAGCGTCGTTCTCTGCCTCTGAAATGTCATTAGTCATAAAAATCTTGGGAATACAAGGGGCTTCTCATAAGTCTTTAGCCTGACCATAAAGGAGTAGGCGGAGAATATTGAAATTTGGCTCATGTATAACTCATTCAATTTGTAATGGACATATGAAGTATGAATTTCCCTCCTCAACTGGTTTTCCCAATTTGGTGCATGGCACAACACACCCTACTGACCAGATCTGCACATCCAACGGTTTGTCAGAACAATGGAGAAATCAGACGCCAGGACTGTGATAAAATTATTGGATGTTACAGGGAAAAAACACCTACAGAAATACGCTGAGAGATGGAGCCAGGTGTTTGAGGAAGTCTATCCTTCGTTTGCTTTTGTAAAAAATTGGTGTTTGCAGTTTAAGTGTGGAAGTTCCCAAGTTGCTGATCTGCCAAGATATACACGACTGTCCTCAGAGTGCAATGATGCAAAATGCTGCAAAAGTGAAGAAAATCATAGACTATGATAGGAAAATGGACAATTGCAGAAATATCGGGTTCAGAAAAACTGAGTAAGAGTACAGTTTTTAGGATTTTCGACAACAGACTGAAACATGAGAAAATTGTGTGCCCGCTGGGTCCCTCGCCTGCTGACATGTGAACAGAACAAACATGGATTGATTGCTGCAAACTGCCAATGATTTGAATATTGAAATTCTTCACACCCACCATATTCTCCAGATTTGGCTCCATCAGACGTTTTTCTCTCCCAAATCTTAAAAAACAGCTGAAAGGAAATAGTTTTGACAGTGACGAAGATGTCATGCTGGCTTTGATAACTTGTGTAGTTCGAAAAATAGGTTGTTTTATTCCGAAGGTCTTTTCAAGGTCACGCAGAGATGGCATAAATGCATAAATGCAGGTGGTGGCTACATTGAGAAGGAATAAGCGCTGTGCTAAATTTCAGTTTCTTCCGCTTACTCCTTCATGGTCAGGCTAAAGACTTATGAGAAGCCCCTTGTATTACATGGTGGTTTCCCATTGAATCCACATCCACGTGGGGGTCTTTTACTTCTGCCTTTGACAGCATTTCCAACTGTCAGGACAAGTGAGTGTCCTGCCTTCGCGGATAATGATGATAAAACAGGAAGTCCCTTGTGCAAGTTAAATATCCCCACAACAGTTTGAAATCACGAATAGTAGGCCGTAAGGTCGCTGTTTGGGAAAGTAAAACCTATCAACAGGTAGGCAGAGCCCGTTACCTTGGATGGAATATGTCTAGACCAGTGTTTCCCAACCTTTTTTGTGCTATGCCCACCTAAGCCTTTCTAAAATTCTTATGCACCCCCCCCCCCCCCCCCCACCTAACATATACATTATTTTTAATATTGAAAAATTGAAATGTTCACTAAAGAAACTTGAATGATGGTTTTAGGAAGAAATCAATAGGAAATTATTGAGCAAACACAGTAAGTAAATATTCAAAACATATAATGGAGAACTGAAGTTCAAGAACAAAATAATTTTAATGAAAGATTTTTCTATATTATTTTAATTATTAGTAATTATTTATTATTTAAATTTAGTAAGATCCTTGCGCTTGATACTTGCTGCAAAGAGATTTTATGTCAGGTTCCAATTTAGTTAACTTCAGTCTCAAGTCTGCCCGTTTTGTTATATCCAGCCGATTTCTTCCATTTTCGAATCGCCCCCCTTAACAATGGTATTGCCCCCCTGTGGGGCTTGAGCCCCACGTTGGGAAACACTGGTCTAGAGGAAACAAACCTTACAGAAATGCATGCTGAAGTAGGACACACTGACCTCTGAGGTGCATACCTGGATGTGAAGTACTCATCTAGAAAGAGAGAAGGAGAGGAAATTACGTATTTATTCGCAAACATTATAGTTACTGAAACTGAGGGGCAGTGGTGGTTTTACACTGTGGCCATGTTTGAACGAGACCGCACTTCTGAGTGAGCTAATTGTGCACGATACTGTAACCTGAAGCTTGGTCAAAAGGGCTAAATTATGAATTGATGCATCTGTGTTCAGTGGATACATTATTATTATTATTATTATTATTATTATTATTATTATTATTATTATTATTATTATTGATGACATTGTGATATCATAGTGTGCTAATTTGGTCGCGTCAAGCGTGAGCCGCGTGGACAAATGGTTACAAACCCGCCTCACACGCCAGTGATCCGGAGTTCGATCCCGGGTCCAGTCAGGGATATGCACTACTGATGAGCTCAAACGGAGTGAAACTCGATCTAGTGCTTCCAATCCAACGTGGATAAGGGTCCAAGATTCGTTCCTGAATACGATCAGCGTTGTCAGTAGTGGGTTGTGCTTAATCTTCAAACCTCAAATCCCGAAACAACCAAATAAATATATTATTTATTATTATTATTATTATTATTATTATTATTATTATTATTATTATAATTGTTGTTGTTGTTTGCTCACTTGACACGGCCGTCGAAGATCTCTTGTGAATTGACATCGTTTCCGAAACATTCGTGCCCAGTCTGTCACTGTGAACACACCTTCATGCTATTTTTCAACACACTTCGACTTCGACTTCGACACACATTTGTTACCGTACGCTGCCTGCATTCTTCGATGAATGTCCACTGGTTGACATCCTTAAATTGAAAGAAACTGAATCACCGCTCTTTGAGCTTCTTTGAACGGATTTTGGATCAAGCCGGCCAAAACAGTCAGAAACAGAACCTATGCATCATGGGACGATAAGCACGCGCTCTTTAATTCACTGGTCAGTACTTATCACATGACTATGACATGATCATGTTCAATGTACGCAATTACGCTCGGTGCAGCACGAACGGATTTCAGATGAACGCCCCTTGTACATTACATGGAATGTCCGAATCGAAAGTTCACTGTGTGAATGTCATCTGCAGACTGCATTCTTCTAGTTTCTGGAGGAACAGCCTGTGGTGACTGGAAGGTCCAATATACGGAAGTGAGGCTAAGCAGCCATGTGCAGGACGTGACGATTCTTGGGTGAGCCCAGTACCAGAGCGCCATGTGTCAGCTCTGCAGTTATGGAAACCTCCTTGGATGGCTGGGAATGCCCATGGTCTGCTCCTGCCCCCCTTGAGGGCTGACCAGGATGTCTTCGGCTGTTCTAAATGGGCCCGCTGGGATGAGGGATAAAACCACAACAGTGAGAGTAAACGTCCTAAGAAACCCCCGGGAAGGTTAACCCGGTCAACAACTGCCCGCAGAAGTCGGATGTGTCGGCCTAACGGCGTAAGAACGTATCTCTGCTGTTAACAGGCACAACGCAATCACGTCCGAAAAAAAAAATCTCCGGATGAACGCAGAAGAAGAAGAAGAAATCAAGGCGATGGATGCACAGTAGGCAACCATGGTTTGGGAGAGCGAAATGAAAGAGGATACAGGCTTTTAGAATGGACAAAAGAGCAGAAAATGATGGTAGGAAACACATTGTTTAAACAACATCCTAGAAGATTATGGACATGGGAGAATCCTGACAGCAGGTTTAGAAACCAGATTTATTACATTCTGATTAGCAGAAGGTTTCGAAATGCTTTAACAATCGTAAAAACAGTTCCCATTTCAGACTGCTACATTGATTACAGATTGATTACAGGCAAAATGGGGGCAAAGTTAAAGGAAGTCAAGTATACAACAGTAAACATTAAATATAATTTGTGTACATTAAAAAATGACAAGGAAATACAAGACAATTTTAACATAGAAGTAAAGAATAGATTTGATAGATTGTCTGATCTCGCGATCCTTTTTTCAAGATGTGTATGATCAATGGGAAATTTTGAGGAATTCAACCAGTTTGGCTGCATAAACATCTATTCCAAAATTAAAGAAAGAAAGATATGGATGACTGAAGAAACTTTACAACTAATGAAAACAAGAAGACGCAACAAAAATAATCCTGCCAAATATGAAGAAGTTCATACACAAAAGTCAGAACAATATACAAGGAGGCAAATGAAGCATGGCTCGAGAAAAATTGCATAGCAAATGGGGAAAAAAGAAAAAAAACACACACACACGCACGCACGCACGCGCGCGCGCGCACACACACACACACACACACAATAGTAAAAAAATGCCACCTTAATGCACAACAGAATTCAGGATATTACTAGTCAAAGAACACGTACATCAACCGGCTGCCTAAAAACAACAGATGAAAAACATCATAATAGAAAAAGATCAGATTTTACATGTATGATCAGATTATGTGAAAAACATTTATGATGATAGCAGAGAAGAACAGTGTGATGTTTGAAATAATAATGAAGGACCGTCAATTTTGAAGATGGAAGTTCGGAATGTTCTTAGCCATATGAAAACTGCCAAGACCTTCGGTTCAGACAACATCACAACAGAAATGATTAATGTTTTAGAAGAATATGGAATAGATCAAGTCACCAGACTGCTGAACACATATATGATACCGGAGATATATCTCCTGAGTTATGCTTGCTTGCTTGCTTGTGTTCGTTGGCTTGAGTTCCCAGCGCGAAGTCCTGTATGTTGGATGAAGGCATCCTGTTGTCCAGCATCAGTGTGATGTGCCTGAATTATGTAATTCTGTATTTATTGCAATCCCAAAGAAATCAGGAGCCTTGGAATGTGATCAACATAGTACAATTATTATAATAAGTCACATCTCGAAGATTTTGCTAAGAATTATCATGCAAAGAGTTAAGAATAAAATACAGCCTGAAATAGGAGAAGCTCAGTGTGGGTTTGTAGAAGGTAAGGGTATAGTAAATGCTGTGTATATGCTGAGAACAGTAATTGAACGTTCTGTAGAAGTAAACAAAGATCTACATCTTTGCTTTAGTGGCTATACAAAGGCTTTCGATAAAGTAAGACGTGTCAACATGACAGAGATGCTTGAGGATCTACAAATTGATGGGAAAGATATTAGATTTGTAAATAACATATATTGGAAACAACAAGTCCATAAGGATTGATAATGAAGTAGGTCAATATCAGCCTATTAAGACAGGCGTGACACAAGGATGTGTAATGTCTCCAGATCTGTTTTCCCTGTA
Source organism: Cepaea nemoralis (assembly GCA_014155875.1). Lineage (NCBI taxonomy): Eukaryota > Metazoa > Mollusca > Gastropoda > Stylommatophora > Helicidae > Cepaea > Cepaea nemoralis. Next base: position 734,918 of record JACEFZ010014381.1, read on the forward strand.
CAGTGAAAATATTTTCAGAAATGTTCAAGATATGAAAGGAATCATCATTGGAGGAAGAAACATAAATAACATTAGATATGCAGATGATACAGTATTGATTGCAGACAATGAGCAGGATCAGCAACATCTAGTAGATGCGGTTGTTGCAACAGTGAACAACTAGGGTTAGAATTAAATTGTAAGAAGCAGGTCAGCATGGCCCAGTGGATAAGAACGCGTGTTCTTAAAAATCAAAAATCCGGAATGCTGATGCTGATGCTGAGGTTAGCGGTTCAATCTCTAAACCGGACAGCTGTACCAAATTGTTGACCTGTCGTCCTTGACTTGGGGACGTTAATTACAAGTACCTCTGAAGTCGGAGTGGGTTCGTGTGATGGCAAGGGACACTGTTAATATGGAAAGCTAATCCCCACGCAAAATTCAGTCCATCACTACTATAAATAGTGTTTATGGACTACGCTTGAGTTCAAAGCGAGAGAGCGCAAAAACAAAACAAAAAAATTGTAAGAAGACACAGATTATAGTCGTACCTAGGAAGAACGAAATACCACAATGTTATATACAAGGAATTTGGAATATTCTTAAACAAGTGAATCGGTACATTTATCTAGCAACATGCATAACATCTGACGGGAGATGACTTGGTGAGATTAGGACAAGAGTCGCCATGGCGAAGGTCACCTTTTGCAAGATGAAAAGCATACTGACCAATAAAAAGATGTCAATCGCTACGAGAAAAAGAGTGTTGAGGTGCTACACAGAGCCTGTACTTTTGTATGGATGTGAAGCGTGCTGAAAAACATCTGATGGCTGTGGAAATGTGGTTTCTGAGGAGAATGCAAAGAATATCACAGACAGCGAGCAAACAACAAACAAATAATGACCAAATTCTACATTAACAAATGAAAATCGTAAACTGATTAGAAAAATTAGACGTAGACAGTCAACATTTTTGGGCGTGTTATGAGAAGAAATAAAGTAGAGAATTAGGTGATAACTGGAAAAAATTGAAGGGAAGAGAAGTACCATTTCAAAGGCATTGTTCAATTACAGGGAATGACACTATCCAGTGATATCCATCGGTCAACTATTGCCCCCCCCCCCCCCCCCCCCACTACACTTGGTGGCAAAACTGGTAGATGATGATGCGAGTATTCCTTGTGTTATCAATGAGAGATAGCTTGTGGAGGTACCCGCGAGAAATGAAAGTAAAAATGCATTTTACATTGTTGTTCACATATGCAGCGTGATTATTATTAGTATATTTAAAAAGTCTATGAGATTAGAGCATTAGACGCTTCTTGTGTGTTCCACTATCTCCTAATTTCACCACTGGGATCACCATTGTCTCCGGTGCTGTTCAACGCCTACACTGTGAGAATCACCTACGAGCAAATCATAGGACCGGGGAGGGCATTGTTGTATGCAGACGATGTTTTAGTGTATCGCCAGGGTAAGGATAGAGATCAGGTTGCTGTGGAACTACAAACCGAACTCAATCGCATAAGCACTTGGTGTGTTGAAGCTGGGGCAATGGTCAACCCAACAAAGGCAACAGTGACTTGGTTCTCTTTGGATAACCATATTATCAACACCCCAACGCCAACTGTAAATCTGGGTGAGACGGTGGAAAGAACGCAGGCGATTCTGGGGATACGATTTGATCGAAGCCTAGCTTATAACGTAGACCAGGTGATAACAAAGGTCAAGCAGGGTTTAGCTGCGATGCGGGTGATGGCGGCGGCAAACTGTGAGCAGCTCCATCTATGTCTTCTATACGAGGGGCTGGTCCTTTCTGTTTCGGAGTATGCGATTGTGATCCTGTCTCTCAGCCATAAGCAGATAGAAAGGATGGAAAGGATACAGAACAAAGTTATGCGCATTATTCTTGGATGTACAAGAGATACAGCGTGCAGGGCGATGCGTTACCTTCTTGATTTTCCAACCATGAGGGACATCATACAAATTTGCCAAACGCGTGCCTATCTCAGAGTCAACGCAAACACACAATAATCCACTGCATAGCGAGAATAATAAAGTAAAGGGCAGCAGGTTAAAAAGAGGAAAGTCGTGGATGGGTCAAGCCGAAGACATTCTTCAACAGGTGTGTTCACTTGAGGACTTAGAACCTGGCGAGGAGTGGGTACAAGTGCCAACAGAGTTCTGTACAGCCTTTTCAGTGTGCATCTAACTAGACAGGAAATGCAGACAAAGAAATCCAGCTTCTGTGGAGGCGGAAGTACAGGCGCTAATCTTCGAGAATTCTTTAGAGGATGATGCTGTCATTTACACAGATGGGTTGGTCGTCCGAGGAATTAGAAGTTCATGGGCCTTTACGGGCCAGGTCTTTAGCTTTGACCACAAGCAGCCTGACTATGGAAGTCATAGCAATAAGTAAAGTAATAACATCGCTCGAGACACAAACATTCCATCGGGCATGTGTCCTAAGTGACTCAATGAGTATACTCAGGTGGATAGAGATGGGATGGGTCCGAATAGAGTAGCTGCTGTCTCTGGAGCGGTCTCGGCTGGTAAAGATTAGTTTCATCTTCGTGCCAGGACATGCGGGTGTACAAGGTAATGAGCAGGCTGACAGGCTTGCAGGTAGGGCTAACTGTGGAAGGCGGACGAGCCATTGAACAGGCAGACATTCTGAATGCTCTACGAGAAGTAAGTCGTTTACGAGAACCAAGCTATGACTGAGAATCTACAACCATGGTCAGACTGCTAGAACAGCAAGTTAAAAGAGGTATGGCCAAACAAGAACACTACGCAGGAAGCTAAATAAGAGTAATAAACCAACACAGAACTGGTGTTAGGACTGGCAGGGTTAGGATCGGCTAGCCTCTCCTAGGAGAGGTGAAAAGTGAAAATTAGTAGCCTGCCGATGACTCGCAGACTACACAATCAACCCCACCTCCACGTGGTGCAGACTGGGAAACCATGACCGCGAGGTCATGGGCTAACGGGAATATGGCTCGCCATAGGGGATGGACTCCCTATGGTCAGATTTGTGCCCTAAACCTGCGACTGGCCTAGCAAGCCGGCGGGGGAATCTTCATACTGCTCGAAGAAAAACTAAGAAGTATAAACGGACTGACCCTAATGGATATAGACCCGGCAATGTTAATGGACTACGAGATAGATCAGCGATTAAAAAGATAGGCACAATGAACGTCTGCGGTTTTAATAGTAAAGAAGAAGAACTTATAGAAATAATAGAAGAGAGGAACATTGGACTGAAGGGAACAGCGGACACTAGAATAAAGGGGGAAGGATGCAAGGAGATCCACCACATTTACACGTTTGTCTACTCTGGAGTGGAACAGCAAGAAAGGGCAAGACACGGTGTGGGAATGGTCATTGAACCACGGCTAGCAAGAGGAATACTAGACATAAAATATATATCAGAAAGAATCAAAACAGTGAAAATAAAAGAACAAACAATTACAACATACGTACAAATATACGTACCATGTAATACTAACAATAATGAGCAAGAATGCGAGGACTTCTACGAAGACATCCATGACATGCTAAATAAAATAGATAAGCAGGACAACATCATAGTTATGGGAGTCTCCAATGCAAGACTAGGACATAACAGAACGGGCATAGGAAACATCTTGGAGCATTTGGAGACCAACATAATGAAAGAAATGATAACGGAAGTAGACTGATAGAGCTATGCAGTCAACACGACCTCTGTATAGCAAATACATTCTATAAACACAAAGATTCACAAATATACACCTGGTATAAATGGAATGATCTAGATACTAAAAGCCAAAATGATTTTATATTAACAAGAAATAACAGAACGAGAAATATATTAGATGCAAGGGCAGTGCCCAACTTAAGTATAAACACATACCACAAAGTAGTCGTTGCCACAATAAGAATCATAAGTAGAAGGAAGCAAAGACCAGGAAAATACATGCCATGCGAATCAGTAAACCTAAAAAACCTCAAAGACGAGGCAGTGAGGGAAAATTATGAAAAAGAGCTAACTGAAATCTTTGTAAAATTACCTGAAGAAAGAAAGACAGTGGAAGAAGAATGGGAGATGTTCAAATCAAGCATTTTAAATACTGCAAAGATAACATGTGGAACCACGAAAAAACGCAAAACAAGGATAAAGAAAATAACAAGTTGGTGGAACGAAGAAGTAAAGAAAGCTGTAAAAGACAAAAAGGAAAAATATAAAAAGTGGTCGAAGAGCAAACATGAATGCGATTACATAGAATATAGAATAGCGAGACGACATGTGAAAAGAATAGTAAAGAGAGAAAAACAAAAAAGACTGGGAGGAGTCTGGCGAAACTCAAAATAAAAACTACAAGGAGGCAACTAGAAACTTCTATAAAAAGATAAGTGCAATGAGAACCAGAGGAGAACCCTTTGACCCAACAGAAATAATTAACAACGAAAATGGAGAACCAATAAGTGAACAAAAGCAAATCCTAATAAGATGGAAACAGTACTTCGAACAACTTCTCAACATCCCATCAGATGTCACAGGAATTCAAGAAACCGACACAGATGCCACCGAAGAACTAGAACCATACATACTGAAAGAAGAAATTATAGAAGCCGTCAGATTAGCCCCATTGAACAAATCACCAGGACAAGATGAAATATCAAATGAACTAATTAAAGCAGCAAGAGAAGTAGGAACAGCATGGCTACATAGACTATTCAACCACGTTTGGGTAGAACAACAGACGATTCGAGACCGAGGAAACGCCATAATTATCCCAATTTGGAAAAACAAAGGCAGTAAAAGAGACTACACACAATACAGAGGCATTTCACTGTTGAGTCATACTGGGAAAATACTTTGCAAAATTCTTGAAAAAAGATTAAGAACTATTATAGAACCCCAGCTAAGCGAAACAGATCTTGGATTGAGGAAAAACAAAGGATGCACAGATGCCATTTTTTTTTCTTAGAGAACTTATAGAAAAATCAATCGAATTCAATGAAACACTCTACTTAGCCTTTGTCGACCAAGAAAAGGCATTTGATAGAGTAGATAGAAACAAGCTGTGGGAAATCCTGTGAGGAATAACAGAGTCCATGGGAATATCGATACAGGAAGCCCATAAGCGGGCACTCTCCCGCTGTTTATACTTCACCTCGACACAACAAGGTACAAGAGGAACATGATGGGATGAGATGAGACAGAACTGGTGTCGTGAGCCGCTACACGCTGCGGGATTTGCTGAGGAGGGGATGCTGGCACTTATGGACTGAATGGTTCGATGTCCAATGAGGATGATCTGTCGACTAACTAACTAACTAACAATCTCCTAGTTCCAAGTGTAATCAATCAATCAGTCATGAGTCATGCCGGAAAGCGTGGGCTGTCATGACTCGTCATTTCACTCGATCACAGAGTCGTGGATCAGCTCAGTGTTCCTGTCTCGTCCATGCCATGTGGCCAAGCCATCCAGGTATTTTCCTCTCGGTCTTCCTCTTGGTCTGTTCCCTTCGATCTTGCCAGTTGTCACTAAGTTCTCCAATCCATTTCTTCTCATAACATGTCCAAAAAATTTTGACTGTCTGCGTCTAATTTCTCTAATCAATTTACGATTGTCATTTGTCTCCTGCAGTACTTTGTCATTGGTTTTCTGTCTGTCCATGGTATTCTTTGCATTTTCCTCAGAAACCACATGTGTAATATTGCTTTTAAAAAAAAGTAAAACATTGAAGACCATGTTTCCATACTTATCTGCAGTTAGGACACTCATTGCGCAGAGAAAGTCACATGACAAGAACAACTAGGTGATTTAACACTCTCACATTTTCATTACAATACATTAAACATTTTTTTTAAATTGTAAAAATTTAGGTTGGCACATATATTTTTGCTAAAGACTGCTTCCTAGATTATTTATTGTGTAAAACCCACAAGCAAAATTTCATTTAGTGCAGGATTTCTGTACAAGTACTTCCTTTATCTCTGACATCGCACATTGTGGTAGACGTTAACGGGGCGTCGTTAACCAAAACCAGAATAATTACTCAATTTATAGTCTACATTTGACAGCCAGATATCACAGGTAAGTCTGATTTACTAAAGTGCATGATTTTGTGTTGTGTTACTGTAGAAAATTAAACGCTATCGCTTAAGTTTTCGAATTATAGAAATACAGTTTCAACGGACCAATTGTCGACAGGAAGCCGCTAAAAAAAAATGGAGGCTACGATGAAAACGGCGGATATGCGTGTATGGTATGGCTATTCTTACAATGGCAAACATCTTAACGAGTTTTGATTTTGTTTTAACAGCATTTGCATAAAATGCATTTAGCTGTTAATTTTCTCAATGTTTTGCTTCAAAATTTATTTTTGGTGGAACTGACATTGTTATAAATAGAACCGGAAAAATGGAAAATTACGAAAAGTTTGAGTTTTGAATTGAGCTGAGAACCGACATCACTGCACTCGTGACATCTCATACGGGCTCCTTCCCCCTCGTTCAACAGCCAGCAAAGAGTCATACTACTAATCGTTCCCACCACTATCTGATGGAAAGTTCTTGTCTTCCGTGTTTTGAGATTCTTCCAGCACCCTTTCTGATTCTCTCTCTCTCTCTCTCTCTCTCTCTCTCTCTCTCTCTCTCTCTCTCTCTCTCTCTCTCTCTCTCTCTCTCTCTCCCATCTCCCTCCTCCCCCCCCCAAATCATTCTTTCTATATAGTTCAACATGCAGAAGGTAGAGTATGAACACAAATGCAACCAAAGCCAATTAATTAAATTAGTATATCTCCTGAACCACTAAATGTACAGGTAAATAATAAGGGAGAAGCTATACACAAAATTTTGTGTATATTTCGAGCCGCTATACACAAAAAGTTGTGGCTGGTCACGTGATTATTCGGCACAAAATTTTGTGAATATTACGAGCCGCTATTCACAAAAATTTGAAGAAGACTTATTCTCTCTTTTTTTTTTTTTACAAATTATTTTTCTTCAAACCTCACAAAGACAATATTTGTCGACAAGGACACACTACACGCATAGTGATATTTTATTTGCAAATAAAATTCACGTTAAATAAAGACATCTATTGGATTCATCTGAGACTCGATCACTGACTCCGTCGTTGCCTGGGGAATGCGCCCCGGCAGCTACCGCACGCCCCATAGACAACACTTTATTCAGATGCTTCGAGTTTCTCAGTTCTATATTTTAGTTCCTAACACAAGCAACTAGAAAGTCGCCTAGAAGCCCTGGAGATGTGGATATACAGACGAATATGTCGTATTTCATGGAAACAAAACAATCAAATGCAGAGGTTCTAGAAAAACTGGGAATGAAGAGAGAGAGAGAGAGTTGAAGGAAGAAATAAAGAGGAGGCAAGTGAAATATTTTGGCCATGTTATTGTTAAAAGACATGATACGCTTATAAAAACCATACTGGAGGGCAAGGTTGAAGGCACATGAGAAAGAGGTAGACAACGATACAAGTGGGAAGATAACATCAAGAGATGGACGAACATCAGCCTGACAGAATGCACAGCCAAGGCGAAAGGCAGACAGTGTTGGAGATCCATTGCAGCCAACCTTCATTGTGGAGACGGAACCTGATTGACTGATTAAAAATTTAAAAAAAAATTTTTTTTAAAATCGTTGGCGGGGAGTCGAACCCCAGTCTCCTGCGCGACAGGCCATTTAAAAAATAAAAAATCCACGAAAAAATGGGTTACTTCGGAAAGAAAGCACAAAATAATATCCACTTGTTTGAATCACGCTACAAACGGCCATTTGCAAGCTAAAAATGGCTGATGATTGCAAGGAAGCATTTGATTGGTCTGTACTATTAAAAGCAAACCAATCAAAGCAGTTCTTACAACGGGGCCAAAGGAATCAGCCGATTTGGGTTTTTCGCCACAACCGTGTGGTGACGTCAGGGCCGATGTTTTTTGGCTGAGCCGGAGTAAAAGGGTTAAGTAAGCTAGTTTTACAATTAAAAACAATTACTAATTAGCGATACCATCATTTTGAAAGATTTTACAAGAGTTTTTGCCAGATATCTCAATACTTATACTTGGAAGTCTGCACTTGATGAAATGTTTTTAGGAAGACTGATGAAAAGCGACAAAAAAAATGTAAGAGACATGTGACATTTTAAAAATGGGAATGAAAGAGTGGCATAAAAATTAATATACACAATTAATTTTAATTCACAAAGAACATGCATACACTCCATACAGATAGCTGAGGAACGTGATTGTCCATGCAACTCGGTATGGCATGATTAAATGGAATTGCAGCATTCAGTGTACCGTACCATTGAGTTAGGGAGTAGTGCTCAAGTCTATGTTTAAACAAAACTGACCATATATTAGTGAACGTCAACACATTGTCAATACACAGAAACCCTAGCCAAGGTATAGACAGGCTTTAGTTATGTAGCAAGTCCTTTCCAGAACATCGCTTACCCACATTATGGCCTACATGAAAGAGACCAAAGATTTGTCTTTTAACAGCTAACCTGCCATTATGATTCATGAATTTTTATGCAGTTTTTATGTTCTGGTTATAACCATTGTGGTTGACCATGACCTGTTAAATGAACCATGACCGGTTAAATGAACCGTGTCGCTTTCGCTCCTGATAGTTTTTAGTCCACTGACGTTTAATATGGGGATTTTACTTAACCAATGCAATTAGATGGAAACTAGTATTTCACGTCTGGGCAGGAAGATCCATTGTGTCAGAAGGTTATGAAAAGATTATGCATGTTTCTGACAGGATACATTCATTCAAATATCATGTGACAATCACAGATGCCATCTTAGCTTCCGTAAAATAGGTCAGTAAAACATTTTGTGAATAGCGATTAGTTGATATTATCTTGTCTGTTAAATAAATTCATTTATTGGGCTTACGGTAAGTTTTTTTTTCTTTTATAGAGTTCTTATAAATCCCCCAATACTTTGCGATGGATTTTCAAATTCTGCATCCATTTTTTACATATTTGTACTTTCGTCGCTGGTAGTCTTTGACTTGTGGTAGAACAATATTTGTGCGGTGATGGATTGGAAATCCAAAATGTCAGTGCCTCGTATATCAATCAGGCTAGCATATATATTGTATGTCATTTAAAAGCGGAGACATTGAGTGTCGTGATCTTTAACGAAGAAATACTCTGGAATCTGCTTACTGAGCTTCTTGCTACAACTTTTTTGTTTTTAAATGATCATCTTAGCAACCATATATCATTGTGGTCGGGGTAGCGAGATCTAACTGCTCATGTCAATTAGTAATTAATGAATAACAATTAGCCATCCATCCATCATCCATCATGTGCCATCTCACTCGATCACCAGAGTCGTGGATCAGCTCTGTATTTCTGTCTCGACAATGCCATGAGGCCAAGCCATCCAGATATTAATTAATTAATTAGCAGCCATTTTTAATTGCTAATGAGGTCCCGGCACATCCTATCGAAAAAGGAAAGTAACTACTGGGTCGTAGCATCATCCCACATAATGAAATGTACATCTTGCCAGGTTTTTAAGTTACCATTTATAATGCACAGGGTAATTAATGAATTAGTAATTAATTAGTGGCCTTTTTTATTATTAATTAGGTCACAGTGCATCATATCTAAAAATAGATAACATGAGCAGTTAGGTGATCGCAATGATGCATGTTTGCTAAGATTTTCGTTTAAAAACAAAAAAGTTAGTGGGAGGATGCCAAATTTTTGGACGATTTCAGCACTCTCTTTGACTGGGACTCGCAGATAACCTGCTCAATGAGCAGATTCCTAAGTATTTCTTAGTTCAAGATCACGACAGTCAAATATGAATATCTCGGCTTAGAATTGGCATACAGGCACCAATGAGGTACTGTTGGGTTTGGTTTTTCAAGGCACATCTGTGGTGGTCTCAGTAACTAAATTAAAAAATGGTCAAAGTACCCATGGCTAAAGTTTCAGTTTCTGAGACATGATACTATTAGGTATTTTAGTGAACTATAATGAGAGATGCATACATACAAGCCATTTGCTGCAGATTTAAAAAATACTCCTACATTTTCTCATTTACAGCTAATTTTAAAATAAAGTACTGCTAGTCCGTGCGTGATTAACTCAAATGGGTCATAGACAGATGAAAACTTGACTTCCAAAATATGTTCAGCAATGTTAAATGATAAAAAATAGTAAAGTATACAGATAAATTATTATCTAATATTTTCTTTTTAACTTTAGTGCACGTTTTGTCTACAAAGTACACATGCTAGTCCAATCAATATTCGCGGCGCTGACATTTTGGATTTCCAGTCACGAAACATCTCCAGAAATATTTTTTCCCCACCACAATTTTAAGACTTTCAGCAATGAAACTCTACAAATATATGTAAAAATGGATGCAGAATTCAACAAATATATGTAAAAATGGATGCAGAATTCAAAAATCTATAGAAGAGCGATAGGGGAGAAAAAAACTTGCTGCATGCCAAAAAAATTGAATTTATTTCAAAGACAAGATAATATCAACCAATCTCTATGCACAGAATGTTAGACTGACCTTTTTTACAGAAGCTGTTTTTTACGGTCACATGATTTGAATGGATGGATCCTGTCAAAAACACATACTGAAATTTCATAGCCTTTCTTTGGGGACACAATGGATCCTTCTGCGCAGACGCAAAATACTAGTTCCTGTTTCGATCTGATTGTGTTGGATAAGTAAAATGCTTAATACTGTTTTAACCAACCATTCTGAAATGTTCAGGTCTTGTAGAGTTGTTTTTATTTTAATTTTTGTTTCTTTAATGGCTGTCATGATGAATAAATGTCTTAAGATAATTTGGTAGTTACTAGTTTCCTCTTGATTTTCACACCCAAATGGCTTTGGATTACATCCTCAGTCTTTAGCAACCAGTGATAGATGCCAGGGTGATTATCCTACTAGTGGTGCTGTCGCTGAGGCAAATGGGTACCAGATTAAAATATTCATCACTATTTGACATCATTCTCATCAGATTCTATGTATTTTTTCTGCAGTCAGTTTTGGAATGTTTTTGTTGTTGTGGTGTTTGTTTATCTGATGTAAAAGTTAATCTTTGCTGCTGGATGCATATTTCCTCTTTAAACCTACTCTGTTGCCCTGTTAAAAAAAATTGATTGGTTGCTATTGTAAGCCGATAGTATTAGATTAATCCCCTCATAGGCAGCAAAAATTCTTTTAGTATACTAGAGGCTTGCATCTTTTTTTTTTTTTTTTTTGGTTCATGATTCCTGAGCAAGTTTGCGTTCAATAGTTTGCCTTTGCTTTCTGAACAACCGGCACCCATACCATTTCATTAAAAACCAGCTTAAGGCGGTCTGCTGCCAAATAGCCCACAGCTGTGTTTAGAACAGGGGGTATAAAAGATTACTAACTGCGTCTGTAAATCCATCACCACGGAGCCGGTCAGAGGGAAATATAGAGAATTAAAATTTTTTAATGTATTTCTTTTCAATATATCCACCACCTGAATTATCGCATTCTGCTTGACCTTGAAAATACCTTGGGAATGAAAACCCTATTGACTGAACTAAATGTTACATAACAGTATGACTCTCTCATTGAATGCGAGTGTGGTTTCCTTTGAGCTGTATATTTTTTTTAAAAGTCTGGAGCTGAAACCGATGTGAAGAATTTCAATATTTATGTCCTTGGCTGCTAGCTGCTTTGTGACAGTTTGCCTTGTATTGAAACAAAAGATTTTGAGTGCATGGTGGCTCTCATTTTCCGGTATAGCCTGTTTCAGTTTGGTAAAGAGATCTCCATAATACTTAGTTGCGACGATGCAGGTAATCTTTCATTAAGACTTTGGCATCCAAAAACAATTCAGCATCACTTTTGAGATTTCCTTCCTCTTGGTTTGCCAGGTGTGGGGAAGCCTGTGGTTTTCCATTGAATGCTGGAAATTTTGGAATGGGAGCCAAAATAGTGCACTCAAGGGTCATTACTGTCATGAAAATATTGTCTGATTTGGCACACAAATGAAGAGTAGAAGTTGTGAACACTGGTTCTGTAAGGATCTCCCTGTTTATGTCTGTAGATGTTTTTCAGTGGAATCAGAACTTTACCACTGAACTCGCTGCTAATGTCTCCACTATTCTGAAAGTTGTTAGAGCAGCAAGAATTAATAGGGCATGTTGTGCCTTGCATGTTCAGTGCAAATATGATCCTTAAGTGTTTCAAGTCCCAGTTTGTTCTTGTTACTCCTCCATAGTAAGGTTACAGATTTTTGGTTAGCCCTTCATTTAGTGAAATAACTGAAATGTTTGGATCTTGGAATCAAGGGTCATCCCACTTTAAATAAAAATTAAAAAAAAAAAGTTGCCTATTCTTTACAGGATATCACAGTCAGCCCCAGCATGTTTTGTCTGTTTGTGATCTCTTGGCAAGTTTACGTTCTGTAGTTTACCATTGCTTTCTGAACGACTGGCACCCCATACCATTTCATGTTTTTTTTTTTTAAACGCAAGACGGTCGGTCTGCTGCTAAATTGCCCACAACCTGTGTTTCAGATGTGGTATACGGAATTATGAACTGCGTCCGTAACCCCTTCGCTGTGAAGCCGGCAAATAAAACATTGGTGCTTTAATTCTGTTACCATGAAAATCATTGCACATTTATTGGTTACTCTATACATGGTATGATTTTCCTAGCTCTTTCTGACATATCCAGGTGTTACATAAATCAATTTTTAAAAATATTTTGATGGAGAGATAAATCTCTTCAATGAGAGGTTGCCTACGACTAGAGGAAAACCAGAAATGGCTCATAAAATTGGATCAATAATGTAATACTTTGCTTGAATTCAACACTATAATAAAGTAATCCAGGTAACTGGATGTCCACATATTATTTGGGTTATTTTGAGCAAATTAATGGACAGATCTGCTTGTGAAAGAATAAGTATTCATGTGAATTAGTAGGTTGTAGTAATAATGTAGATGGCTGCGCATAAATATAATATACACCTGCCAAGATTCATCATCATCATCAAGTGCCCAGCCTCCACACATCTCGGTCTTTGGTGTTCTGGATCAACTCTGCTTCATGCCACCGTCTCAATCCACCCAGCATCATTTGTCTTGGTCCGCCTCTGCCTTTCTTCCCCTTGATCTTTCCAGTCGTCACGATGTTCTCCAATGTCTCTCTTCTCATCACATGAAAGAAAGCTGTTTGTGTCTTTCTTGTTGTATATAGTGTTCTAGTTTCATTAGCCTTTTTCAGGCAATCGTTAGTTACCCTGGCAGTCCAAGGAATTCGCAACATTCATCTCAAAAACCACATCTTGCTTCTAAGTTCTTCTTAATTTGTTCATTTACATTCCAAGATTAACTGGTTCTATATAGCATTTCAACACTCTTACTTTCAACTTTCTTACATTAATTGATAGTGACTTATTTTCTAAAATGCTGTTTTTGCCTGCCCTATTCTTCTCTTAATCTCTGTTGTACATCTTCCATCTGATGTTATAAATGCCCCTAGGTATTTAAAATTATCCACTTGTTTAAGAATTTTCTATTTCTATGTCACATTTTGGTGTCACCATTTTCTTTGATATCACCATTGTTACTGTTTCCTTGATATTCAAGGAGAGTCCTTTCTTTGCACTCTCGGTTACTACAATGACCAACAATTGTAGGTCTGTTGCATTATCCGCCACCAATACTGTGTCATCACATAGCGTATATTGTTTATTTTATAACCTATTAGTATTCCTGGCTTCTTTATCTCTCATTATTACTTCTCTTTAGAGGGAGAAGTGAAACACATCCATATACTACTAGCTTTATCTGTTCGTAACTACCCTATTTCCTATTTTAATTGCTGCTACTTAGTTCCAGTAAATATTCTTTATTCTTAAGTCTTTTCCGTCAATGTTATCTTCCAACATTTTAATCAGTTCATCATATTTTACTTTATCAAATGCCTTAGTATAATGTATGAAGCAAAAATATATCTTTGTTTCTCTATTGACCTTTCTATTAGTGTTCGTAATATATATATGTTTGTACCCTTTCCTTCCACAAAACCGTACTGTTCTTCACTAATTTCCATTTTTATCTTTCTTGTTCTCATTATAATTCTGAGTAGAAGCTTAGTGACATGGTTTATGAGGTTAATTGTACGAAAATCTTCGCATTCAATTGCTCCTGGTCTTTTTGGTATAGCTATAAATACAGATTTCAGCCTATCGCTCGGTAAATATACACTGCTGTAAATATCATTCAACATTTTGGTTAATATATCTACTCTAAATTCTCCAAACACTTCTTCTATTGTGATTTCATCTGGCCCAGCTGTTTTTCCTTTCTTCATATGTTTCATAGCATCAGCTACTTCTTCTTTTAGAATAGGTGGGCCTTCTAAGTTGCTTTCTTCTGTTAATTCTTCCCTTTCTCCAATATATATAATTCTCTTATACACTCATTCCATCTCTTCATTTATAGCACCTCTCTCCAATAAAATCTTTCCTGTTTTTGATTTCAAACACCCTGTATTTATCTTTCTTCCCGTGAGCTCACTGATTTTTCTGTGCATATTTTTTTGTATCATTTATGGAATTTAATTGTTTCTTTGCATTGCTCGTTTAACCAACTTTCTTTAGCCGTCACACATTTATCTCTTTACGGGAGTCTCCGTGGCAAAATGGTCAAGCCGCCTGACTCGAACTCCGAAGGTTGTGGGTTCGATTCGGGGCCGTGCCCTTCGGTTCACAAGTACATTTTTTCAGAGACTCCCGGGGTCGTCGCTGGAGCTATAGTTTGTGCTTTGTGCGACGCTTTCTGCGCTGCAGGAAGAGACTGAGCCATATGGGATAAAAACCCAGTGCAGTGAAGTCGACCCTGTCGACTTTTAAGCGACTTTAAAAAAAATATTTATCTCTATCTTAGTATATTCTTGTTTGTCATTTTTATTGTTTCTTTTTATCCATCAGCATTAAGATGTCTTCATTCATCCGTTTTTTCTTTGCTTTTTGGCTTCTCTCCAGTAATATTTCTTTGCTAGTTTGAATGGAGTCCCTTAACATTTCCCATTTTTCATTTATACTCTATATATTAGCTATTGCCAGTCACCCTGGCGAAGGAGTTAACGACTTTCTCCGTAATCCCATATATCCACATGGGGAACGCTGCTGCGCAAGATTCGATAGCGGGTTGCGCAGCATTGGTTACTTGCGGAGGTATGTGACGGTCGCTCAGAAAGCAATGGCAAACAACTGAGTGTAATCTTGCCAAGACATCAAAAACAGCAAAATGCTGGTGTTGACTGCAACGTCCTGTAAAGGATACGTGGGAAATTTTTTTTAGCTATTGCATAGTACCTTTTTTTCAGTCACTCTATATTGTTCTTTAATTTCTTTATCTACTTTCAGAACCTCTTTAGTCTCAAGTTCTTACCATTTGCGCCCCCCCCCCCCCCCCCCCCCCCTTAATCTTAATTTTATTTGTCCACATAGTAGTACATGATCACTATTACAGTCAGCATCATGTATTGTCTTTACATTAACACATTTCTAAATCTTTTTATTAATAAGTATGTAGTCAGTTTGGTTGTGTATTTTCATATCAGGGCTTTTCTATATGTATAGTCATCTTTTATGGTGTTTAAACCACATGTTTCCAATTATATCTTTAATATTTCCCCATTCTATTAGTTTCTCTCCTTTTTCTTGTACCTAAAGCATAATTCCCCACTACATCCTCTATTTTTCCCTTTCCTACTTTTGCATTAAAATCTCCGAGTATTATTTTTATTTCTTGTGATCCAGTTTGAGCTATCGCCCTTTCTACTTCATCGTAAAAGTGTTGCATTTCTTCACCACTACTGCTTGTTGTTGATGCGTGCGTATACAAGATTAACAGTATTTCCGCAAGAGCTTTATTAAACAGGGGGATGACTACACCAGACAGAACAGGCAGCTGTCAGTAACATGATATAATTCATATATATCTTCTTAGCAAATCTAAATGTCATGAATAGGATAACGTAGTACAAAACAAAGAGAAGTAACAATTGGTTCACAACATGCCAAGCCAAATACGGGGTACTGATGGTATTAGCTATGGGTCTTCACTTGTCCAAACTTACAGAATTAATTAAATTAAATCTCTATTTAAAAGGTTAGGGAACTGTTGAAGTCACCACTGTGCACTGTAGCTTGCCAAAAGACACATTAACATTGACATTAGGGTGATTTCATTATTTATACTACAGGATAATAAGCGTTCTTTTCTTATATAGCATTATTCTGGGGTATTCCTTTTCTATAGGAAAATAGGTGGTCATATTTTGTTGCTATTCAAGGGGTGTTGCAACCATACAACATATCTTCAGACAATTACCTTGTCTTTGAAAACTCAGTTCCTTTTGAGTAGTCTTTTAGTACAAAGTAATTAACTACTGGTATTGGATTTAAGTGAGGAAGAGTTGCGCACTTCGTCAACCACACTCTCACCCGAGTCCATCTGAATCCAGTGGCAAGACAAGTCTCGTACACTATGTGTTAGCTGTATTGTTCGTCACAGATGGCACCTAATTAATTTTTACCTGTTTATTAAGAATTTGTCATCTTTTGAAAATACACCTTCTTATACAACTAAATATATTTAAAGAAAGC
Organism: Cepaea nemoralis; assembly: GCA_014155875.1. Classification (NCBI taxonomy): domain Eukaryota; kingdom Metazoa; phylum Mollusca; class Gastropoda; order Stylommatophora; family Helicidae; genus Cepaea; species Cepaea nemoralis. The sequence goes on from JACEFZ010014381.1 coordinate 751,563, forward strand.
AGCTGTCGACCTGAGCTTGTTGACATCTCCAGAGTGTTTGCCATTTAATGGAGTGGGTATGGGTCCAAATTTTTCTTTTCTGTATATTTTGGACACTTGCAGTATGGATTAAGTTGGATACAACCAGCAGAATGAAATCTAATAATACTCTTCTTAAGTCTCCACAGCAAGAGATAATAATTTGTCTTGTCATGTAAACACGCAAAGATTGTTTGTCTTGTCATGTAAATAGCAAAAATTGTTTGTTCGTTTCATAACGAAACAAGCACGACCTCGGCTAAGTCACCCAGTTTGCATGCGAACATTAGAATTTGCTAATCCACATGCAACAACAGTCCAAATTTAATCCAGGTCTAGTCATCACTAGTGCATTGCGTTTTAAAAAAAATATCTGTAACTGTCTTATTTCCTTCCTCAACCGACATATGACAAGATAGTAACTTATCTTTTGGTTTCACGTACAGGTTTCATATATATATCTTAAGCAATTGTTATGGTCCCAGTAATTCTCCATCCAATATTTTCTTTATGCATTAGCCTCTTTTAAGGTACTTTACTCATTTTAACTGCTTGTATTTTTTACAATCTGCATTCACTTTTTAATTCTGCTTATGTTCCTTGGAACTTGACAGACTGGTGATGGAAATCTTCCATCTTTTGTAAAACTATTGCAATAGAAGTACAAGTGATACTTAGTGCCCTAACCACACAATGTAATGACAGTTTGTTTGCCTTGTTGGTATTTTGTGGGCACAAACAAAAATACATGGAAAAGGAAGGAACCAGACGTAAAAGTGTAGAATTTAGTGCATACAAACATTTGCTGGTGTAGGTGTGCAGCACACAGCTTGTTGGCTGCAAAAACAGTGACATAAGAAACCACAGGGTCCCTCAGTAGCAGGCATTGGAATTGGCTGCATTAGTTTTTTTCTTTTGTGTCTTTCTACACAGGAGCAGCATGTACAGGCCTTTTGTAATCAATACCAACCTCTATTTCATTTGTCATCCCTCCTTCCACTAGCTGGTGCTGTTTCAGAATAATTAGCTTCATTATGGGTTACTCATCTTGTTTCTTGTTTGTTAAAAATGTTTGTGCTTTTTACAGGTTTATTTGGAGTGCCAAATTTCCATCTTTAGAATTATACATTTTTTATTTTGTGTGGGTTTTTGTTTTGTTTTGTTAGTTGCATACAACCCCTTCATGTAGTGTTTTAAAGGTTGCTGACGAGATAGAAATAGAAATTTAATAAATTATTTGCAAATATTTGCCCTAAGTACATAATACAGGATAACTTTAAATCAGATAGCGGTGGGAATGATTAGTAATATGGCTCTTCGCTGGCTGTTGAATGGGGGTATGGAGCATGTATGGGAACATCCTGAGTGCAGTGATGTCAGTTCTCAACTCATCTCTCACCCCGATAGATGCACACCGTTTTCGGAACTCGTCCATCCTGAGTGTCACTGGCTGTATTATGTGAATAGCCTTTTATGAATAAACACCGTTGACCCCTTTTTTCATATGGTGGAACAAGTAAACATGTATAGTACAGAATGTGGCTTAGATATTAACATTTAAAAAAAAAACTGATAATTATCAGTGGAAAGGAAAGGTCATCAATAAAAATCACAGTAAATCTGAAGATACTAGAACAAGTAACAAGTTTCTCCTATCTCAGACATACAATAATAGATGATGGCAGAAGTGAAATAGAAATCAAAAAGAGAATAGGAATGACCAAAAATGCTTTCAACGGCATGAAATCAGTATTAACATCTAGAGATTAACATCACATTAAAAATGAGAATTGTCAAATGCCACAGTATATTCAACGCTACTGTATGGCGTGGAAGCGAGAATTGTCAAATGCCACAGTATATTCAACGCTACTGTATGGCGTGGAAGCCTGGGCATTGAACAAGCAACTAGAAGATCCCACAGAAACCCTATACAGACGAATATGTCGTATTTCATGGAAACAAAAACAATCAAATGCAGAGGTTCTAGAAAAACTGGAAATGAAGAGAGTTGATGAAAAAAATTAAGAGGGGGTAAGTGAAATATTTTGGCCACGTTAAAAGACATGCTTATAAAAAGTATCTTGAGGGCAAGCGAGCAAGAATTTGATGATACAAGTGGAAAGATAACATCAAGAGATGGACGGACATCAGCCTGACAGAATGTATTCAGGGTGAGAGACAGTGCAGCCAATCTTCATTGCGGAGATGGCACCTGATTGATTGATTTCATATGGAAAGTGGCCTGCTGTGGGTGATTTGTAACCTATTCTGCTTTATTGCTGCCACAGGCTTTTTATGATTGGATAAAGCAGTTAGTTAGTATTTCCTCTTGTGCTCAAGGCGGCGCATAGGGCAGAAGTCATGGCTCTACATGGGTTCGCTGTTACCTGTTGTAGATCTTGGATATTTACTTGGCCGTTGAATGAGCCTTCTCTGATGATGGTTCTACGCAGGGTCTCTATTGGTCTTCCCAGTTTTTTTTCCCTACCGGTGACCATATGAGGGCTTGGTAGGGGAGTCTTGTCTCGTCCATTCTGAGTACATGGTTGATGTAGTTTCAACGGCGTTTTCTTATAAAATTGGATACAGTATCTTGCTTAGTCTCTTGTCTATTTGCGTATTGGTTCTGAAGTCTGTCCAGTGGAGGTTTAGAATTCTTCTAAGACATTTGTTCTCAAAATTATCTAATTTTTTTTTTTATCTAAAGCTGCTGTTGATTTCCAACTCTCAATCCATACGTTAACACTGGAATCACACAAGACGGTAGATGCATAAAAATTCCAGAAGTGTTTAAATGGACCACGTCCATTTGTTGTTCTGAATTAGTGTTTGCGTCCTGTACCACCACCCATTCTTCCAATTTAAGCGGGTTACATAAACTGTCACTCACGTATGTGTAATATCAAGGGGAAGTGCGTAGCACGACCATAAGAGTAATAGTGTACTTCATTGTCATTATGCAGTGCAGGTCTAGCGTGTTGGGTTACATTTATACATTCATTCTGCATGTGTTTCTTCTTCTGCGTTCATCCGAATTTTTTTTTTTCCGGATGTGACTGCGTTGTGCCTGTTTACAGCAGAGCTGCGTTCTTGCGCCGTTAGGCCGACACATCCGACTTCTGCGGGCATTTGTTGACCTGGGTTAACCTTCCCGGGGGCATGTGTTCCAATAGTTCACCTTGTTTTTGGCATGGGTATTCTGCAATCCGTAACTGAAGTGGCTCATCATCATGTGCATGCTGACAAGCGTGGGCGGTCATCTTTCGTCATCTCACACGATCACCAGAGTTATAGATCAGCTGTGTTTTTGTTTCGACCTAGCAAGCCATCCAGGTATTTACTTCTCTGCCTTTCCCTTGTTCTTTTCCTCTTAATCTTGCCAGTTGTCAATGTGTTGTCAATTTATTTCTTCTCCAAAATTATGTCTACGTCTAATTTGTCTAATCAGTTTACAGTTTTCATGTGCTTCTTGTAGGACTTGGTCATTAGTTTTTCTGTCTGTCCATGGTATTCCTTGTAATTTCATCAGAAATCACATTTCCACAAATGTCGGATGTTTTTCAGCTTGTCTGCTCATTATCCACGCTTCACATCCATACAAGACTACAGGTTCTTTGTAGTACCTTAACGCTCTTTTTCTCGTTGCAAATGACATCTTTTTATTGGTCAGTATGTTTTTCATCTTGCAAAAGTACCTTCGCCATGGCGATTCTTGTTCTATCAACAAAATAGATGTTACAACTGTTCCGAGAATAATTCCGAGATTCACTTGGTTAAGAATATTCCCATTTACTTGTATAATTGTGGTATTTCCTAGTGACGACCATAACCTAGTCTTCTTATTCTAACCCTAGTTCGCTGTGTGCAACAACCGCATCTACTAAATGTTGCAGATCATGCCCATTGTCTGCAATCAATACTGTATCATCTGCATATCTAATGGTATTGATGATACATCCCCCAATGGTGATTCCTGTTGTTTTCTAAGTTGCTACATGCTGAAGAATGTAGTGGGTTCTGCAGTGACACTTGCATGGCAAATAAGGTTCAATCTCTCCGTTTGTGGCGAGTTTAGTTTTACTACAAGCGGGACATGCTCATAATAGTTGTCCAATAATCTCCAAATTGGTCAGCTTGCATTGTCTCCACCAAACTCTGTCCATGGTGCAAACTCTTCATGGCGCATTCATTGTATCCTTGATAGAGTGTTCAACCTATATTTAACGCGTGTCTTCCTCTTTGCCTCCAGTCAGTAGTCTTTATAGGTATTCTTTATAGGTGTCAATTATGAAAGGGGCAAAAGAGAACAAGGTGTTGATTGAAGCAGAATGAAATGTCATTAAGTAAAACACAAGTAAGGCGAACACTTGAATGTCCGCAAATAAACGGCGCACGTCGATAGAATGCAGTCTTTGGGAGTTAGGGTATTTGAACATATATAGACATAGAGGCAGAATGGACGTTAAATGCGCAGTCAGTAGAGTACAAGTGGTATGTTAATCATATACGTTGACATGGGGCTTGGTAATGACAGTTTTCTATAATCAGTGAGTTTGGTTTGGTTGTGTTCTAATGTTAATCGCTGTAGTCAGGTTCTCATTTTTTTGGGAACCACCAGAAATCAACGCCTGGTGGTTTGCTTCAGGTATGCTCAAGTTTTAAAAATGCACACCGGCTAGAAGTGTATAGAAACCAGCACGCTTGTGGTGGAATCTAACATACTTGGATGTCTTGTTGGATGCACGTTTCGCAAGCATCGATCACTCCTAGCTGGCTCCTCGCTGTTCGTTAAACTTGGGTTTATTATTGCTATTATTATTCTTCCAACAAGAGCAGATATTTTCCATTCAATATTGTTTCTCCTATGAACGCTGGCCTCACCTAGAAATTATAAGCACAAATTGATCTTTTGATTATCACAGAGCTTTGGCCTTTTGTGCGAAAACGCGGAGTCTTGACTGCATGTCCCATCGCTCGATAGTCCCCAAGTCTTCGGAACAAAGAACCGGTTCAATTCCAAAATGCTAAAGTTCATAATGGATTTGTTTGTAAGGTGCGGTGAATAAAAATCTACCAGCCCGCTGGAAATGAATATGGGGAAAGGTGATGCTAAACGACAAGAAGTAGGAGGAGAAAATTGATATTCCATAATGACATTGTGCGACATAGTTTCGGAACCTGCCACGACTTTCAGCCTGGTGGGAGACCGCGCGGAACCGGTGTTTCGCTCGATAAGACAACCAGTGTTTTCCAACAATCGTTGCGCCCATTGAAAGAAAATACGGTTGTCTGCTCTTAAATCGATGCTCCCTTTGTTTTTGTGATCTGTTGCCGCACATGAGGCCATTTCACATTCATCGACTGTTGTCTTTCTTGCAGGGGAGGGCGGGGGATGTGGTCATTTATACCAGTCATGAAGGTTTTCCTTCTGTAAGACTGATTATATGTGCTGTGAACACGTTTTCATCTGTAACCATTTGACTTTGTCTGTAATTTCTCAGGTGGTATATTCTATTGCAATGAGTTGGGCTAACGTCTTTCTCGTATGTATATCAAGACATCTAGTTATTATCAGCAGTGCTGCGTGAACTTAAAACCTTTGTAATAGTTCTAGAATAGTACAGCAGCTAGTCAACCCTCCTCATTAAAACCATGTTAGAGGAAAACCTTTGAATATAAGTTACAGACGCGTATTAAAACCCATTGGACAGAAAAGCAGATTACTCAAGACAAATTGGAGTACGAGTAAAATATTTTGGGTATTGAAATAGACATGCTAGTCTGGGAAAGATGAGTATGGAAGTATTTTACTTCCTTGTTGAAAATGGGTGCCTTTCCTTGAGACTAGGCCTAGAATATGTATATTTGTCAGACGTGTGTAAGTACGTACATTTGTAAACATTTTTTTTACGGTTATGGTGATGAGCAATCGTCATTGCACTATGCGATGCTAGCTAATTATCGTTTACCATACCAACCATCAAAGCCGCTGCAGTGCCATGTATGGGTTGCTTCAGAACTGTCGTTATTTTGAAGTTGTATCTACCATGCAACTATCTATACATTGTAGGGATTTGATATGTAGCCACATTAGCCGTGAGCAGGTAACTAGCTCCTAAGCACAGATCGTCCCTCCAAAAGTTGTTACAGTGAAGTTAGTGAAGATCAGATACTTAATATTGGGCATTAGCTGTTCCTGTGTATATTTATGCCATTTTATTTATTTGTATTTTTTACCGTTAATAGTTAACAGTATACTATTCATACTGTCAGATGGTGCTGTTTTTACCACATTAGTTTTATTATTGTTTTTCCTCTCCCTGTCTTCCAGCGTTTAAAGAAATCCTTTTCATCAACAAATTTTATGTTCACTTTTCTTGCTATCTGTGGGCAAGCGCTTCCGCACGTTTCAACAAATACTGCAACCTTGAGGGAAAAAAATGATAGTTAAAATCCCAATGTTGGTAAATAAGGCTAGCGAGGTTTAAAAAAAAAACTGTCCCATCCAGTCGAATGTTTGTACTTGAGATTAGAAGTAGAAAGGATTAAACTGAGAAAACCGTGTTTATTTTATAGAAAGGGAGAAGAAATAGCTGGGAACCGGTAAATGGGTAATCGATGGCATGAATCAGAGGTTTTTACAGCTGAAATAAACTATTGTGATCTGGCACCATGTTAGTTTGGTCTCCATAGACACCTTGCCTGTTAGGGCTTGTCAGCGCCGTTCGGCCCACACTGTTAAGACGTGGTCTGCATCGATCGTTTTTATTCGATTTGGAAAATCAAGCATTGCTTATTGTTGGTCACGTTTACTTGAGGCGCCACTTATCTATCATTGGCCTATTCGTTGATGAATGAATGATGCCGACTGTTCATCATAATGGGCCATGGCCGATTAGTGTGGGTATGGCTCACTCATACTATCATACTTTTGGATCATGTAATTGTTTTTGTCCTTGTTATACGGTGTGCTCAAGATTTCCATGCCCAAAAACTTGTCCACATTTAATTTCTCTAATCAGTTTGGTTTTCTTGTTGAAAGGCAGCTCGATTTCTCTCTCTCTCTCTTTCTCTCTCTCTCTCTCTCTCTCTCTCTCTCTCTCTCTCTCTCTCTCTCTCTCTCTCTCTTCTCTCTCTCTCTCTCCGTCTCTCTCTCTCTCTCACTCTCTCTCCCTCTCTCCCTGTCCCTTTGCATAGAATAGAAACCACGTTCTGTATTTCTCTCGTCTGCTTATTGCCATGTACATTGTTCAACTGATGATCTCTTACTGTAACTGTTATCGTTAGTTACAAGCAAGTCTTTTTTTCGCATATCCTTTACAGGACATTGCAGTCAACACTAGCATTTGTCAGCTGTTATTGATGTCTTGGCAAGATTACGCTCAGTAGTTTGCCACTGCATTTTGAGCGACTAGCTCACATACCCCGTAAGTAACCAACACGACGCGATCCGCTACCGAATCTCGCACAGCTGAGTCACCCACGCGAATATACAGGATTACGGAGAAAGTTCGTTAACGCCTAGACCAGGGAGACCGGCACAAGCGAGTCTAGGTACTTTTATTTGAGCGAAACAATTTGAATGGAAGTAAACTATAATTGACCCCGTCTCTTTCCCACATACCGGCCGTGACTCGTTTTTCCTCAAACTCATTTCCTTTTTTTTTTGTTTACTCCGACGTTCCTTCCGAAGACGATGTTGACTGCGCGCTGTCATTTTACCGCGAAATCGTTAGGTCGACACGTCGTAAAGCATGCTTTGGTACCTTGTACCCTCCCATCTCGTTTTCCTTCCCGGGCCTGACTATTAATAGAGCACTCCCAGATCATGCATTTGGAGGAACTGAAGTAACGTCTTCGCCAAATCTTCGCTTGCTCCGTCGCAAGGGGTCACACTATGAAGCGTACATGCATTCATCTGTTATCTTCGCGGCCCCATCTTTTAACGAAAAAGGCAACTGGCAGAGCGACTAATAATCATTTGTCTTGCATATAATACAATCCATTTTAGACTTGTCACCTTACAGCCTCAGCCGGGCAGAGTGGCGTAGTCGTTCATGTCTTTAGAAATATTGGTCCTTGCAGTTCTTGTTCAATTCTGCTATTCCTCCTTGTCATCGTTTTAGACCATCAAGCGTCATTTCTCCCTGTATGCCCCTTCTCTTCTACAGCCAATCTTTCCCTAGACATGAAAAACTTACAGCATTTACTTCACAAGTATTCATGGTTCAAAACACGCGGAATGGCTAATGTTAATATAGTAATTTGTTTATGCTTAGAAGTTGCCCCGAACATACGACTGATTTACATTAGGAACGGTACGTGCCTTTATATTCATCGATGCCTGTTTCTGCTTACTCCATTAAATACCGCGTGCTCTATTAGCCTCGCTCAGCACATTTATTGCTATATTTCAACTGAATAATAGAATTATACGCGTAGATGACCCCATTATAGAGTGTACACGTTTTGCAGTCAACTGTAGTGAACACTCATTCATAGGCATCGATTCAGGCAAACAACACACACCATTGAGGTTATTTAAATTTGCAGTTTTTGTGTATGGAATATGCCATTCGTCTTTATACTAACAATAGCATCTCGCATTGCAAATATGGGTTAGATAGACCGTGCACTTTAATTGTATGCATTATGGTAATGTTGAATGTCACTAACATTCTTTTCATACCTCTGGCATGACGTTTGAAGTTAACCCTTCTATACATCTTTGGGCATATAGTGCAAGACCAATATTTATATAGACCAGTGTAGGACGTTTTACTCTAGCTGTATTTCTATCTTTACGTTACACCAGATCAGTGTTTTCTTTTATGTAGTAAACATTGTCCTCCAGCCTTTATAACGTTCCCCTACTGAATAGTAAACTTCACGGGTACCAAAACGTCAAATCATTCAATCAATCATGCGCCATGCCGGAAAGCGTTGGCGGTCATGACTCGCCATTTCACTCGATCACCAAAGTCGTGGATCACTTCTCGCACTTCCCCGTGGTCTGTTCCTCTTCTATCTTGCCCGTTGTCACCAAGTTCTCCAATCCATTTCTTATAAACATGTCCAAATTTTTTGACTGTCTACGTCCTAATTTCTCTAATCAGTTTACTATTTTCATTTGTATCATGTAGTACTTGGTCATTGGTTTTTTCTGTCTCTCCATGGTATTCTTTTGCATTTTTCCTCAGAAACCACATTTCTGCAGCCATCAAGATGTTTTTCAGCTTGACTGCTTATTGTCCAAGTTTCACATCCATTCCAAAAGAAAAGAAGGCTCTGTGTAGCAACTCAACACTTTTTCTCGTTTCAATTGACATCTTTTTATTAGTCAGTATGTTTTTTCATCTTGCTTAAAGCAGTGGTTCTCAAACCGGTGGGAATTTAGGGTTTCCAGGGGGGGGGGGGGAGAAGAATTAAGATTATTTCAAGATCGTGTTAATACAAGAACCGATTACTTTATATTGTTTTTCCCTTCATACTGTACGGTTCTGTAAGTCTCACCCTTCTAAAATTCAATTTATAGAGTAAGTAGACCCGTAAATCATGATTTTTGTGGACGTCTAGACTGTTTTAGTATGTGCTATTAAGTTAGCTTCCATTATTACGTATACTGTGTAGGGGCGGGGTGGGATTTTTAGGTAGTAAATAAGAAAGGAGGGGATGGCGGTCTGAAAATATGGTGAATGGGGGAACAGGCCAAAAAAGGTTGAGAACCACTATGCTCAAGGCTACTTTCGCCATGGCGATTCTTGTTCTAATCTCTTCAAGGCATCTCCCATCAGATGTTATGACAGTTCCGAGATAACTGTACGGATTCACTTGTTGAAGAATATTCCCATTTACTTGTATATAGCATTGTGGTATTTCGTTCTCCCTAGTAACAACCATAATCTGTCTTTTTACACTTTAATTCGTCAAAAGTCTGGTATATTTTGTCCCTTCAGAATTTCACTGCTTACCAGCCAAAGCACTTTGTCTCACACTATTTCCTTGGTATCATGGATACCATATAAGCGAGTGTCTAGTTACATCATCTTCGGATGTTCTCAGCGTGTGTTTTCTGTTCAGCGCCGTCTTTTTCCTCACCTTGATTCTCTGGAGTCTTCAGTTTTCTACATGAGCTATACATTCGTGATATTCTGTTTCACCATTTTAGACCCACTATTCTGCGCAAACCGTAGTTAATGAGTGCTTAGTCATTCTTCTAACTGTCTCCATGTGTCTGATCCATGTAGTAGCACTGATTTGAAATTGGTGTTGAAAATATTCAGTTTAATTTCTTCTGATTTCTTTCTTCCGCCTTTCCAGTGGCGTATACAAACTGTATACTACTTCATGCTTGAAAGGTTTCAGTGTCACCAGCACAATTACTGTGTCTGGCGATTGACAAGCACTGACCTGGGTGCTTCCGGCGTGATAACTGTTAAATTGTGGCGGCGCGCGGCGGCGCCCCCCCCCCCCCCCCCCCCCATCTGTTAGTCATGCAGACACGTCATTGTTCCGCTTAAGAGCAAGTAGACCCAAATAAGCGGAGCACATTTATAGTAAATAAAGCATGCTTTCTGTTCTTTAAAATGTTGTCCAAATCAAAACTGTCCTAATTACTATGCAGTTTAATATATTTGTGTATTTATCGAGGCAGTGTGATTTAATTTTATCTTTCACATTGTGCCTGGTGTTGTTGCGATCATTGGGATAATTGGTAACACATAATTGAATTACATTTGTTTGTGCCCTCTGTTAAAATGCTGTTTCATACAAAGTGCACTATATTCTTAGTTACACGGTTTCTCTTCAGAATTTTCAATCCCGTATTCGAAACACAGCTGCGGGAGATTTGGAAGTGGACCGCCATCCGCTGGTAGGAGTGTTGGTCGTCCAGAAAGCAATGACAAACTACTGAACCTTTCGCCTTCACACGGAAACATTAGCGTTGAATAGTTAATTTTCACGTGGGACATGGCATTGGCCTTAAGACAAGAGCCAGGCGTAGTGGAACGGGGCCTTACTGTAAAACAAGTTGTTAGCGAGAATTCACTAGTTTTCATCAAAACATCAAAGCAATGTCGCTGATTTCCATGATTTAAGTTGCTTTTGGACCTATTAAAGACATATTCCGTGGGTGGGGGTAAATATGCTTGCTTGCTTGCTTGTGTTCGTTGGCTTGAGCTCTAACGTGAAGTCCTGTATGTCGGATGAAGACATCCTGTTGTCCAACATCAGTGTGATGTCATACAGGACCTGAGGTTTGCATGAGTATCCGTTGTCCCATGTCTGGCTTATTGGTGTGCAGACTACTGGTGGTTCCTCGCCGTACAGGCAGACACTCTCTGACTTCGGAGGAATCGGCGATCCTATTGACTTTAGCCAGGACCCCAAAGGGACCTGTTGCCCAGGACGCTCGACGAGGACGCGTCAATAGGTCTTGGCCAGTATATAACCCGGCCCTGGTGCCTTGGAAACACCTCTGCGTCCCTGGGGTAAATATGAAACGGCAGGAAAAATTTTATGACGATGCAACAGACAGTTAAATAATTGATCGTGAATGAAGGCATTCATTTCTGGACAGACTATAGCTTTTTTATATGACAAACCTAAGAGGCGATCATTTTTCGGCCACATAATAATAGACAAAAACGGAAAATTTTTTGTGACGACTGTAAAGAGATGCAAGAGGCAAAGAAAACTTATCTTCATTTTTATGTGGGGGGTATGCGTTGACACATGCCATGAAAATTGCAAGATGTGAAGAGACATGATCGCCCACGCCTGATGGTAAGGCACTTGATGGCGATGCTGTAGGATATCTAGTCTCCTTTATGTCATTGAGTTCGCTCGAGGCAGTGGGACGCATTGACTCATGCACGCTTGTTCCAATAGCGTCAGATGGAAATGTGATTGTTAATGCTGGCGGTGGAACCAGGCCATCGGTTATCGATGCCTGGATGTTGGGGCGCCATTAAAATTAAATGTGGTCGTGTTTGCAGTACTCCGTGTGTGCATTATTGCACGGCTGAGGCTTTTGTTTCTGCTGGAAAGCCGTGCACGCCGGCGGCTGCCGCCTTCCCCCTCTCTTTTCGATCCGATCATTGACGCCTTGCTCGCTCACCTTATCGTCGATACTCTATTGGTTTGTTTTTGGCCTCCGGGGATGGAGACAGGGGGCAGGCAGATAAAGCGACGGGCTGCTAGATAATTTACAAACGAATTTATACAGCCATTTTCAAATTTGAGAATTGGGTCTTTATTTCTGAAAAATATGGCTGATAGTTAACAGCTGAGCTCCACGTATTAAAAATTCGTACATGTGTGCATGTATTCTGCAGGACGTCGCCATCAACGGCAGGTTAATTTTCACAATTTTTACGTTCAGTAATTTGCCAGTTGCTTTGTGAACGAGAAGTAACAACCTCAACGTTTAAGCCTAACTTAATGCAGGTATACGGGTAGAACCTTCTTCCCCCCCCCCCCTTTAACAGCGCACGTCAGTGTGCCCTTTTGCCAGGTCGACTTGTCAATTATAGTAACTGGTTACCCCTCTGCTGTGTGTCCACCGTGACGAGGTAGAGGGGCTTGTGCGTCCCAATGACCCCAAGAGCTATGCCGACGGTAGCACAGCTACTGGTAGGGCCACCCATGTCGGACAGGTCAAGGGAGAGGGACCAGACAAGAGACACACAAACCTGCTGCCTTGTAGGTAGACTGGGGACAGTCAAAGGCTAGGGAAAGCACCCCAAATACATGCTTGTCGAAATCGGATGTACTGAGCCACAGGCTTGACAAAGCAGTGCAACGTGAAACCTGCTGCCTTGTAGGTAGACTGGGGACAGTCAAAGGCTAGGGAAAGCATCCCGAATAAATGCTTGTCGAAATCGGATGTACTGAGCCACAGGCTTGACAAAGCAGTGCAACGTAACTTAATTCATGATGTCACAAATCAAAATTAATCGATATGGTGCTAATCCCGTGAAGTCCCATCAGGCGGTGATAGTGCCGGGCCCCCTGCCTCGAGGGGGTCCACCCATGACTACTGGTGGTCACCTTCCCCTGTGCTGTGGAGTCAAGGCACAGAGGAGTAGGTTAAGAGCTATTGACCAAATACCCCGGACACTCAACATACTACAGTGGAATGCCGAAGGAGTTTACAAGAAGAAAGACTCCCTAACACAGCGTCTTCATAAAGATAGAATAGATGTGGCATGCATTCAAGAGACACACCTCAACGCCAATCACAAATTCTCAGTCAGAGGATATCAGGCCACACGTTTCGACCGCGAAGGACACAAAGGAGGAGTTCTAATACTTACACGAAATACAATACCTTGCAGCGAAGTATCTGTGATCTCTGACAACCAAACGGAAATTATAGGTGTTGATATAATGATAAAGGACGTGAAAATAAGAATCTACAATCTGTATAGCCCAGCAGATAAGGACCTTACACTCTCAAACATGAAAATAACTGACACAAACTGCATTATTGTCGGAGACTTTAATAGCCGTTCAGAAAGATGGGGATACCCAGATACTGACAAAAGAGGAGATGAATTGGAGGACTGGGAAATAGACTCAAATCTCCATCTACTCAACAAAGCGGATGACACACCGAGCTTCTACTCCAGAAGATGGCTTACCACTTCTACTCCAGACTTAGCTTTCTGCACAGGAGACATCCTCCACAAAATCGATCGCCATGTGCTGGACCAATTAGCAGGTAGTGACCACAGACCAATCAAGCTTGAAATGAATATGGAGTATGTTCCACAGGAGCAAAAGCCCTTGCCCCGCTGGAATTACAAACGAGCAGATTGGGACAGATTTGCCATACTAACAGACAAATATTGTGAAAACATAAATACACGATATGGCAACATAAAGCAAATGGTGGAAAGTCTAAACAGAGCGATAATACAGGCAGCCACTGAGTCCATTCCAAGAGGAGCGAGGAAAAATTACAAACCATACTGGACTGAAGAACTACAAAGTTTGGAGGACAAAGTTGAAGATGCCAGGAAGACAGCAGAGAGAGAACAAACAATTGAAGCAAACATCTCTCTCAAAGCCATCTCAGCAAAATATAAAAGAACAGTAAATCAAACAACAAGAGATTGTTGGAGGGAAAAAACAGAAAACCTGAATTTTGACAGGGATGGAAACAAACTATGGAAACTAGTGAAAGCCATGAACAATGAAGGACCTAGAAACAAACAAATAACAATTAAACAAGGAAATGCCTTGCTTACAGGCAAAAAAGGCTGCAAATGCACTAATGGAACACTATGCAAATGCAAACCACATTGATATTACAACCGAACAGAAGAAAGCAATCAAAGACAAACAGATACATCATAGAAATACAGAGACAGCAGCAGAATATATGATGGCAAATCTAACAATGGAAGAAATGGAACAGGCAATGAATACCCTAAAAAAGAAGAAATCACCAGGAAAGGATGGAATCACAAATGAAATGCTAATAGGACTAGGCACCAAGGCAAAGAAGAAACTACTAGCAGTCCTAAATAACAGCTGGAAGAGAGGAATAGTCCCACAGGCATGGAAGGAAGCTATACTAATACCAGTCCCAAAGAAAGGAAAAGACCTGGAAGAACCAAATGGCTATCGACCTATCAGTCTACTTAGCTGTGTAGGAAAATTAATGGAACGCATTATCAATGGCAGGCTAACATGGCATCTGGAAGAAAACAAACTCTTAACACCACACCAAGCAGGATTCAGAAAGTACAGATCCACTGAAGATCAAATAACCTATATAGCTCAGGAAATAGAGGATGCCTTCCAAGAGAAAAAGCACACACTAGCAGTCTGGATAGATTTAGAAAAAGCATTTGATAAAGTATGGAAGGAAGGACTGAAAGTAAAACTGCAAAACATGCATGTTTGTGGAAAAATGTATAAATGGATCAGCCACTACCTTGAGAACAGAACTGCCAGGACAAAAGTACAAGGACAAATAAGCAAAATGATGCTGCTGGAGCAAGGTGTCCCCCAAGGAGGAGTTCTTTCACCAACATTATTCCTAGCATATATAAATGACATCACAGAAAATTTTCCATGCCAGAGTACACACATCCTCCTTTGCAGATGACCTAGCCATATGGACATCTGAAGAATATATTAGTACAGCTAACAGCAGAATACAGCAAGCCTTATTAGCGCTAGAGGACTGGTCAAAATCATGGCTAGTGAAGATAAGTGAGGAGAAAACAACATGCACAGTGTTCTCCCTCTCAAATAAAACTCAGCAACCTAAGCTGGTATTGAATGGAAAAATATTGCGCCATGAAGAAAATCAAAACTATCTAGGAGTCACCTTTGATCGTCGCCTGACATGGAAGACACAGGTTGAGAAAAATCGAACAAGAGCAAGGCAGAGAATGGCAATCATGAAAAAGCTTGCTGGTACAACGTGGGGAGCAGATGAGAAAGTTCTCAAGAAGTTATATACTGGACGGGTGAGGCCAGTACTGGAATATGGCATTGCAGCTTGGGCAACAGCAGCTAAGTCAAACTTTAACAAAATAAGTAGAGTCCAAAACCAAGGAATGCGAATCATAACTGGAAGCCTGAAGACAACGCCTATTAATGAACTAGAAAAGATCACTTGTTTACAACCAATGCAGGATAGAAGAGATAGCAGAGCCCAGCAACAAGCAGAAAAATTTAGAAGATTGACAGACCACCCTATGTACAACAGATTTAATGGTTTTGGAAAGGGAAGACTGAAGCGTAGCAACTTTGTAGAAACTGCAAAACGAAGGATTAGGGCAGATCCTATACTTAACATATCAACAGTCAAGCCCATACACAATGCACACAAGTTCCCAGCTTGGAGACAGCAGCAACTGCCTGAGATGATAGAAAACATTCCTGGTATTGAGAAAAAGAACACTCAGCATGAAACCGAAAGAAGAGAAATAACCCTAAACTACATAAAAGAACATTACCCAAGCAGGAATTGGACCCATGCATATACAGATGGATCAGCCAAAAATTCAATAGAGAATGGAGGAGGAGGAATTCTCCTAAATTTAAAAAATGGAGTGAAAAAAACACATTCAATGGCAACTGGAAAATTTTCAAGTAACTTCAAAGCGGAGGTAGAGGCTTTGAAAACTGCAGCAGAAATGCTCCTGATGGAGGAAAATAAAGAGAAGCAAATAGCTATCTTCACAGATGCAAAGTCAGCTGTCTCAATACTGAAGAGCAATAACAGCACAGAACTAACTGACCTAAGAGCAGCACTCCATGGTCTATGCCAGAAATCCAAAAAAGTTGTAATACAGTGGATCCCATCACATTGCAGTATACCTGGAAACTGAAGAGGCTGACAGACTGGCAAAAGAGGGCGGACGACTACCACAGCCTGACATAGACATAACCTATAATGAGGCAAAGAGGTTGATAAAAAGCACTTATAGAACCAAATGGGAATCATGAGCATCCAGGCCATCAGAAGGATGATGCATATTACTAAACTCGACCGAAGAGAACAAGTAGCAATCTTCAGACTCCGCACAGGACATAACAGGCTGAATACCACTTGTTCAATAAACTAAAGATAGGAGATACCGATGAATGTAATTGTAGAACTGGAAAAATGACAGCAAAACATTTGCTGCAGGATTGCCCAACGTATGCAGAACAGAGAAAGATATTTTGGCCCACACCTGCTTCATTTGAGGACAAGCTCTATGGAGATATCAACAAGCTCAAGTTGACCGCAGCTTACTTTAACTGCATACAGGTTGACATTTAAAGGTGCATGAAGACCCAGAGGCATGAAATGGAATATTGCTTGGATAGCAAATCCATTATGTGGAAAGTCCAAATCGAAAGCTTCGCTGTGTGGGCTTCATAAAAGGTGGAAAAGTGTCCTAGTGGCACCGAAATGGAATATTGCTTGGATAGCAAATCCATTACGTGGAAAGTCCGAATCAAAAGCCCATTGTGTGGGCTTCATAAAAGGTGGAAAAGTGTCCTAGTGGCATGAAATGGAATATTGCTTGGATAGCAAAATCCATTACGTGGAAAGTCCGAATCAAAAGCCCACTGTGTGAGCTTCATAAAAAGGTGGAAAAGTGTCCTAGTGGCACGAAATGGAATATTGCTTGGATAGCAAATCCATTACATGGAAAGTCCGAATCGAAAGCTCACTGTGTGGATGTCATCTGCAGACTGCATACTTCTGGTTTCCGGAAGAACAGCCTATGGTGAACGGAAGGCCCAATATACGGAAGTGAGGCTAAGCAGCCATGTGCAGGACGTGACGATTCCTTGGGTGAGCCCAGTACCAGAGCGCTATGTATCGGCTCTGCAAGTATGGAAGCCTCCTTGGATGGCGGGGGAATGCCCATGGTCTGCCCCTGCCTTCCCTTGAGGGCTGACCAGGATCTTTGGCTGTTCTATATGGACCAGCTGGGATGGGGGATAACACCACAACAGTGAGAGTCAAACGTCCTAAGAAACCCCCGGGAAGGTTAACCCGGTCAACAAATGCCCGCAGAAGTCGGATGTGTCGGCCTAACGGCGCAAGAACGCAGCTCTGCTGTAAACAGGCACAACGCAATCACATCCGAAAAAAAAACTCCGGATGAACGAAGAAGAAGAAGAAGAAGAATACCTGTACACGCAGAAACCCAAAAACATAAGGAAAAACTTAACGCCTTATTTCAAAATATAACGTAATCCTTCAATAACAAAATAATACACACAATATACAACACTTTTAGCTTTAAGTAACCATGTCTATATTAGATTTGAATGATTTAAAACTCAGCATGTACCTGAACCAAAGCCCGCCGACACAAGCCTGACTTCACCAACGACTTGGCCACCCATCGAGCAGCATAAGACCCACAGCGATCAATCTTTGCTCCATCCTTGCCAGAGAGTGCTCCACCCCCATGTGCACCCCATCCTCCGTAAGTGTCAACAATGATCTTCCTGCCTGTTAGGCCAGCATCACCCTGACATTTAAATCAGAACAAATAACATGCAGTTGATCTGTTTTATAAAGTGAACAAAATAGTTTACAGTAAATCTGCACTGCTCTTCCGGACAATGTAAACTTAAGCAACACTGCAAGTACTGCCTAGAGAAAAAACAGTGAAAGATAAACTCTATGGATCACTGAGTGAACTAAACAAGACAGTGAAATTCAAACAAGAGACACATTACAGATAAAAATTTCAAGCGAATGAAAGAAGAACACTGGCTTATCAAAAGAGGTCTGGGTTCAACCATCAGGATTTATTCTGATCAATACATTGCTGGGGTTAAAACAGCCTGGTAAAATTGGTACAAGATTTTCTAGGAAAGAAGTGGAAATACAAGGTATGGGTTGCCTCCTCACATTATTCTGTGACCTGGGTATGTGAAGGTCATTAGCAGATCTATAGTTAAGTCCTGATCAAGGATTCATGAAGGTCATTCAGATACACGGTTGTATAGGTTCAACATGTGAATTTATACATGTTCCAAACTGCCTGGCTACAACTATGGAAGTCTCAAAGTTCTACACAGAATAAGACGCTTCCCTATGTTTGGTTTGTTAAATCAAAAACTGTAACCCAGACAAATAAGACCATAAGCTACCTCTGGGCGCATACTGGATTTGAGTTACAAAATCTACATTTGACTTAGACCAGGCATCAATCACTATCGTGGAACAAAATAAGAACAAAAGGATGCTATACCCCCATCTCAATCAGAGAGAGACAGACAGACAGAAAGAGTGTAAATGTGTGTGTGATTGGAAGAGCAGAATGTAAGATAGGCCTGCGTGCTCAATCTGTGACCCTTTGAAACTAAAATTAGTCAATTCGTTCGCTCTCCTCATTTTTGGGTGTGAACTGGAAACTCAGCCTTCTTGGATAAAGGGGTAAAATAGGAGAATCAATGAGTGCATTAACAATTCCACGGCATTTGGGGGTCAAAATGAGCAGACTGCTGTTCAGACAAAATTTCAACATTAGTAAACCTACCCACAAAATGAATATTTAAGGCATGTGTGATTCCAGTAAAATCAGCATATCACCAGACCCCTTATGGTTTACACACAAAAACATCAAGGTAAAACAAGTCTTAGAGTTCAAGTATCTAAGAAATATTTTTTTTTTACAAAGGATGAAAGATTAAACAGAAATATAGGATCATGATGGAAAAGGGCACACTGCAATGTCTTATCAGCTGTCAACTATATCACGCACTTGAAGATTATGAACATATGATAAACAGTATTTTTCATACAACACTTCACTGTCAACCTCCCACTCAGAGCAAACATCATGTGTGAGATGAAACGCTTAGAAAAGTGGTTGGAGTTTCCAGAAGAAACAGGAGATGAAACAACAGCATCAGAAACATGACAAGCATAACAACCTGTCTCAACTGCATCTAAAGACAACAAATCTAGTGGTTTGGATATCTTATGAGGATGAAGCTTAATCAACTACCTACAAGAACAACATCATCATCATCACCATCCAGTGGCTTGTCCCATGCAAAGCGTTACACCCAAAACATTTTTTAAAACCCCTCTCTATCATAAGCCAGATCTCCTGCCTTGTTGCTGTCATATATAAATTATCTATTTAAAACCCCTCTCTATCATAAGCCAGATCTCCTGCCTTGTTGCTGTCATATATAAATTATCTATTTAAAACCCCTCTCTATCATAAGCCAGATCTCCTGCCTTGTTGCTGTCATATATAAATTATCTATTTAAACCCCTCTCTATCATAAGCCACATGTACTGCCTTGTTGCTGTCATATGTAAATTATCTACATGACCCCATCTGCGTGATCTTCCTCTTGTTCACATCCTGCATACACCTCCCTCCATAATTATTTTTTTCAGAGATTCATAATTTGTTTACATGTCCAATGTATTTTATTTTTCTCAATTTTTTTTGTCTTAATAAAATAAGAGAAAACAATTTTTAAAAAAGGATCTGGATATAGAGCCAGAGGAAGTCCCAGAAGACAAAGGATAACCAACATCAAGAATATTCTACACAAACATGCATAGGATGCATTCAAGGCAACACATCTAGCCTTGGAATGCAAGCTTAGGTTTCCCACACTTCTGTGCTTAATGGTCAGTGTGGATAAGGAAAAGAGACATCACATCATCCACCTGGGGCTAGACAACAGACAATAGGGATTCTGGCATACATGAACTGGGACCCTCCCCAGTGCTAGGTAGTTTGTATATTGTTTCAGAGTCCGCAGTGTTACCTATATGAGGTGGTGGGAGTCTTTTCCTATTTTGTACAATTCCACAGTCCAGGAAGTGAATAAAACCAGGTCTGCATGAGTTAAAGGTAAATGTAGTTCTCCACAGCAGATACTGTCATCAGGGTATGCAGGTTTAAGTCTTTACATATTCTAGGTCATGACATATGAGGCGAGGTGGCCAGTTCTTTTCCTCATCACCTTCTGAAGCAGTTCTAAAAATTATCAGGTACCCATTTTATGAGGTTTGGTCGACCCGAGAGCCATAATGGCCAGAACAAAATTACCCAGCCTCTTCTGGGGGATTGAACCCAGACCACAATCTTGGCAGGCAAGTGCACTAATCACTACATCCATGTGGACAAGCTAGAGATGGGCATCATATCTCTAGGCCTCTTTGCCTTTTTAGGGAGGTATCTGTGTGCAATGAAGGTGATCCTTTACTAGCAAACAATGAAACAAAAATATCAAGCTACCTCTAGATGACCAAATAAGATACAGGAGGAAAAGCAATGGACAAAAGCAAAAACAATGTGGATAGATCACCAGCGGGTGCGCTGACCTAGTTTTGATAGCGAACTGCGCTGGTAATGTCATGAGCATAGTTGGAGATGGGTTCGACACTTGGGCTTGTCGTCTGCGTAAGTGAGGGAAAGATTGGTCACCACTTCCTCTGTGCATCCAGGCCTACAATATGTGATGAGGCTATCACATCACAGACACAAAGCAAGAAACTTTTTCAGGACAAATTATGGTTATAATAGAACAGCTGCCAACCTGTGGTCCACCAATGATAAAACGTCCAGATGGCTGCAGATGGTAAATGGTATCCTGATCCAAATACTTGGCCGGGATGACCGGTCTGATCACTTTCTCCATCAGGTCACTTCTCAGCTGCTCCAGAGTGACATGTTCATCGTGCTGGACAGAAATGACCACAGTATGAACTCTCACTGGCACTGTTGCCCCATGTTCGATTCTGTATTCAACCGTCACCTGTTGACAACAGCAACAAAGGTTCTTTAGTAAATTAATAGATTAAGTCATTAACTAAAAGATACTGACACTGGATAGACATACAATGGGAAAACTTGACAACAAAATATCTAGAAAGCCCTTCATCTGGAACACATAGGACTAATGAAATGGAAACAGACCTAAAAACATAAGGAGAAGAGAACTAGAAGCAGAGAAGATTAATATGAGGAAGACATAGAGGGAACTGCAAACAGGATGTCTGTTCCAGGGACACTCAGAGTGAGTTTGCAACTGTTGGAGATGTCTGAAGCTTTCCCCCGAGTTTTGAAGAGGAGTTGAGTGAAGAACTGACGTCATAGCACCCGGAGACACTCATACATGCTCCGTCCTCTTCAACTTTGAAGAAAAGGTGGTCAATAGTTTCATAAGGGTGAGAACAATGCATAATGTCTGAACAGGGATGCATGTTGGGGATTGATAGTTTATATAGCTATTGTTGTATGCCTTCATGATTCCCCCTAACACTGTGGCTCTCCATTTATATCAGCCCCAAGTGGTTTCACCACAAATTCAGAAGTTACAAGTTGGACAGTCTGACAGGAAGTCCAATGACAGGTTACACTGTTTCCTGGCTGCTGCTGGGGGACTGGAAGTGGTTCGGATCTCTCTCAGGGTTGGAAGTGCTAAGTGATACTACTGCCTTTTAGGGATAAATTTGAAAGTGCAGGGCATTTGAAGAGAAGGTGGTCTGTTAAAGGTTTCAATAGGGTGAAACAATGTCTGGACAGGGGTACATGTCAGAGATAATGCAATTTAGGCATAGGCTGGTGCAGGCTAAAACATAACCCACTCCAACATGTACAGTAACTTTACCATAAGGGACCCCACACAGCTCCCAACCTGAATATACCACCTGGCACTCGGATGCATTGGTATAGGAGACCATCAAAGCTTACTATCAGGAGCTGTCACTGCACATCACATCCATTTATGTTATGTAGGCAGGTGGTCGGAGCACAGACAAATTATGAATGTTATAACTTTGCACATCTTAGCTCCTTAGCATTTCAGACATCTGCAGGAATTATCTTCATCACGCCTTCTTGGTTTAAGTCATGAACCCACATATAGGTCTGGTTATCTTATCCACTTCAGAACTCCCACAAATCATTCTGTTCACAAAATACTCACCTGTGTTTTTGAGTCTGGTCGAGCCCATGGCAGCCCACCTGACTTTCTCAGCTGAGCCAGTTTTGCATTCAGCTGATGAGAGAGCAGAATGGTCAGTGGCATACACTCATCTGTTTCATCCGTTGCATACCCAAACATGAGTCCCTAGAGGAATATACAGACAAGAAAATACTCAAAACTGCAGGCCATACATACAGTGAACTTTTAAGGTAACTGACCTTCACAAATCAATTTTGGATTTGACAGAGAAATAACAATACAGTGCATTAACTCTTACCACCTGTGTGTTACTGGGGCCCTTATGGCAAGTATAGTAACACTGTAGCCTACCATGCATGTCATAAGAGACAACTAAGGAAGGTTAAGCTTGGGGCTGGCTACCCCATCCTGCAGAAAACTAGCTGCAAAATTTAACCAACCATGAGCAAGTCTACAATTAAAGGAGAAATAACAAGAATAACCCAGCCATAGGCAGAGAAATTAAATCCTACGTGGCTATTTTGAAATGGGCAAATTGAAATGGCCACCTGGAATGTCATAAATAAGTATGAATTAATATGGAGATGACATGGCGAGAGTGGCAGGAGACAGCAAGAGATAGGACGGCTTGGCGATGAGCTGGCCTTTGCCTATGCTGCAATAGGGAATAAAGGGCTGAAGAACAAAAAGACATTACCTATTTCAGTACCAGAAGTCTGCATCAAACATCAAAGAGGGGAAATAATTACAACGTCACAGGCGTATTACTTTCACATGAACAAATAAAGGCACCTGACATAAAGCAAAGCGACAGGAGTATTACTTTCACATGAACAAATAAAGGCACCTGACATAAAGCAAAGCGACAGGAGTATTACTTTCACATGAACAAATAAAGGCACCTGACATAAAGCAAAGCGACAGGAGTATTACTTTCACATAAACAAATAAAGGCACCTTACATAAAACAAATGCATAGTCAGATTTCTTTAGTTTACTTTGACTAAACCCAGGAAGTTAAATTACACTTGACATGGTACTTTAACACATTAAGATTAGAAAATTACACATGGGCTGCTGCTTAGGACAAAATGAGCCTTATTATGTCTTTTTTATGCTTTTGTGGTGTCAATTTACAGTATTTATCCACCCTCTACCTCAACTTAAACTCACTTTTATATTGTGCATAGCCGGACAAGATTTCTATGCAGGAGACCAAAGAGGAATAGTCAACCAACACAGAACTTAGGTCGTCGAGCACTACATGCTGAGGCGGTAATTATGTTCAAATTGCATAAATCTTCATGGTTGACTAAGCCTCATCAAATGGCTACTAGAAATTTCGTTGAGATCAAAAAGCAGTTCTGAAAGGCACTTGCCATTTCACTGTATAAAAAAAACTGTCATTTACTGCCAATATAGTACCTTGCGGTGTATGGCAGAGGGGTCTTTGAGCCTGAGGAATAAAGGCCGCCTGGCTAGTGCAGTCGCCGCGAACTGTGCAGGTTAGGATTTTCTTTTTGCCCACGACAGAAAAAAATCCCGCACCTTACCGGGGATCGAACCCGGGTCTCCCGAATGAGAGTCCGGCGTTCTATCCACTCGGCCAGCCGCTCCTCTTTCACTGTATAATGCCATTATATTAACTAGTTAACGTAGCCATATCACTTCACAGCCCCTATGACAGCTGCTGCCATGGGATCATCATTTGTATATTAGTGCATGCATACTACAACCACTTAAGTTGTCATCATCATCTTGTGCCCTGCCAAATGGCAAAAGCATTCATGTCTCTACACAGATCTCGGTCCTTGGAGTTCAGTATCAACTGTGTTGATGATATTCCTTTCTCCCACCATCTGTCCATCGAGCATCATTTCTCTTTGCCTGCCTCTGCCTTTTCTACTGCAGATCTTCCCAGTTATCACAATGTTTTCCAGTGTCTCTCTTCTCAATATACAAATAAAGAATGCAGTTTGTCTCTTTGTTACAGTTGTACATAAAAGTGACACCTCGGGTTACGAACGCCTCAGGTCACGAACAATTCAGGTTACGAACAACAACTTCAAAAATTTTATGTCTCGGGTAATGAATAGTGCCTCGGGTTATGAACGAAGGCGAGCGAGAGAGAGCAAGGTGTAACGATGGAGACAAATGATCACATACAGTACAAACAGAACTACAGATGAGCTTGTGGATCTTCAGAATGAACAGCTAAAGACATTAAAGGAGGGGCAGTTGTCCGATGATAAGGAGTCAGTGACCGTTTCAACTACTAGGATTAAAGAAATTTGCAGCAAGTGGGCAGACGTCAAAGACTTCATTGTGAACCATCATCCAAACAAACTTGTTGCTAACAAGCCATATGCCCCTATATGTGATGAATGATAACACGATGACCCACTTCGGAAAGATTCTCCAGCACAGGAAGCAACAAATTTCCCTTGATAGTTTCTAATGATTCAGAATAGCAAAGAAAGTGACAAATTTCCCATGATCGTTTTCTTGGTAATAAAGATAGACTAAATCTCTGTTTATTTTACATTTAATTCATTTGGTTTTCTTTCTCTTTATTTAAAACGTGAAGTATACGTATTCTTTGCGTTTTGTCAGGTAAATGACCGGATGTTCATAAAAAAAGAACGATCCTATCATCTTGAAACGGATTGTCTTTATTTCATTGATTTCAATGTTTCTGGTTAAGAACGTTTTGGGTTACAAACCGAGTTCTGGAACGAATTAAGTTCCGTAACCTGAGGTACCACTGTATTTTTTTACTTTCATTAGCCTCTTCCAAGCAATCATTATTAGTTATCCTCACAGTCTAAGGTATTCACAACATTCAAAACAAAACATGTAATGTAAAAACCAAAATCAAATAATGCACAAAAGGACATTTGAAGACAACAAAAACAAACTTGGTCTCCTGCAGGATCATTCTCTTGTTCAACGCTGTCGGCCTCATGGTAGAAGTGGCTTGACGAGATGTCCTTGTACGTGGGCTCTTCCACAGCCAGCAGTACATTGCATGTCTTGTAATCAAACCCTGAAAATACAGGCAGGAATAATTCTACATATGGTATTGTTCACTTCCCTTCAGACTTCTAAATGCATAAGAGCACATGCTCTTAAACTTCCGGTGTGCTGATGCTGAGATAGTGGGTTCAACCCTACACCAGTCAAATGGACTAAATTGTTAACTTCTCGTCCTTGACTTAGAGACATAAATTACAAGTACCTCAGAAGTCACAGTGGGTTCGCCTGATGGTGAAAGACGCAGGTAATAGGGAAAGCTTAACTCACAGACAAAAATCAGTCCGCTGCTACTAGAAGTAGAAGCATGTCTATGGACTACACTTGAGTTCAAAGACAGCAAACACAAAAAATAAATAAAATACAAAACAAAGCTGCAAACTGGACGCTCAACTATAACTAGGCTTTGTATCTGTATATAGTATCTGCTCTACCTCTACACTCTTTGGAAATGTGCCACAGAAATCTAGACACTGAATAAGCAATTTGAAAGTCAGGTGGTTCCAAATGTTGCTGTATGTAGCCGGGGTGCAGTGTTGGGGTGAGCGCCCAACCTTGCTTAAATACCCCAATGGCTCGTGAATACATAACCTCTGCAGCAAAAGTCCAACTCCTGGACTTCACATGGCGGAACTGTTTTAACTAACAGGGGAAGGGGCAACGGCGAGTATTTGGCGCCGAAAAATAACCGGTATGCTCTAGATGTGTATGCATGTACATGCATGCGCAGACACGAGTGTGCGCGCGTACACATCTAAACTCAAGCGAGACCACAGTCTGCTCTAGCAAAGGAAAGGTGCTGAAGACGGAGGCAACCAGCCAGGAGGCACACCACAGAAATCAGGATGGCACGCAAATACGCAAAATGGAATATGTCGACTACTGCTAAATGTTATGGTGCTCGCCCTGCTTTGGACCCCCAGGCAGGTGCAGTGCTGGGCCCTATGTCTCGAAAGGGTCCAACCACAACTACTGGAGGTCCTTCTCAGATGTCCTGTGGAGCCAGGGGACCTGAGAATAGAACGGCTGGCTATATTAAACAAAGACTTAAAATAATGCACTGGAATGCGGAGGGAGTCAGCAACAAAAAAATAGAATTAGAAAACATCCTAGACCAAGAAAAAGTAAGCGTATGTTACTAGCAAGAAACTCACCTCAACGAAAATATAGCCTTCAAAATCAGAGGCTACCAGTGTTACCGATCTGACCAAAAGGATAGGCGAAAAGGTGGGATACTGACTCTTGTAAAAAATATCACTGCTTCCCAAATCGAAGTCTATATGGAAGGGGCTGAGTATCAGACAAAACTTAAGACAGGCAATATTTACCTACATGATTGATTGATTGATTGATTGAGAATTTCCTCACAGCACACCATCACAGTATTCAGGGCATTCCCATAAGCGCTCTGTCCCCATCCTCAGCAGCCAGCGAAGAGTTCCAACACTAATAGTTCCAGTAGCAATCTGATTATATGTCCGTCTCGCCTTTTCTCTGAGCGTCGAGCGTCGGCCATATCCCCTTGTCACTCCTTGCTGCCTCATTCTTGCCAGACTATGGTGATCCATTTGCTCCTCCGAGGTGTACATGTGCTCCCACAAGGCCGCAACCACGTCTGCCTTGTCATGCATCAATACTCCACCAAGTTTTGCCGAGCCAGCCAATCTGTCCGCCTGTTCATTCCCCAGCACACCAGCATGCACCGGAGAAAAGATGGTTAATGTCAAACAGACACATACCTAACCCACATGACAACACAGGTGCATTGCCACCATGCTTGTAATTGTATGATTACTTGACTGTCTCATGGAATATAAACCGCCCAGTCAACAATATTTGCCAGTTAATAAGAATGACTCAGTTACTGAAGTCCATAAGGGAAGCAAAGAATAGTAACACTTAACCTACCATGCATGTCATTGCCAGTTAATAAGAAATGAATTTCTGTATATTACTGGAGTCCATAAAGGAAGTAAAGAATGGTAATATTTAACCTACCATGAATGTTGTTGCCAGTTGTGACATTTTGCAATTGCACCATCAAAAGTGAATTTTCACATTACAGTTGGAGAGTTAGCACACACATTCTCAGACACTGATATTATGTGTGTCCAATCAACAAACAACGCCTGTTGATTCTGTTACAATAAGATGGTTGTAAAAACAGGTACGCCTGGATTTCCCAGTGCAGAGTAAACAGCGTCCGGAAATCTATTAATTGGGTAAGCAGGCCATGGGAAAATGGAATTTAAGGACGGCCCTAAACATAACGGTTGAGCCTTATGTGGTGTTAAAGTAATTGGTAAACTAAGCATTATTGTGCAAGAATCTGTTTATGTTACCCAGAGAGTTTAGAGAGAGGGATCGCCCTGTGTCCTTATAAGCTACCACAGAATCCATCCCTGGGCACTCGAGAGTAGTTTTAATTCAGAGAGGATGTGGTGAAATTTTTATAGAACTTACCCAGATTGCCGTCTGTTAACAGGTAAGAAAACGTTTGTAGTAATAGCACTATTTTAAGGGTTTGAACTTTCAGTTAATACTTCTTTCTTTATGTTAGTGACTTCCGTCTAACTAAATGACAGGTACTGAAGATACATAATGATTATTTCCCTTGACTAGTAAAGTATCCATGGATTGTCTTTTTTTGCTCATTACATGCACTTACTGAGAGATAAAATTATCATGTAATTCAGTGTTTTTATTTGCTTATGCTACAGTTAATGAGAGAATCTTCTGCAAGGCAAATCTATAGGTAATATATCAGTAGATTTTCTGTCAGGTGTAATAATTGTTACTTCAGTACATCCTTCCATGTATTAATGTGCATGATTCTTGTATATACATACGAATATATACAATGTATATGTATGATTTATGAGACCCTGTATACTAGAGGTAAGTGGTACCAGGACTTCATGACAATATCATCATCGAGATACTCCCAGTAAACTAGGTAAATGGGTCATTGAATGCCAGAATTAGTGATAAACTCAGTGCACGAATAGGATGGGATATGTCTTGTCAGACATGAAAGGTTAACTACATGTGTATTTGTAGCATTGTAACATGGGACCAAGACAAAGGAGGTATGGACCTATTCTGCAGCTATTGAGCTCTTGAATGATTACATGCAGCCGACTAGGGTCTGGATGACCTACACCTGTGTAGTAATCCCTTCCCCTGTTCCCTTCACCCAACTTTCTTATAAGGACGGGTACATGGTTGTCGTTCGTGTGTTAACAGATAAGGGTGGTGGTCAAGTAGCTTGCATATGGTGTTCCTACATGGGGAACATCTGTCTTATGAGTGAGCATTTATCCATGAAGGATGAGAGCCTTCACCTTCATACTACATAGAAGAGCAGAGGACGGTTCATCAACATTTTCCACTCAAAACTGCCAGTGCCACTCAAGAATGAAGCTAAGTGACCACATTCCAAACTCAGTGACAACCAAACGCCAATAGATTAGACCAGTCAACCAAGATTACCAAAGATTTTCTACAACCACCCCAGTTAGAGGGTATAACCAGAGAACTATATCATTAGCCCCAGAAGAGAAGAAGGTCAACTTATTCTATGGTGCCAGTACAGTGTATAGTGATCCAGAGTTTCGGAGGAAGAACATTATAGTTAATCACATGTGATGGCTAGTTTTAACCAACTATGTCTTTTGTGATATTGGTTGTGTATATTTGAGATGCCCATTGAGCATACCCCCCCCCCCCCCACCATCTATTTATTATATTTTGATCTTATTACTCTGAGTTGTTAAAATTTCTTGTAGAATTGTGTGTAAATTTGTTGGGTAATAGGTAATAATACTACATCACTTATCAACAGATCAGGATAGCTGTGTGACAGTGATAATACTAATCTTCAGTTTAACGAGAGTAAGACTTCTCCTCTCTGAGGATAGTGACTTTCCTGTGCTCTCTTGGCCTTCTACTAGAAAACCTTACCTGATACCTTAGTGGAGTCTTACGAGCCATTTCTGGTTTTCATTTAGTAGTTGGCAAATGGTGATTTCGGGATATCTATCTCCCATTTCAATTTAACATACCACACCAATTAATAATAAGACATGAATTACTGTGTATTACTGGAGTCTATAAGGAAAGCAAAGAACAGTAACACTTAACCAACCATGCATGCTGTTGCCAGTTAATAATAAGACATGAATGACTGCGTTACTGGAGTCCATAAGGGAAGCAAATAATAATATCACTTAACCTACTATTCATGTTGTAAGAGACAGCTAAAGAGGCCTGGCTATCTCATCGTCTGGAATACCATAGCTGCAAAATTCAACCAAACATGAACAAATCTATAATGGGCATTGCGGGAGTTGGTTGTAGGCCTATGCTTCATTGGGAGATGAAATGCAGAAGAAGAATATGAAGAAACACCAAAGAGAGTATTGGGGGGGGCACAATATTGGGGAACAGAGGAAAAGGGACCTATGTTTCATCTTTTTCCTAGAAGGCTAGATATCTGATCCACCACCTAGAAGTTAGGAGAGCCTATGTAACATCAACAAATTCACCTGAAAAATGAAACATCAAATTCACCCGAAAAGACCTATCCTGAAAACACTCCTCTTAAGTTTAATATCCAACATATTATGAACAGGAAGTGAACAACGTACGTGTTAGTCACCCCAGCCACCATTCACATCTGACAGACAGCCAGCTGTTCTTATAGTCTTTCTGATTGCCTCTAATGAGATTTTATTATTTTATTTTAGTGCCCTAGTTAATATTCAGAAGTCTCCAGGACCTCATCTAACTATCTGTTTTGTAGTTTTTTTTATGGTGTTTCAGTGTCTTTTTTTTTTTTTTTGCTGATGAAGGCTTTCTAGTTGCAATATCCATTTTGTCATTTGTGATTGTGTTCTTGTCAATCTGACCAATACCACGTTCTGTTTTTGTTAACTATTAATAAATTCAATATGTCTGTACAAAAGCCACTATTATTGACCCCAGTGCTGATGAACTGTCCACTCTTGGCAGCTCAGTGTCATTCTTAGTCCAAAAGGCATCAAATAGCTGACGTCGTCTTCTACATTTTACCTTGCTGGGGCACAAGCCCTCAACCAACTCATGCCAAATTGTCCTATCTTTTGCTAATTCCTCCATGTCCTCCTCAAATTTTTCACCTCTGTTTCTAATTCTCTACCTTATGTATTTTGAGGTCTCCCTCTATTATATCTGCCCTGTGGAATCCAATGAAAGGATTTTCCACTGATACTATTTTCAGCTTATCTCAAAGTGTGTTCTATCCAGTGAAAGGATTTCCCAGTTATACTATTTTCAGCTTTTATCAAAGTGCATTATATCCAGTGAAAGGATTTTCCAGTTATACTAATATCAGCTTTTCTCCAAGTGCCTTATATCCAGTGAAAAGATTTTCCAGTCATACTATTTTCAGCTTTTCTCAAAGTGCGTTCTATCCAGTGAAAGGATTTTCCGGTTATACTATTTTCAGCTTTTCTCAAAGTGTGTTCTATCCAGTACCAGCAACGTAAACGAGACTACAAACAAAATACAAAACTGTAAACAGTTTTCAGAATATACAGTAATAACACAGTAGTACCTTTAATACTTGCATCATAGCCAATGCTTTTAATTGTTTCTCTAACGAGTTTCTGATAATCCACATGGGCTTTAGATACAACATCTCCACAGACAAAAATCAAGCCTGTCTTGGCTGCACATTGACAGGAGACACGAGCATATGGATCCTCACGCAGGAAAGCATCCACAACGGCATCGCTGACTTGGTCGCATATTTTATCTGAAAAGAAACAGCTTTATATAAGAAGACAGCAAAAGGAACAATAGTCTGTCCAGAAATGAATGTCTTCATTCACGATCAATTATTTTGAAAACTGTCTGTTGCATCGTTATGAAATTTTTCCTGCCATCTTATATTTACCCCCACCAAAGGAATATGTCTTTGATAGGTCCAAAAGCAACTTAAATCATGGAAAGTGGCGACATTTCTTTGATGTCTTGGTGAAAAACTAGTGCTAACAAACTTGTTTTACAGTAATGCCCCATTCCACTACACGAGGCTCTTGTCATAAGGCCAATCCCATGTCCCACAAGAAAATTAACTATTCAACATTAATGTTTCGTGTGAAGACGTAATACATTTAATAATGTGCACTTCATCTCTGACCCGTAAATTATATACCGCATATAAACAAACTTTGAAATCTGTTGTACAATCTCCAGAACAAAAATGTTTTTGTTGGGTGGACATAATGATAAGGTTATATGCTAAATCTCATCATTTTCCCTCAGTTGGTTACTGAGATATGGAATTTTATATTGGGGCAGACAAAAGTAAACAGACTATAGCTGTTGAACTCTTAGTATACCACTAGCCACCATGGTGGCTCATGTCTAGTCATAAATATCTAATGCCACATTTGTTAGTTGTAAGTTGTTGTTTTTTTCAGTATGTTGCAATCAACCCCGGCACCATTAGCTGTTTGTGATTTTTTAAAGGCAATTTTACATCCAATAGTGGAGGTCAGCATGAAAGAATAGGTAAGAGTGATCGCTCTTAAACTTCCACTTTGCTGATGTCGACACAGAGGGTTCAATCCCTAAACCATTCAGTTGGACTAAAATGTTAACTTCTTGTCTTTGACTTGGGGATGTAAATTACAAGTACCTCAGAGGTCAGAGTGGGTTTGTCTGATGGTGAGGGACACTGGTATTGGGGAAAAGCAAAAATCAGTCAGGTGCATTAGAAGTGGTAGCACTTGCATGGACTATGATTTAGTTCATAGACAGCGAACGCACACACGCACAAACAAATGTGCAGAGATTAACAATATGACAAATGTGCAGAGATTAACAATATGACTGAAAATACTAATTTTAGGCAACAGCCTAGACATCTCAGGTCATGAGAGGTCCTGGTAATGAGGTGCATAACCAAACTGATTACATCTTAATTCAGAATAGACACAAAAATGTCTTGCTGTCATTCAATGTAAAAATATGGGTAGAGGCTATAATAATGATTTCATTCCCATTATTGAAAGAAATAAAGATAAAACTTTAACAATTTAAAAGAACAGCAAACAACACAAAGTGGGTAGAAAAATCATGGTCATAATGATGCCTGAAAATTTGTAACTGGAGCCTCAATTTTCAAACATTTTCTTAGCCTGTATTTGCACAAAAAAACATGTTGGCACCTGAATTATGATTAGCTTTTTTCTACCTCTGACAAAATTAGACTTACAGAGATGCTAACAAATTATAAAAAATTCAAGAAAACTATAACATAACGCAGAAACGCCATAATGCTATAGCAAGTATATATGGAATTGAACATTAATGGGGTAATGTTAAGAGATTCAATAACAGATATCAGAAGAGATAATGCCTTTATGAAAAAGAACCATATGAAAGAAGAGGATGACAGAAGAAAGATTACTTCTAATAGACAAAATAAGTACCTGTAAAAATGACACAAATTTAAACAACAAGATTCACATAGACTTATGTCAGAAATGTAACATTGTTAAAATAGATGGCTAAATGTGAAGGATCTCAGGAAAACTGTCAGTATGACATGACTGCAATGCAGAAAGAATAAAATTAATTAACTAGGCAAAGAGAACATAAAACTATAGATGTCTGAAAACAAAGGAGGGAAAAATATTAGTAATAACAAATAAACAAAACTTGCAAAGTGGACAGAGTATATTTGTGAAAACTTCAGAGACAATGGAGGAGGCCCGTGTTTTTTGACAGCATAAGAGGAAAAAAAAGTTAGTTGCATATCCTTTACAGGATGTGAGAGTCAACTCCAGCATTTTTAGGCTGTTTATGATTCCTGGGCAAGTTTTAAGTTCAGTAGTTTGCCAATGTTTTCTGAACGACTGGCACTCATACCATTGTATAGAAACCAATGCAAGATGGCCTGCTTCCAAATCACTCGCAGCTGTGTTTCAAACACTGTATGCAGGACTACGAATGCATAGAGCCGGTGAGAAGAGAAAACATCCAATAAAATAAAGAGTAAAAGCCTCAGGACCAGACAATATAACTATAGAAGAATTAAACACCTTTGGGGAATGTGCAGTTGATATCACTGCCAATCTATTAAACAAAACATACAACAGTAGGGCTACGAACACATACCACCACGTCAGTAGGCAGGTGTGCTAGCCACTGCACTACACTCCTCTCTCCCTCCCACATACACACACACACTCTCTCTCTCTCTCTCTCTCTCTCTCTAAGTATTGGTACATACAACTCCAAACCAAACTGATGTAATATATAATTTTTTTAAAGTTACAAGTTAGTTGCATAACCTTTGCAGGACATCGCAGTCAACCCCAGCATTCTTTGGCTGTATGTGATCTCTAATCAAGTTTACATTCAGTAGTTTGCCGTTGCTCTCTGAACGACCGGCACCCATACCATTTTATTAAAAAAGCCAACGCTGCTGCCAAATGGCGAGATTACAAACTACGTCCGTAACCCCTTCATCATGGAGCTGGCACATATAATTATTGCTGAGTGTAATTACCAAAGACGCAGTGTCAGTAGTGTTAGTGTAGTACTGCTGGTTGATTATGCTACTCCATCTACCCAGAAATATCCAGAGGTGGGATACTTTGTGTGCTGATCAACACAATTAGAGAATTTATTTCTCAAGTGCTGATGAACTAATGATTTCATTAAGAGTGGCAAATGCAAGGGACGTAGAGGAAGACAGAGGGACTGGTGTATGTGGAAAGTGTAAACAGCTGGACAACAATAATATTTGTATAAGCAAGACCAACTTCATCTGATATAACTTTATAAGATGACAGTGGGCCGTGATCGTCAATGTGTCTGCTTAAGACTTGAGAAGAAGAAGATGATCACATTTACAATGTTGCAATACTAAATACAATAAGCCGACGGAGTAATTAAATGTAGGGAATTTGATCATGCCGCGACCCGAACTGAAAATGGAAGTGATATAGTGATCACCCCAGCCTGATCCATTGTGTCCAAAAAATGGCTGCTGTAAAGACCGTTCATGCTTACAACGTCATTCATTCATTCAAATATCATGTGACAATAACAGGTTTTGCAGAAAAGGTTAGTCTAACATTCTGTGCACAGCGATTGGTTGAAATTATCGTGACCTTTGAGATAAATTGAATTATTTGACAAAAAGTATCTAATTTTATTTTCTAGAGCTTGTTTATTAATTTTAAGATATTTGTAGATGGATATTCGAATTCAGCACCTCT
Organism: Cepaea nemoralis; assembly: GCA_014155875.1. Classification (NCBI taxonomy): domain Eukaryota; kingdom Metazoa; phylum Mollusca; class Gastropoda; order Stylommatophora; family Helicidae; genus Cepaea; species Cepaea nemoralis. The sequence continues at coordinate 786,314 of JACEFZ010014381.1, forward strand.
TTTTACATATATTTGGAGAGTTTCATCGCTTATATCGTTTTATATGTCGTAAAACATATATTTCTACGAGGTCTTTGTGAATGGAACTCCAAGATGGCAGCTGCCGGCTGAGGAAACTGTTAACGCTCAAACGTGCGATTTGAACTACTAAAGTTTAAGAGAAAACAAGTTTAAAGATTATTAATAATTTATTTGTATACTTGTACTATTTTGTATCATTTAACATGACAGAACATATTATTTAAGTCAGTTTTCATATCCGTCTGTGACTTGCTTGAGACACTCTCGCAAGGACCGGAAGTGGAGATAAAATGAACACACTTTAGAGGCCTGAAATTAGGGACATAATGTGAATATTTTATCCTGATATACCTTCACAAAAATTTGAATATCTCCACTCAGAATTGACATACAGGCATCATACAGGTACCATTAGATTTGGTTTTTCAAGGCCAATCTATCTGTGGTGGTCTCATTAGTAAATACTCAATTTTAAAATCATGATCGTTCCTGCTATTTTAAATAGTAATTAGTATTCTTCTTCTTCTTCAGCGTTCCGAGCCATTGAGGTTCTTTGCTGCAGATACAATCCATCTCCATTCATCTCTCTGGTTGACCTTCTCTTGCCAGTCATTGATTCCAAGTGCTTGTAGGTCTGTATATATATTATCTCTCCACCGTCTTTTTTGTCTACCTCGGGGTCTACGGTCATTTATTTCCTGAGTGTAAGCGAGTTTTGTTTCCCTATTATCTTCCATTCTTTCTATATGCCCCAGCCATTGTAGTCTATTAGCCTTCATGATACCAGTGATTAGCGGGGACTTAGATCATAAATGTCTTTGTTACTTCTTCTTTTCCACTCTCCACTTTGTGTATCCCCAATGGGTCCAAAGATGCATCTTAAAACTTTGTTCTCAAAGGTTTGTAGCAAGGCTTCGTCTCCTTTCGTTGTACTCCAGGTTTCAGAGCCATACAGCACAACTGGTCTGATCAGTGTTTTGTATATTGTGATCTTGGTGTTACGAGATAGCGCCTTTGATTTTAGTAGATGTTGTAGTGCATAGTATATCTTATTTCCAGAATTGATTCTAGTTTGTATGTCTTCCCTTATGATGTTGGAGCAGTTGAAGATTGTACCCAGGTATTTGTATGTTTCCGTTCTTTTAATGGTCATATTATCTATTTGTATGTGGCCAGAGTTTTTAGCCATTCCTTCTCTTAAATTATCAAATATTCTGTCTTACCTTGGTTGATAACCAGCCCCATCTGTTGGGCTTTTTCCTTTAAATGAGTCAATGTTTCCAATGTCAATTAGTATTATTATAATCAATTATTTTTATTAAGTGATGCTAATTTATAGCTTATCTGTATTGCTAATAGTTGTATTAATTAATTATTAATATCAGTATTGCAAAACAGTGGCCAAAAGTGAACTCGAAACCAGAGTATGGGAAGAATAGATAGAATAGATTCATAGAGATATAACTAGTATTACTAGAAGTAGTCTAGTAATAATATAGAACCATAATTAGTCAGTTCCATCATGCCATTGCCCGAAATTAAAACGGAAGTGATATACGGAGTCATTCCACCATGATTCACCTTGTCCCGGAAAACGCTATCTATTTACCATGCATTCTTGCGACGTCATTCATTCATTCAAATCTCACGTGACAATAACACACGTCATCCTGGGTTTTACAGGAAAGGTTTACCTAATATTCTGTGCACAGCGATTGGTTGAAATCATCGTGACCTTTTATATAAATAAATATATATTTCACACTTACCGTAATTAATTTTTTTTAGCGCTGTACATAGAATTGCATCAAGTGCAGATGGATTTTTGAATTCTGCATACAAAATTATATATATTTGGAAAGTTTCATAGCGAAACTTGCTCCCCGTGTGGATGAAAACAAAATTTTCTGCGAAGGCGTGTTTTTGTTCCTTGCGCCTTATTGATCGGCCTGGCATGTGCACTTTGTAACAATATTCTGGCGCTGTTCATAGAATTGCATCAAGTGCGGATGAATTTTCGAATTCTGCATATAAGATTACATATATCTGGAATGTTTCATCGCTGCAGATGCTTTATTTGAGGATGAAAACAAACTATTTTTGCGAAGACGTGCCTTTGTGAATGGGGAAACGCATGGCCATGGCGGCTTCACATGTGCATATCGATCGGAATGTCACGTACACTTTCACTTCATAACACTCAAAACGTGCAATTTGACCTACTAAAGTTGAAGAGAACACAAGTTTAAAGATTAATAATAATTTATTTGTATACTTGTACTATTTTTTAATCAATTAACATGACGGAACATATTTTAGAAGTCAGTTTTCATAATCCGCCTATGACCCGCTTGGTTGAGGCAACCTCGTATGCGGAGAAAAATGGAAATGGCACGCTGAACCGTAATTAATTTTTTTTTCTGGCGTTTTCAATAGAAAACCATCAATTGTAGATGGATCTTCGAATTCTGCGTCAAATTTTTCAGAAATTTTGAAAGTTTCATTGCTAAACTTGCTTTAATTGTAGTTGGAAAACAGGTGGAGATGTTACAATCACGAAACCCAAAACGGCGGCTTGACTTATATAAATAATCTTTGTGGAACAATCCTTGTGTCCTTGCTGGCGTAGTCATAAGCATTCCGCCTGTCACGTGGGAGACCGGGGTTCTATTTCCGGCTGGGTATATTTTATATATTTTTTTTGTATTTTTCACAAAATTATTTGGTGATATAATAGAAACTATTAAACATTACGAACTAAAAAATTATACAGAACTAAGAAAATGGAAATTTGTGAATAAAGTGTGCTCTATGGATATGTGCGAGCTGCCGACTGCCGGGGAGCACATCCCACAGAGGCAGCGGAATGATCGCGATCGGAATCGATGAATCCAATAGATGTCTTTGTTTAATGTGAATTTTAATTGCCATATAAAATATCATCCCTGAATCAGTATAGTTTCATCGCTAAACTTGCTCGAATTGTGGTTGAAAAAGAGATTTTCTGCGAAGATGCGACTTTGTGAATTGGAAACCCACGGGTCATGACGGCCACGCACATCGATTGCGTTACACTTTGTAACACTCAAAATGTGCAACTTGAACTACTAAAGTTAAAGTGAACACAATTGTAAAGATTAATAATAATTTATTTGTATACTTGTACTATTTTTTAATCATTTAACATCACGGAACATATTTTTGAAGTCAGTTTTCACACGACCGTTACAATATCGGGTGAGGAGCATGAGAAATCGCAACCGAAGTGACTATTCGCAATGGAATTGCGAATAGAAAAAAATTATATTCGCAATGGAAGTAGGTCATGTGATTATTCCTACGCGTTTCCATATTACAATAGTTTGTTGATCTGTTAACGTGTCCTCAGTAGCATAGTGGTTAGTGTCTCCACCTGGTACACGGGAGCTCGAGGATCGATTCCCAGCCGGGGAGGCATCATATTTTTGTTTTTTTTTCATTTTCAGGAATTAGGTGACACTAATGCTAGTCTCATTATTTCGCTTTAGACATATGTTTTCTACGGATTTTGTGTATTAGGTGTTGTTTATCTTGCTGCACAAGAACCTGCGCACTTGTCTTTCTGTTCTTATCTGTCCTCTACTTTTGTTGTCTTGGGAAAGGCGCTTAGCCGAACACGAGTTCCTCTCTCTCTCTCTCTAAGTCTCGATCTCCCACCTCTCTCTTTTTTGTCTTTACCACTCTTTAATGTCTTTCAATACATTTTTCTCATATCTCTGTCTCTCACACTATCTTCATTATCTATCTCTCTCCTCTCTCTTTTCCACCTGCTTCATATATACCAGGTTTTCCTGCACTTTATATGCGTAGCATTTCCTTATCCTTGTTTATTAATTCATGAGGCCAGTCAGTCGAAAGCCTGGTGTTTGAATTGCTTAATCATGTCTCTCTGAGGCGAAGCATATTACTGGAGGCCATAGAAAGTGTCAAATTAAGAGAATCATCACTGCTGCAATGTTATCAGGACATAAATAGTAGGATGGTAACGTAAACAAACATGGATGCCTGGTAACAGTAAGTGTACAGAAACGAAAGTTAACAATTGCAATTCGGAAGAGTGCCCAATTCTTGAACTCGCCTGGGGACAGAATTATTTGTAGGGATCGTTATTTGTATTGGGGATACCTGTTCTAAAAAATTATTCTTGATATTTAAATAGGACTAACGTAATATAAAAATAAAATGGGATGCCAAAAGAACGGACAGACGTAAAAAGAAGAGTGATTCATTAAAAAATACGGAGAATTCGGCAGAATTTAACTCGCAACATTGAACATTCCTATTTAAATTAACCACCTTCTTAGACTTCTTAATGGCTCAAACTAAAATTGACTAGTGAGCTGACGCTATGACATGTTTGTTACTTCCCGCAATTCGATTGCGAATATAATTTGGAAGTGTCTATACCGAGATATCTCGGAATAGACAGAGTAGTTTATTCCGCGATAGCTCGGAATAGACGGAGTAGTTTATTCCGCGATAGCTCGGAAGGAAACCCCGGTTGGCGATAATTTCCTTCCTTCTTCCTGCGAGAGCGCACTTTCCGGTCCTGCTTTCTGTGAACGATACTGAGCGCACTTTTCTGTCCTGCTTTCTGCGAACGATACTGAGCGCGCGGTACTTAAAAAAAAAAATGGCGTTAGAAAAAGGAGCCTCATTTGAGCCAATGTTGCCCCACAATCTATGGGGTATTGTATTGTACACCTTATTGTAAGGAAAAATTAAAATTGCTAAAAAAAAGTTTTTTTGTCACTGTTTACATTAACGGGGAGACCAAAATGCTTGTTTACTTCCTATAATTATTTCGTAATTATATAAAATAATTTTAAAGTATGTTTTTTTTTTTGTTTCAGTTTTCGCAACTCTATCCAGAAAATCGAAAACCAAAAATGTCAAGTGAGCTAACAACGCTACTTTCTTTAAAGTCTGTGCCTGTTCGTGACATACAAAACATCGTGAGGCAGAATGATGGGCAAATACTACTTCGACATGATGTGTGGAATTTAAAATACAAGCTGTGTGACAAGGGAAGCCCGGAGGAGTCTGAGAATGTGGCGAAGGTATTAGAAACGTTGCAAGCTGAGGGGGGGGGGGGGGGGGGGGGGATGGTTAAGTATGGAACAAATGAGGGTGGTGAGTTTAAGTATTTAGCATTTATGACTAAAGAAATGCTTCATTATCTGGCTCAATTTCCTGAGGTTCTTATTATGGACACTACCTATAAGGTGAACAGAAATAATTACCCCCTCCTAAACATTCTTGTCGTGGACAGCAACGGTCAAGGTAGGCCAGTATTTCATGCATTTCTGGGTGCAGAAGACGCTATTGTCATCTCTTCTTGTCTTTCTTTTTTTTCTAGTGCTTTTTCATCAACCCTCCCTCAGACTATATTTGTCGACAAGGACATGGCAGAAATCTCTGCTATTGAGACATCTCTTCCCTCTGTTGCAATTCGTCTCTGTGCTTTCCACACATTCACAGCTGTCAGAAAAGCTCTTCAGCAGAGAAAGCTGCCCTCCTCTCAAGTTACTTGTCTGCTTGAACTGTTTGCAGATCAGAAGGCCTGCACTGATGTATCTGAGTACAATGCCCTCAAAGACAAGATTTCTGAACTTTCCTCTCCTGATGTTGTCTCATACTTTGCTAAGAATTGGTGGAATTGTCCACAACTTTGGGCTGCTTATTCTCTGATTTCACAAACCTTTCATATTACGACAACAAATCATGCTGAAACATTCCATCAGAAAATTAAGAAAGTCCTTTCCTCTAAAACTCTGCTTAGCAATTCCATTACTGAGCTCCTTAAAATGACAAAGATCACGATGCAATCCAGAGATGCCTCTGCCTGTCTACGCTCTATTTCATTAAAGTACAACACAGAGCATAATTCGGCTATTGTCAATGAGATTCAGAATGACCTCTCTTCTTTTGCAGCCAACTATGTTATAGAACAGTTTCTGATTTCTGAGAAAACACACTATGTTTTCCAGTGCTCATTAACTAGTCCTGATACGTATGGATGAACGCCAGGCTCGTAATATAGAGGATTCTGACTCTGCCAGCAAAATTGAAGCTGAAAACGAGGTTTCCTAGATAAGTAGAGATACAGAGGTAAATATTAGTGTAAATGAAAGTAGCGTTAACGATGTTGTAGATGATGATTGGGGGTCATGAAGGTACCTCTGAATAAAGTAGTGGGCGTGGCACAAGAGACCAGAAAATTTCTACAGCTGAAAATTCTGTTTGGAAATGGAGAAAGGCTCTTCAAAACGAAATTATTGAGCTTGACAATCTTCTTCCATACAAAGAACAACAGGGTGTCCACATCAGACATAACTGGGTTTATGCCCATTGATTTTTTCAAGATTTGTTTCACTGACACTGCTATAGATCTGATCATGTGTGAAGTCAACATGTATGGTGAAAATCACCTCTCTCAGTACACAGGAAAAAGAGTTAACTTTATATCTACTGTTCACTCCAATGAAGTTATGGACAAGACAGGAAAAGGGGAATTCTTGGGGGCAGAATAATAAACAAGCTGGTGCTTGCAAAAAAATACAACAAATGTGTGGGTGGTGTCGACCACTTGTCGACCATAAAACATATATATTTATGCATAACAACCATTCATAACAGTGCTCTGAAAATTTCAACACCCTACGTTCGTTTTTAAATTTTTAGTGAATTTAATTTAAAAACTAGTCATTTTTTTTAAAATCCGCAAACACCCTTGGTAATGGGAGACAGTAATGCTCCGGATTGCTGGTCAGCAAAGTCCTACCCCAAGGGAAGATGGATAGTCACTACAAATGGAACTGGTCTATCAGTGATGTAAATAACTGAAAGGTCAAAGCATCAAGGTCATAGATAGTTATAATGTAATATGTATATGTCCTTTGTTGTAAAGTGGATTGTTATTTTATGACATGTACATGTATAACCAATATCATCATTTATGTATAATAAATTTTGAAAATAAGGGTATTTTCTGTTTGAGAGTTTTCTTGTTGTAGTAAAATTGTTTTAATTAACAACGCTTGATTAATTATTTTGTTGGTAGCGGAGAGGTATCTCCTGTGTGTGTTGTCATGTGATATTTCAAAATGCCAATCTGAATGCAGCTCCACAATCATTGCACTTAAAAAATATCTCACCGGTGTTCACACCCATTGTTGCTTCTTCATTAATGTCCACAGTCATTGCTGCTTCTATATTATTGTTGACAACCATTGCTGATTCTATGTTACTGCTTATAGACATTGCTGATTCTATGATAATGTTAACAACTGTCGTGATCTCCTTTAAAGTGTCGTCCCTGGAGTGAGGAGATCCGACACCCACATTATAATATTATTTTTTTTCCCCCTCAATATTCTGGAGAATCCACCAGCTTCCGTCCAACACACTCCATCAGCCTATGGACACCTTTTCCTATCACTCTCACACTGTCGTACTATGCCCCCTTCTCATACTTCCCCAACGCAACATACTCAACAACTCTTGCTTCTAGAAATTAATAAAGATTAATTTATTAAAATAAAAGTGTAACGTGTATGAGACGTGTATGCGAAGAAAATGTGTGACGTGTTCTATAAAGTGTGTAGACTCTGTCTCTCAGACATCAACTCAGTCAGCTGATCACAGCAAAGATAGACCACAGCACGTTACGTCAGAACAAGTACGTCTCACCCGTTGCCGGAACCATCTTGCCGGATAATGCTTTGCCTCTGTAGACCTCTGGTAATCCAATTTCATGAACATCCGAAATAGACACCGGTGGTATTAAGAGTTAATCAGGGACCGGTTGCACTCTACACAATGTCCGTTCCTAATGTTCCTGAACAAACTGCACAAGTCCTTTGTAGTGTGTACACAGTCATTAATGTTAATTGTTACTGTACTGGATCCTCACTCGTGTCTATCTAGCCTCAAGTATAATGTCTTGTGTTCTATTACACGAGATTATATAACACTAGGTAACTATTAGACTGTTCTCATTTAGTTACTACTGTCTGATGCTGTATGGTGCATCTGTAATCATCACTATGTTTGGTGAATCAACTTCCTTCTAGCGTAAGTTACGTTTCTGTATGCAACTTTATTGATTGTTGAACTGGTGTTCTTCAGAATGGGTTTTTTAATTCTTTCCCAAAACTTGTAGAGTTTCCTTGGATCTGGTAGGGAACCTAGGATAGAAACAACACATCTGGCGATAGTACTAGTCACTGATCCTTTTGGCTGAGTGTAAGCCTATCACCTTGCTTAATGATCTTTAGCTAACTAGACTTAGTCATAGAGCAGATTAGCTACCCACCTAGAGTCGAATCAGGCTATGACAAAGAAAAATATCAGCAAACAGAATGCGGAACCCCGCCCACCAGGGACACCTACGGGAGGATCCCAATTATCCTTCATTACTCAACTAGTAAAGCTTATCAACACTTCACTAATCTATTCTAGCTAACAGAGCCAAGTATCACTTCCCTACTCTAGCTAGTTTCCACTAACAGTGCTAATCATCACACTATAGTTTAACAAGGCTACTGCCTAAAGTAATTATAACGAATATATTATAATAAGTTATACCTTAAATGGCACTACTGCAGTCCTATAAATCATATCTACATCTGCCATATAGGCACGTGTAAAATTAAGTCACTAATTAACACACGGTAGATATTATTTCCACTAGGCGCTGCAGTGCCCTCACTCCGACTAGAGCATTATTCAAGTCCACCCTAGTTGATCCCAACTCGAGTTTATATGGCAAACTACCAAAGTTGTCCACGTGACGTTATCCTTTTCGCCCCCACACAGGTGTTATTTGGACATATCAGCCATTTGCAAGAATCTATTTTCCTGGCTTTAGTCCTGTCAAAGTTGTCAGTAATTGTTTAGATTCTCAAAACAAGCCAGCAAGTTTATGTCTACTTCCAACAAAGAGTTGCAAATAACCCCGTCAACTTCTCGATGTGCCGGAAACCAGGAATTGACAGATGCACTGTTTTCCTGTCTCTCGCTGCCAATTCCGGTTTGTCTCTGACTGTTGACAACTGTCAAGCTTCTGTTCAGTGGTGACAATCCCAGCAGCCATTTCCGTCTGATGTGTTTATGACTTGTCAAAGTGATATCTCATTGTTATGAGAAGAAATGGATTGGAGAACTTGGTGACAACTGGCAAGATTGAAGGGAACAGACCAAGAGGAAAATACATGGATGGCATGGACGAGGCAGGAACACTGAGCTGATCCATGACATTGGTGATCGAATGAAATGGCGAGTCATGACCGCCCACGCTTTCCGGCATGGCACATGATTGAGTGATTGTGTGTTGGGTTTGATATGTGTTGTGTTTAAAGTTAGTGTTAGTTAGTTTAGTCTGTCCTCTTGAGCCCAAGGCGGCCGTCGTGTGTGTAAAGAATGAATGTCGTAGTAGTTCCTTGTTCTTCTTACCACTTTAGTGTCGTCCCTGGAGTGAGGAGAATACCACACGGTGAAGTTACTCTGTTTCCTAATGTTTTTTTTTTTTAACGGATAATCTTCCAATTAACTGAAATGTCACTTGGGGAAAGTTTTAATGTTCATAAGTCTCTGATTATAACATGTCCCCTCTTTTAGAACACAACCTTTTAATGTTTGTTAGGTAGATGTGTATATAGATATATATATATATATATATATATATATATATATATATATATACTATATATATTATATATATATATTATATATATATATGTCCTTAGTATGCGAGTTATTAATCTTCGGTGATGAAGCTTATCACTCATTAAACACAACACTTCTGTTCATACAATTCTACTCAGCAGAAGCCAGGTTTCTGCGGAACAACTAGGTTCTGAGCCCCGTTGTAAAACCTCTCAGCAACCTCTGTCTTCTTTCCATGAGTCATCATTGTATAAAACTTGGAACTGCTTCTTCGTAATAAATCATCTCACACTGACGTGGAACACTCAAGGGGAACTGGAAATGGAACCTGTAGAGTAGATAACATCATGGTGAGGGCAACTCAGTCCTGACCGTAATTAGGTGATTGTAGGCCAATAACAGCACTCAGATCTATAACAGAGATCCGATCTCTGTCATACGCGCATCACAATGGTCTTATACATGGCAACACCAGGAAAGAATAAAGGAACGGGTAGAAACCCAGCAGATGCCCTACTGGAAGATCCTACCATTACACATACCTCTTCTCCCTCTCAACCATCCTTAATCAAGAGCGAAGAGTAATCATAACTGAATGCTTCGCGGTCTCCTATAGCCCTGACTGTTAGTTAGTAACTGAGCGTCGGCCAGATCACCTCGTCACTCCTCGCTGTTTCATTCTTGCCAGACCATGGTAATCCATTTGCTCCTCCGAGGTGTACATGTGCTCCCACAAGGCCGCAACCACGTCTGCCTTGTCATGCATCAATACTCCACCAAGTTTTGCCGAGCCAGCCAATCTGTCCTCTGCAGATACTCTGAGGTATGCCTTCGCTTGCATCACCTTGTGCCTACCAGCAACAGTAGGCAGATGTAGTATGTAACGCATACACACTTTGGTCATTGGTTTTTCTGTCTGTCTATTTGGAGCATTCATGCACAAATAATCCCATATCCCAGAATGGCCCGCATAGCTTCATTCTGTATGCGCTCTAATTTCACAAGCTGACAAGAATATCATCTGCAAATGTTATAATCCTTCCAACCCCTGGTGCTTCTAGGTATGCAATCTTGCTCGTATACACATTAAATAGCACCGGTGAGATTGCAGATCCCTGTGGCAGTCCCGGGGTTAAAATATGTGACTCTCAGGTCCATGCGCCCAGACGGAGAGCAACCTGACGAGAATGCAGGACTACTGCTATCCAGTTCACCAACCAGGGATTGACCCCCTTCTCCATAAGTGCAGTCATCAAAATATCATAGCGAACTCTATTGTACGCATCCTCGAGATCAAGCGCTGCCGCCATCGTTTCCTGTCTACTCTGGAAGCCATCATAAACGTCAAAGTTACCAGAAAGACCTCCTTGACCCGGGTTTTCTCACATGGCTTGGTCTATTAGCCCTGACTGTACTGGGCTTAGGTACCAGTACAGAGCGGGGCAGGTGGTTGCTTCTATAATCCCCAAGGACACCGAGTGTCGCGTTTTCAATGAAAAATGGGGAGTAAAGTACTTCTTTGTGGAAACAAAGGACCAGTAAACCATTTGTGTAATATGCAGCGAAAAGTATTGCCGTTTTGAAAAAGTACAATCTTCTGCGACACTACGAAACAAAACATCTATAAGTTTTCTGGAAAGGTACGTTCTTCTTCTTCTTCTTCTTCTTCTTCTTCTTCTTCTTCTTCTTCTTCTTCTTCTTCTTCTTCTTTCGTTCGTATGATGGAAGCAGCAAATGACTTGTGTCCTGAGTAAACCGATTTGTTTGGAACTATCAGCCTGTGGACAAGCTCAGTTGTGGGGAGAATAGAACAACATGGAGAGAACACAGTGCTACAGATAGGCCGGCAAACTAGGAACTTGTTGTATTCTCTGGCGCTGGATGAGTCGACTGATCTCTCGAGTGTTGTATTCTCTGGCGCTGGATGAGTCGACTGATCTCTCGAGTGTTGTATTCTCTGGCGCTGGATGAGTCGACTGATCTCTCGAGTGTGTCACAACTTCTCTGGCGCTGGATGAGTCGACTGATCTCTCGAGTGTGTCACAACTTCTCTGGCGCTGGATGAGTCGACTGATCTCTCGAGTGTTGTATTCTCTGGCGCTGGATGAGTCGACTGATCTCTCGAGTGTTGTATTCTCTGGCGCTGGATGAGTCGACTGATCTCTCGAGTGTTGTATTCTCTGGCGCTGGATGAGTCGACTGATCTCTCGAGTGTTGTATTCTCTGGCGCTGGATGAGTCGACTGATCTCTCGAGTGTTGTATTCTCTGGCGCTGGATGAGTCGACTGATCTCTCGAGTGTTGTATTCTCTGGCGCTGGATGAGTCGACTGATCTCTCGAGTGTTGTATTCTCTGGCGCTGGATGAGTCGACTGATCTCTCGAGTGTTGTATTCTCTGGCGCTGGATGAGTCGACTGATCTCTCGAGTGTGCCACAACTTCTCATTCTCTGGCGCTGGATGAGTCGACTGATCTCTCGAGTGTGTCACAACTTCTCTGGCGCTGGATGAGTCGACTGATCTCTCGAGTGTGTCACAACTTCTCTGGCGCTGGATGAGTCGACTGATCTCTCGAGTGTGTCACAACTTCTCTGGCGCTGGATGAGTCGACTGATCTCTCGAGTGTGTCACAACTTCTCTGGCGCTGGATGAGTCGACTGATCTCTCGAGTGTGTCACAACTTCTCTGGCGCTGGATGAGTCGACTGATCTCTCGAGTGTGTCACAACTTCTCTGGCGCTGGATGAGTCGACTGATCTCTCGAGTGTGTCACAACTTCTCTGGCGCTGGATGAGTCGACTGATCTCTCGAGTGTGTCACAACTTCTCTGGCGCTGGATGAGTCGACTGATCTCTCGAGTGTGTCACAACTTCTCATTCTCTGGCGCTGGATGAGTCGACTGATCTCTCGAGTGTGTCACAACTTCTCTGGCGCTGGATGAGTCGACTGATCTCTCGAGTGTGTCACAACTTCTCTGGCGCTGGATGAGTCGACTGATCTCTCGAGTGTGTCACAACTTCTCTGGCGCTGGATGAGTCGACTGATCTCTCGAGTGTGTCACAACTTCTCATTCTCTGGCGCTGGATGAGTCGACTGATCTCTCGAGTGTGTCACAACTTCTCTGGCGCTGGATGAGTCGACTGATCTCTCGAGTGTGTCACAACTTCTCTGGCGCTGGATGAGTCGACTGATCTCTCGAGTGTGTCACAACTTCTCTGGCGCTGGATGAGTCGACTGATCTCTCGAGTGTGTCACAACTTCTCTGGCGCTGGATGAGTCGACTGATCTCTCGAGTGTGTCACAACTTCTCTGGCGCTGGATGAGTCGACTGATCTCTCGAGTGTGTCACAACTTCTCTGGCGCTGGATGAGTCGACTGATCTCTCGAGTGTGTCACAACTTCTCTGGCGCTGGATGAGTCGACTGATCTCTCGAGTGTGTCACAACTTCTCTGGCGCTGGATGAGTCGACTGATCTCTCGAGTGCGCCACAACTTCTCTGGCGCTGGATGAGTCGACTGATCTCTCGAGTGCGCCACAACTTCTCTGGCGCTGGATGAGTCGACTGATCTCTCGAGTGTGTCACAACTTCTCTGGCGCTGGATGAGTCGACTGATCTCTCGAGTGTGTCACAACTTCTCTGGTGCTGGATGAGTCGACTGATCTCTCGAGTGTGTCACAACTTCTCTGGCGCTGGATGAGTCGACTGATCTCTCGAGTGTGTCACAACTTCTCTGGTGCTGGATGAGTCGACTGATCTCTCGAGTGTGTCACAACTTCTCTGGCGCTGGATGAGTCGACTGATCTCTCGAGTGCGCCACAACTTCTCTGGCGCTGGATGAGTCGACTGATCTCTCGAGTGTGTCACAACTTCTCTGGCGCTGGATGAGTCGACTGATCTCTCGAGTGTGTCACAACTTCTCTGGCTGCTGGATGAGTCGACTGATCTCTCGAGTGTGTCACAACTTCTCTGGCGCTGGATGAGTCGACTGATCTCTCGAGTGCTGTCCACAACTTCTCTGGCGCTGGATGAGTCGACTGATCTCTCGAGTGCGTCACAACTTCTCTGGCGCTGGATGAGTCTACTGATCTCTCGAGTGCTGTCCACAACTTCTCATTCTCTGGCGCTGGATGAGTCGACTGATCTCTCGAGTGCTGTCACAACGTCTCTGGCGGCTGGATGAGTCGACTGATCTCTCGAGTGCGCTCACAACTTCTCTGGCGCTGGATGAGTCGACTGATCTCTCGAGTAGTGTCCCAACTTCTCTGGCGCTGGATGAGTCGACTGATCTCTCGAGTGTACGTCACAACTTCTCTGGCGCTGGATGAGTCGACTGATCTCTCGAGTGTGCACAACTTCTTCTCTGGCGCTGGATGAGTCGACTGATCTCTCGAGTGCGTCACAACTTCTCTGGTGCTGGATGAGTCGACTGATCTCTCGAGTGTGTCACAACTTCTCTGGTGCTGGATGAGTCGACTGATCTCTCGAGTGTGTCACAACTTCTCTGGCGCTGGATGAGTCGACTGATCTCTCGAGTGTGTCACAACTTCTCTGGCGCTGGATGAGTCGACTGATCTCTCGAGTGTTGTAATTCTCTGGCGCTGGATGAGTCGACTGATCTCTCGAGTGTTGTATTCTCTGGCGCTGGATGAGTCGACTGATCTCTCGAGTGTTGTAATTCTCTGGCGCTGGATGAGTCGACTGATCTCTCGAGTGTTGTAACTTCTCTGGCGCTGGATGAGTCGACTGATCTCTCGAGTGTGTCACAACTTCTCTGGCGCTGGATGAGTCGACTGATCTCTCGAGTGTGTCACAACTTCTCTGGCGCTGGATGAGTCGACTGATCTCTCGAGTGTTGTATTCTCTGGCGCTGGATGAGTCGACTGATCTCTCGAGTGTTGTATTCTCTGGCGCTGGATGAGTCGACTGATCTCTCGAGTGTTGTATTCTCTGGCGCTGGATGAGTCGACTGATCTCTCGAGTGTTGTATTCTCTGGCGCTGGATGAGTCGACTGATCTCTCGAGTGTGTCACAACTTCTCTGGCGCTGGATGAGTCGACTGATCTCTCGAGTGTGTCACAACTTCTCTGGCGCTGGATGAGTCGACTGATCTCTCGAGTGTGTCACAACTTCTCTGGCGCTGGATGAGTCGACTGATCTCTCGAGTGTGTCACAACTTCTCGTGTTCATTCGTTGCGTCAATTTGGACTTTCAGATAACGGAAGAGTTGGCATCCGTTTGCAGCTTGCATGGATCAATAACTAGAGGACAACTTGTTGAATTTTACCGCTACTTACCTAATGTTGAGTTTCCGAAACGGAAGAAATTTGCCGCTTGTATGTCACCAGTGTTTGGAACAACTTATGTCTGTGAGCAAACATTTTTTAAAAAATGAAGCATATGAAGTCAACACATCCAACGAGATTGACTGATGAACATTTGAAAGCAATTCTCTTGATTGGATGCAGCAATTCCAACCCAAACATTGATGATATCTTGAAAGCCAAATATCAGCTGCCAAATCGCGCTCAGCTGTGTTTTGAACGCGGGTATACGGGATTATGAACCTTCGCCACGGAGGCCGGCGCAAGTATTGTACAGAATGAGTAAGCGGCCCGCGCTCGTCATTATCCAGCCCGCCGTGAAAAAAGTTTGGTGACCCCTGATTTAGACAGAACATCCGTATCAAGCGAGGCCTCAGCAAGAGCAGTGCCCGGTATGTTCTCTCCCGACCTGTCCCATTCGCCAATTGAAGTTGCCACATAACAGATACCTGGTAAATGAAGAAAAAATGTGTTGGTATCAACCAGTACAGGTCTGATGATCGCGCTTTTGGCAGCAAGAGTGTTTCCTAGGATTTTTGTGTTTTGTGTTGGTCTTTATCTGGCTGCACAAGAACCTGCACACTTGTCTTTCTGTTCTTATCTGTCCTCTACTTTTGTTGTCTTGGGAAAGGCGCTTAGCCAACCGAACACGAGTTCTCACTCTCTCTCTCTCTCTCTCTCTCTCTCTCTCTATATATATATATATATATATATATATATATATATATATATATATATATATATATATATCCCTCCCTCTCTCTCACTTGTCTATATCACTTTGTTATCTCTTTCAACACATCTTTCTCGTATCTCTGTCTCTCACACTATCTTCGTTATCTATCTCCCCCCTCTCTCTTTTCAACCTGCTTCACATATACCAGGTTTTCCTGCACTTTATTTGCGTAGCATTTCCTTGTTTATTTGTTAATTCATCAGGCCAGTAAGTCGGAAGCCTGGTGTTTGAATTGGCTAATCATGTCTTTCTGAAGCAACGCATATTACTGTCAGCTTGGACCGGAATTATGATGACATAAATATCAGGAAATAGTAGGTCGGTAATGTAAACAAAGATGGATGCCTGTAAACAGTAAGAGTACAGAAACGCAAGTTAAGAATTCTTGCATGGGGACACAATTATTTTTATTGGGGATACCAATCTGGAAAATTATTCTTGATATGAAGGAAATTATCGCCAACCGGGGTTTCCTTCCGAGCTATCGCGGAATAAACTACTCTGTCTATTCCGAGATATCGCGGTATAAACTACTCTGTCTATTCCGAGATATCTCGGTATAAACTCTCCCATATAATTTTTCTCTATTCGCAATTCCATTGCGAATATAATTTTTTTCTATTTGCAATTCCATTGCGAATAGAGCCTCCCAATCGCAACTCGTCTCACCTTCACAAAAATGTCAATATCTTCTCTTAGAAGTGACATACAGGCATCATTGAGGTACCATTAGATTTTGATTTTCAAGGCCTATCTACTGTGGTGGTCTCATGAGTAAATACTCAAAATTTAAAATCGTGATAGTTCATGCTACATTGCTACCATAATTGTTAATTGATCACTGTTGATTATTTAAATAATTGTAAACGCTCCCGAGGCGACCAGAGGAAACGCTTTAAAGACACTGAAAATCACACTGAATCAGTGAATGCTTTTGGAATTCACCATGACACCTGGGAGACTGCACCCAGAGACCGAAATTCGTGGCGTGCATCATTCTTTGTCCACATTGTCAAAGAACATTTCGAGCCAAAATAGGCCTTATCAGTATTAGCCATCTTAGAACTCACGGCTTCATACTTTCAACACCACTGGATGAAATGAACTTGAATGGTCATCATCATTCTTGATGGACAAACAACAACAACAACAACATTTAAATAATTAACATTTTAATTTTATTTAATAATTTAATTTAATTTACCAGGATGCCCTTCGCCAACAGATTCTGAAGTAAATAAAAACGTATCTGCATGTTTCAAATTCTCTGCTGGAAAGTTGAAGTTGATGTTGTCGGTATGGCTCATTTTCGACGTCTCTGTAGCAGACAAAAGAAATCGGCTTCTACACAACACACCCGGCAGTTCAACCGGCGGACGCCAAAAGCGAAATGTTGCAGACACAAACAGTCCGGTGTTATATACCTAGGGATGTCCCAGTAATTAAAATCTGAATGTTTGTTATTATTTTGAGTATGTATATTATTTACGATTAAACTAACAAAAATTAGGGTATGTGGGTATTAATGCTTTTAAATGTAAAATATTATTTATGTAGATGTGTTAATTTGTAGAAAACTATCGGTAAAATTATGCCTCCCCGTCTAGAGGCTAACAACATGAGGCTAACGGACGGTTAGGACTCCGTACTCAGTTGTCCTTGCCATTGCCATTGCCATTTTTCCAAAAAAAAAATTCCAAATTCGGCCTCGTCTAACCTGCTTCATCGCTGTGGTTATTGTTGAGAGCCGTAGTTGTGTGGATTGTTAGTCCTAATTCCTGCTAGTTTTATTGATTCCGCTTTGTTCGTCGGATAGATTTGTTTTGTGCTGGTCCTGGTTAAGACCGGTCCTTGGTTGGGCCTATTGGGCCTGCATTCTCTCGTTTTTTTGGCTTCTTTTCTCTGTTAGCACTGCTAACTGTTTGTAGTTTCTTGTGTTATTCTCCTCGGGGCTAGTCCCGGTCATGTCCAGTCCTCACAAGGACTTGATGTAGGCAAGGGCAGAGCATTTAATTGCAAGTCTCAAGTTGTTCCCCCCGGTCAGTGTTACAAACTCCTTTACGCTTGTGAGTTTTGGCGGTTTTCTTCATCGCGTGTGGGTGTGGCGTGGCAACAAGATGACCAGGTCTCCCTGTCTTCCTAGTTCAGGTGCTCTACCGGAAGAGCCAACTCACCTTCCTGCCATTCAACCCGCCAGGTTTTTTTTTTTTTTTTTTTTTTTTTTTTTTTTAAAATAACATATATAAACATGACTACACACGTAGTCAACAAACATATTATATATAGATTACAACAGAATAGATTAGAACAGAATAGATTACGCAACCACATGTATACAAAATTCAAGATTGGTGACTCAGCCA
Source organism: Cepaea nemoralis (assembly GCA_014155875.1). Classification (NCBI taxonomy): domain Eukaryota; kingdom Metazoa; phylum Mollusca; class Gastropoda; order Stylommatophora; family Helicidae; genus Cepaea; species Cepaea nemoralis. The sequence continues at coordinate 804,462 of JACEFZ010014381.1, forward strand.
TGTGCACATGTGGTTTGGCGTCGCAGACAGCAGAGCACATACTCCAGGATTGCCCAAACTACAACATATCCAGGCGAACCTTCTGGCCTAGAGAGACAACAGTGGAAGATAAACTCTCTCTATGGACCGCTGAATGAACTAAAAAAGACTGTTAGATTCATACAAGAGACAACATTGCAGTTATAAACATAAATTAGGCGAACGAAAGAAGAAGAAGTCAACAAACATACAACTGGCACTATTTGCCGCCGGATGCTGAAGAATATGTTGGGGGGGGGGGGGGGGGGGAGATATGATCACCTGTAGAATGTCCCGAAGTGCAAGGATGATACTCCGACAGATTACTGACAGTTGTAGTTTCAGTTGTATAAGCTCCACACAATCAAAATGCAGAAGAACTGATAGAATATCATGGTTTTGAAAGAATGTGGCAGCAAAGAATGGTCAGGGGATCTGGTAGGCAGTCGTCTGTCAGAAGTAAAGCAAAACGGACATATACTCAGATTGTAACGGGCACCATTCGTATTGGAACTCTACGCTGGCTGTAGAAGATGACGACTGAGCACTTATGAGAATGCCCCGAGTGCAATGGTGTCAGTTATTGACTCAACTCAACCCACCCAAAAGGGGATTTCTGATCGTTAGATGCGTTCCTATCTTCTATGAATATTTCATTTTGTGTATCTTCTATACATTATTACATTATCAACTGGTGGGCTCACCCCAATCGTTTTTTTTTTTTTTTTGGCGCTCGCTCACTCTCTTTGAACTCAAGCGTAGTCCATACACATACTTCTAGTAGTGCTGGGCTGAATTTTGCGTGTGGATTTACATTTTTAAATTTAGTTGCATGTCCTTCACAGGACGTAGCAGTCAACCCCAGCATTTTTCGCTGTTCGTGATTCCTGGGCAAATTTTACGTTCAGTAGTTTGCTATTGCTTTCTGAACGACCGGCTCCTATACCTTTTTCGAAAAAAACCAGCACCGCCGTGTTTCGAACCCGGGTATACGGGCTCACAAACCGCGTTCGCAAGCCCTAAGCCACAGATTAGCTTTACATATTTACAGCGTCCCTCGCCATCAGGCGAACCTACTCCGACTTCAGAGGTAACCCCGATCATGACTCCCAGGTGTCTTCCTCCTATAGTCATATTTCTTTTTGTCCTTCTGCAATGGTAGTCATATTTATGTTATACTTCTGCAGTGGTTGTCATATTTCTGCTTACCATTCTGCATTTCTATTGACTTGGCATTTGTTACCCTGTCTACAGTAATGGATGATCATGGGAGTGACCATCTACCCTGTTCAGTATTGATTTCTAAGTCCCACAAGACCAAGGTTGTAAAATTGATAATAAACTAGGTTTGTGGTAGCCCTCTTTCAGTCATGTAAGACTACAGAGTTGTGCCGCTGGGGAGGCACCTGACAGCACTGCTGGTAATTGTATAGTCCAATGCGAGAGTGACAATCTCTGTCACAGTTTCCGTATCTGTAAGACAAGGCAGGTCCCGCAGCAAGTGCCTGCATTTTATGCCTGAGCCTCCCAATTTTCATTTTGTTGGATCAGATTGTGCTCAAAGAGCACCAGTCCGTTTCGTACATTTCCTTTCCAGGTACATCTGTCTGTTGCAACTCTTTCCCAAGTGTTTGGATCTATGCCAAGGGTTTTCATATCTTGTTTATTTATTTATTTTTTAATTCGCATATCCTTTACAGGACATCGCTGTCAACAGCAGCATCTTTCAGCTGTCTGTTGATTTCTTGGCAAGATTACGCTCAGTAGTTTGCCATTGCTTTCTGAACGGTCGGCTCAGTTATCCCGCAAGTCACCAGCGGGGGTCGAACCGCCTCCAGCTCTCGCCCGCTACGAGACTCTGCTTGATAAACGGGATTACGGAGAAAGTGTTGTAACCCCTCGGCCAGAGGACATATGTATTGTGTGCAAGTGATCTATTGTTTATACACATCATTATATCGCATTTAGGGTCTTTCGGTTGGTCTCTTCCCTGTGGCTAGTTCTCCGTATAGGAGATCTTTGGGAATATTTTCATCCTCCATTCGAGACACGTGCCCAACCACCGGAGGCGTCTCTGAGTGGAGACGGAATGCACTGTGGTAATATCGGCTCTTTCAAGCACGTATTTGTTTGTTATGTGGTTTTTCCATGACATCCCCAGGATACGTCTCAGACATCTCGTGTGGAAGGAACTCAACTTTCTTTCCTGTCTTGAGTACAAGGTCCAGGATTCAGACCCACAGAGTAGTGTGCTAACAACACAAGCTTTATATACTAGAAGTTTTGCACGCTCTGTTAGCCTATTGTTCTCCCACACTCTCTTAGCGTGGAAAGTGTTGAGGCTGCCTTTCCAATGTGCCTGTCGATTTCTGTCTCTAAGGAAAGATTATCTGATATTATCGACCCCAAATGCACGAACTCATGGACAACCTTCAATTCGTGATTAAAAATTATGATTCACAGAGCACACCAGCATCTTGTTCCATCACCTGTGTTTTATTTAGGCTGATGGTGATTGGTGAGCCCAAAGTTACTGCATGCGGCTGCAAAATGATCTATGAACCGTTGCAGTTCTTCTGCTGCATGAGTAGTCAGTGCTGCATCGTCTGCAAAAAGTAGTTCTCTTATGCATTTTGAAATTTATTTTGGTCTTTGCCTTGAGTCTTGGTGGGTTAAACAATTTTCCATCAGATCATGTATGGAGGTATATGCCTTCAGTGGCAGTCCCAAATGCCTGCCTTAAGTCCATGTAGACTTCGATTTGGGAAGCAATGATGTTATTTTTTACAAGGGTCAGTATCCCACCTTTTCGCCTGTCCTTTCGGTCAGATCGGTAACACTGGTAGCCTCTGATTTTGAAGGCTATAGTTTCGTTGAGGTGAGTTTCTTACAATCAACATATGCTTTATTTTTTCTTGGTCCAAGATGTTTTCTAATTCTTTTTTTTTTCTTTTTTTTCTTTTTTTTTTGTTGTTGTTGTTGTTGCCGACTCCCTCTGCATTCCAGTGCATCATTTTAAATCTTTGTTTAGTAGTGACCAGCCGTCCTATTCTCATGTCCCCTGGCTCCACAGGACATCTGAGAAGGACCTCCAGTAGTTGTGGTTGGACCCTTTCGAGACATAGGGCCCTGGCACTGCACCTGCCGGGGGGTCCGAAGCAGGGCGAGCACCATAACATTTAGCAGTAGTCGACATATTCCATTTTGCGTGATTGCTGTGGCATCCTGATTTCTGTGGTGCGCCTCCTGGCTGGTTGCCTCCGTCTTCAGCACCTTTCCTTTGCTAGAGCAGACTGTAATCTCACTCGAGTGTAGATGTGTACGCGCGCACACACGTGTCTGCACATGCATGTACATGCATACACATCTAGAGCATACTAGTTATTTTTCGGCGCCAGAAACTCGCGTCGCCCTTTCTGTTAGTTAAAATAGTTCCGCCACGTGAAGGCCAGGAGTTGGACTTTTGCTGCAGAGGTTATGTATTCACGAGCCATTGGGGTATTTAAGCAATGTTGGGCGCTCACCCCAACAGTGCGCCCCGGCTACATACAGCAACATTTGGAACCATTGATGTTAATGAACTTAAAGGTCGAGGCATCAAGGCCATAGATAGTTATAATGATATACAGTGGAACCTCGCTTAACGAGCATAATTCGTTCCAGAATCTTACTCGTAACGCGAAACACTCGTTAAGCGAAACAGGTTTTCCCATACAGATTAATGTAAAATACGATAATGCGTTCCATGCCGAATAAACACTCACAATATTTTGTATAACTTTTATTCAAAAATTACACACACACACACAAACACATACACACACGCGCGCGCGCGCGCGCACACACACACACACATTGTTAAGGAGGTCCACATCACATTTAGCTTAGACTGCTCTTCTGGACTTTACACTTTTTGGAGGCTTGTGGCGTTTCTGAATGGTAAACAAGCAGCGGTTTAATTTTCAAATCGCCGCTTGCATTGGCACAAAATAGCAGAGGGAGACGGTCTTTTATTGGCTTGTGGCCGAGTAATGCATTCTCCTCTGCTATTATATAAGTTCGCTTTGGCATCTTTCTCCAAGAGAGACCCGTTTCGTCACAATTGAAAATCTGTTGCAGCAGGTAACCTTCAGAATCTACGAGCTTCTTGAAGTCGCCCATGAAGTTCTCTGCAGCCTTTGCGTCGGAGCTTGCTGCTTCACCGTGCCTCACAACGCTGTGGATGCCGCTTCTTCTCTTAAATTTCTCGAACTACCAACGACTTCCCTTAAATACTTCTTCTTCGGACGTTGGTGATCCTGGAGTCTTCTTAACCACTCTGACAGACCCCCCTTGTCTTCCGACTCTCGCTGTTGCAGGCGCACAATCAGAGACTTCCCCTCCCGTCGCAACTGGTTATGCGAAACGTCACTCGTTCAGCGAATCATTTTTTTTTGGGGGGGGGGGGGGGGCAATTTATTTTGCTCGTTATGCGAATTACTCGTTATGAGAGGTGCTCGTTAAGCGAGGTTCCCCTGCATATGTATATGACCTTTGTTGTGAATTTGATTGATATTTTGTGACATTTATGACAAAAAGTATCATTAATGTGTAACACAATTGTTTTAATTAACAACCCTAGATTAATAATTATTTAGTTGAGAGAGAAGGGGCAAGGAACCACCAAAAGGATATTCTATTTTGGGTATTCAGAGAATAACTTTTCAGTTATTTCCTGGAGGTATTCCTTGGTTCTCTGACATTCTATTTCTGGTCTCAAACCATTGAGCCAGTAAAAGCTAAATTAATTATACCGGGCAGGATCACATTGGGAAAGAGGAAGTTAGTATCCTTTATCTCTTTGGGGTTGTCCCAACAACCATACATCCGACACACATGTTTATTTATAGCACCTGATTAATCTAACGTCACAGTTTGAATGCTAACGGGAATTTCCACAATGACAACTGTGGCTGGCGAAGATTTGCTACAGAACCCAGAAAGTCGATGTCCCTGTATGTGGTATGTATGGTGTATTATTATATGTGTGTAAATGTACTGGTGTAGAGCTCCAAGTGTTCTAGCCATCTGTGTATATGATTATGCTGACAATCTCCACCGTCCAACTGTGGATTACTGAACCAGCTAGACATCTTTCTGTTGTAGCCAGAGGATGGGGTAAAGTAAAGTAAAGATCCTAGAAATGGCTGAAAACGTGGCCATCATCGCTGATGTGAAGAGACGCTTGATAGTGATAGAGTTGGTCAAACATTGACATATGTTAGTCAAACATTGACATATGTCGGTCAAACATTGACATATGTTAGTCAAACATTGACATATGTTAGTCAAACATTGACATATGTTAGTCAAACATTGACATATGTCGGTCAAACATTGACAGATGTTGGTCAAACATTAACATATGTTGGTCAAACATTCACATATGTTGGTCAAACATTGACAGATGTTGGTCAATATTCACAGCTGTTGGTCAAACATTAACATATGTTGGTCAAACATTGAAATATTTTGGCCAAACGTTGACAGATGTTGGTCAAGCATTCACAGATGTTGGTCAAACATTCACAGATGTTGATCAAACATTGACAGATGTTGGTCAATATTCATAGCTGTTGGTCAAACATTGATATATCATTATATGTTGGTCAAACATTGACAGATGTTGGTCAAACATTGATATATGTTGATCAAACATTGACAGGTATTGGTCAAACATTCACAGCTGTTGGTGAAACATTGGCAGATGTTGGTGAAACATTGATAGATGTTGGTCAAACATTCACATATGTTGGTCAAACATTGACAGATGTTGGTGAAACATTGATAGATGTTGGTCAAACATTGACAGATGTTGGTCAAACATTGATAGATGTTGGTCAAACATTCACAACTGTTGGTCAAACATTCACAGATGTTGGTCAAACATTAGCAGATGTTGGTCAAACATTCACAGATGTTGGTCAAACATTCACAGATGTTAGTCAAACATTCACAGATGTTGGTCAAACAATGGCAGATGTTGGTCAAACAATGGCAGATGTTGGTCAAAAATTGATAGATGTTGGTCAAATATTCACAGATGTTGGTCAAACATTCACAGATGTTGGTCAAACATTCACAGATGTTGGTCAAACATTCACAGATGTTGGTCAAACATTCACAGATGTTGGTCAAACATTCACAGATGTTGGTCAAACATTCACAGATGTTGGTCAAACATTCACAAATGTTGGTCAAACAATGGAAGATGTTGGTCAACCATTGATAGATGTTGGTCAAATATTCACAGATGTTGGTCAAACATTGACAGATGTTGGTCAAACATTGACAGATGTTGGTCAAACATTGACATATGTTGGTCAAACATTCACAGATGTTGGTCAAACATTGACAATTATTAGTCAAACATTCACATATGTTGGTCAAACATTGACAGATGCTGGTCAAACATTGATAGATGTTGGTCAAACATTCACAGATGTTGGTAAAACATTCACAGATGTTGGTCGAACATTGATAAATATTAGTCAAACATTCACATATGTTGGTCAAACATTGACAGATGCTATCACTGATAGATGTTGGTAAAACATTCACAGATGTTGGTCAAAAATTCACAGATGTTGGTTAAACATTCACAGATGTTGGTAAAACATTCACAGATGTTGGTCGAACATTGACAAATATTAGTCAAACATTCACATATGTTGGTCAAACATTGACAGATGCTGGTCAAACACTGATAGATGTTGGTCAAACGTTCACAGATGTTGGTCAAACATTCACAGATGTTGGTTAAACATTCACAGATGTTAGTCGAATGATGATTGCACAGTGACACAGGAATCTGGGCATTGGAACAAAGATGATAACAGCATCGTTAAAGAAATGTCACACCTCACATCACGGGACATAGTGACTGAATCTGGAAAATCACCATAGGATTGATAACAATGTCCTGCCAAGGACATGCAACATTGAATCCTATGAGCAGTTTTCACATTCCCCGGCATACGGATCCAAGGGTTCGATATCAACCGCAGGCAATATGGAAGCAAGTTTATGTTTACATATCGCGAATCTCTTTCTCTGCCGCTATTCTTCTCTACTGCCAGTCATTAAGAGTATTCAGTAAGATGTTCTATACAATATGTGTGTCTAGATTCCTTGCACACAATACATGTGTCTAGATTCCTGGCACACAATACATGTGTAGATCACTTGCACACAATACATGTGTCTAGATTCCTTGCACACAATACATGTGTCTAGATTCCTGGCACACAATACATGTGTAGATCACTTGCACATAATACATGTGTCTAGATTTCTTGCACACAAGACATGTGTCTAGATTCCTTGCACACAATACATGATGTGTCTAGATCACTTGCACACAATACATGTGTCTAGATCACTTGCACACAATACATGTGTCTAGATCACTTGCACACAATACATGTGTCTAGATTCCTGGCACACAATACATGTGTAGATCACTTGCACACAATACATGTGTCTAGATTCCTTGCACACAATACATGTGTCTAGATCACTTGCACACAATACATGTGTCTAGATCACTTGCACACAATACATGTGTCTAGATCACTTGCACACAATACATGTGTCTAGATCACTTGCACACAATACATGATGTGTCTAGATCACTTGCACACAATACATGATGTGTCTAGATCACTTGCATACAATACATATGTCTAGATCACTTGCACACAATACATGTGTCTAGATCACTTGCACACAATACATATGTCTAGATCACTTGCACACAATACATGATGTGTCTAGATCACTTGCACACAATACATGTGTCTAGATCACTTGCATACAATACATGTGTCTAGATTCCTGGCACACAATACATGTGTAGATCACTTGCACACAATACATGTGTCTAGATCACTTGCACACAAGACATGATGTGTCTAGATCACTTGCACACAATACATGTGTCTAGATTCCTTGCACACAATACATGTGTCTAGATCACTTGCACACAATACATGTGTCTAGATCACTTGCACACAATACATATGTCTAGATCACTTGCACGCAATACATGATGTGTCTAGATCACTTGCACACAATACATGTGTCTAGATCACTTGCACACAATACATATGTGTAGATCACTTGCACACAATACATGTGTCTAGATCACTTGCACACAATACATATGTGTAGATCACTTGCACACAATACATGATGTGTCTAGATCACTTGCACACAATACATGATGTGTCTAGATCACTTGCACACAATACATGTGTCTAGATTCCTTGCACACAATGCATGTGTCTAGATCACTTGCACACAATACATGATGTGTCTAGATCACTTGCACACAATGCATGTGTAGATCACTTGCACACAATACAAGTGTCTAGATTCCTTGCACACAATGCATGTGTCTAGATTCCTGGCACACAATACATGTGTAGATCACTTGCACACAATACATGTGTCTAGATTCCTTGCACACAATACATGTGTCTAGATCACTTGCACACAATACATGATGTGTCTAGATCACTTGCACACAATACATGATGTGTCTAGATCACTTGTACACAATACATATGTCTAGATCACTTGCACACAATACATATGTCTAGATCACTTGCACACAATACATATGTCTAGATCACTTGCACACAATACATGTGTCTAGATTCCTTGCACACAATACATGTGTCTAGATCACTTGCACACAATACATGATGTGTCTAGATCACTTGCACACAATACATGATGTGTCTAGATCACTTGTACACAATACATATGTCTAGATCACTTGCACACAATACATATGTCTAGATCACTTGCACACAATACATGTGTCTAGATCACTTGCACACAATACATATGTCTAGATCACTTGCACACAATACATATGTCTAGATCACTTGCACACAATACATGATGTGTCTAGATCACTTGCACACAATACATGTGTCTAGATCACTTGCACACAATACATATGTGCTAGATCACTTGCACACAATACATGATGTGTCTAGATCACTTGCACACAATACATGATGTGTCTAGATCACTTGCACACAATACATGATGTGTCTAGATCACTTGCACACAATACATGTGTCTAGATCACTTGCACACAATACATATGTCTAGATCACTTGCACACAATACATGATGTGTCTAGATCACTTGCACACAATACATGTGTCTAGATCACTTGCATACAATACATGTGTCTAGATTCCTGGCACACAATACATGTGTAGATCACTTGCACACAATACAAGTGTCTAGATTCCTTGCACACAATGCATGTGTCTAGATTCCTGGCACACAATACATGATGTGTCTAGATCACTTGCACACAATACATGATGTGTCTAGATCACTTGCACACAATACATGTGTCTAGATCACTTGCACACAATACATATGTCTAGATCACTTGCACACAATACATGTGTCTAGATCACTTGCATACAATACATGTGTCTAGATTCCTGGCACACAATACATGTGTAGATCACTTGCACACAATACAAGTGTCTAGATTCCTTGCACACAATACATATGTCTAGATCACTTGCACACAATACATGATGTGTCTAGATCACTTGCACACAATACATGATGTGTCTAGATCACTTGCACACAATACATGTGTCTAGATCACTTGCACACAATACATATGTCTAGATCACTTGCACACAATACATGATGTGTCTAGATCACTTGCACACAATACATGTGTCTAGATCACTTGCATACAATACATGTGTCTAGATTCCTGGCACACAATACATGTGTAGATCACTTGCACACAATACAAGTGTCTAGATTCCTTGCACACAATGCATGTGTCTAGATTCCTGGCACACAATACATGTGTAGATCACTTGCACACAATACATGTGTCTAGATTCCTTGCACACAATACATGTGTCTAGATCACTTGCACACAATACATGATGTGTCTAGATCACTTGCACACAATAAATGATGTGTCTAGATCACTTGCACACAATACATATGTCTAGATCACTTGCACACAATACATATGTCTAGATCACTTGCACACAATACATGTGTCTAGATCACTTGCACACAATACATATGTGTAGATCACTTGCACACAATACATGATGTGTCTAGATCACTTGCACACAATACATGATGTGTCTAGATCACTTGCACACAATACATGATGTGTCTAGATCACTTGCACACAATACATGTGTCTAGATTCCTTGCACACAATACATGATGTGTCTATATCACTTGCACACAATACATGTGTCTAGATCACTTGCACACAGTACATATGTCTAGATCACTTGCACACAATACATGATGTGTCTAGATCACTTGCACACAATACATGTGTCTAGATCACTTGCACAAAATACATATGTATAGATCACTTGCACACAATACATGATGTGTCTAGATCACTTGCACACAATACATGTTGTGTCTAGATCACTTGCACACAATACATATGTCTAGATCACGTGCACACAATACATGATGTGTCTAGATCACTTGCACACAATACATGTGTCTAGATCACTTGCACACAATACATGTGTCTAGATTACTGGCACACAATACATGTGTAGATCACTTGCACACAATACATGTGTCTAGATTCCTTGCACACAATACTTGTGTCTAGATCACTTGCACACAATACATGATGTGTCTAGATCACTTGCACACAATACATGATGTGTCTAGATCACTTGCACACAATACATATGTCTAGATCACTTGCACACAATACATATGTCTAGATCACTTGCACACAATACATATGTCTAGATCACTTGCACACAATACATGTGTCTAGATCACTTGCACACAATACATGATGTGTCTAGATCACTTGCACACAATACATGTGTCTAGATTCCTTGCACACAATACATGATGTGTCTAGATCACTTGCACACAATACATGTGTCTAGATCACTTGCACACAATACATATGTCTAGATCACTTGCACACAATACATGATGTGTCTAGATCATTTATATATCCTTTATCGCTTAATTTTCCATTTATTCTTTAAACTGCGGACAGAGATGGAATTGTTCCATATTTGTGTGTCATTATACATATTATATATATATATATATATATATATATATATATATATATATATATATAATATATATATATATATATATGTTTCATATGTGTCGTGGCACTATTTTATTTGCTCACTTCCCCGAAAGTAATAACCTGATATATGCCTGAGAAGAGAGGAAGAGGAAGGCCAAAAGAGAAGATGGTTGCAGAATGTGGTGGATGATCTACAGATAGGTGTATCGGAAGCGGGATATCTTGCTTATGATCGAGAGGTTTTCCGGAAGGTTGTTATGGGAGCGAGATTCTGCAAAGGACATGACACTGAATGAATGAATGAATGATGTGTATTCTGGGCGTATAAAACCATTATATTACCATCTATATTTGAACGACGTGATGTGTATTCTGGGCTTCTAAAACCATAAAATTACCACTGTTTCATGTTTCGTGTGTGATCTAGACACATCATTCTCGTGTTTATTTTGTCTATAGGTGTGTACGTGCACTGAATTCTTCGACTTCAAGCCGGCAAATAAGCACAGCACCTCTGGCATGGACGTGTACTCCGACGTGTGATCAACGATTTCTGATGAAACGGGAAATTCACAACTCTACACAACAGTTAAGAACGTCAAAATTAAACTATATATTCTATATACAGCCTGATGCCGGAAACCCAGCCATCACTCACAAATATGCGTGCAGTAGTAACTACTGTACCGAAGTTAGCAAATGAAATAGTTTTCGGAAAATAAGTAACGGTTTCATATTAGGATATAAACTTCACGATTAATTCTGCAAGCACTGACTCGCAGATCACAGACTCCTAGTGCAGTGTTTGTTGTTGAATTGTGTTTGCTATTGTAACTTTGGAATACTTATAATAAAACTGAACACGTATTTTACTGTAATTGCTACAGCACTGATTGTATCTAAAGACAGATTACAATGTCAGAACATACTAAGACTGGCAAGCATATTAGTGGTTGTCTCACGGGAAGACTGTCTCATCGAAGTACACCAAACGAGCGAATGGAACTTGCAGAAACATTCTCCACATTTGAAGACGATAATCGTGACACACGAAGTAAGCCACTGCGTGTAGATGATTTGAAGACTTATCCAGAAAGTTGTAAGATTATTGAACAACATTTTAGTGTTGTCAAACAGAACGACGAAGTGGTAGAACAGGTCATCCGTTCTGGGGTAAATGTTAATTGTGAAATTTACAAGAAAAGAACACCTCTGCATATAAATGCTTCCATTGGTTGTAACCATATCGTTGACCTTCTGCTCAAAGCTGGAGCAAACATCAATGCCGAAGACGACAGAAAGAGAACCCCATTGCACTGCAGTGTTGTGAATGGTCATAGGGACATGACTGAAACGCTTATCAAAGCTGGAGCAGAAGTTAATTCTGTGGATGACAGACAGAATACTCCTTTACATAAGAGTTCTCTGGGAGGTCACAAAGAAATAGTCAATATTCTTATTAAAGCGGGAGCAACTATTAATTCTAAAAATGACAGCGGCCAGACTCCATTACACTTGGCAGTTTCTTGGGGTCACGCAGATATCGTAGCAGATTCTATTAAATAAAGGCGCTGACATCGATGCCAAAGATGATAATAAAAGAACTGCTTTACAGTACGGGGAGGAGGGCGGTCACCAAGAAATCGTGGAGATGCTTATCAACGAAGGAGCAGGCGTGAATGCTGAAGATACATTCAAAACTACTGCCTTACATCGGAGTGCCTTGACTGGTGAACATGGGATTCTAGAAGGTCTTCTTGCGGCAGGAGCAAATGTAAACGCTGGAGACATCAGCAAAAGTACTCCATTACACTGGAGTGTTCTAAAAGCTGACAAAGATGTGGTTGCACTACTCATTAACAAGGGCGCAGCTGTCAAATCACCCGATGAAAGACAGAGAACACCGCTGCACTGGGCAGCTTGGAGTGCCAACACTGAGATTGTCGACACGACTATCAGAGCTGATGACAGTCATGTCGCTGCGTGGAGAGATGTCCACGGTGTTCAGGTCATTGTTGAACTACTTCTCCAGGCTGGAGCAGACGCTAATGCCAAAGATGACCACAAACGTACCCCATTACACGTTGCTGCTGCTGGAGGTCATACAGAAATAGCGGAGGTCCTTCTCAAAGCTGCAGCTGACATTAATGCTGAAGATCAAGACAAATGGACTCCATTACATTTTGCAGTTGATAATGATCATGCAGAAATGATTGACATCCTGCTCCAAGCTGAAGCTAATATTAATGCTGTAGATGTCAGAAATAGAACGCCGTTACACATTGCTGCTATTAAAGGACGTGGAGAAATACTTGAGATCCTTCTCAAAGGTAAAGCAGACATTAATGCTACGTGTGATAACAACAAGACTCCTCTATATGTTGCTGCTCTCTATGGCCACAAAGAAATTGCTGACATCCTTATAAAAGCTGGAGCAAATATTAATGCTGAGGATGGCAGAAAATGTTCTCCTCTACATGTTGCTGCTGCCATTGGCCATAAAGAGTTTGTTGAAGTACTTCTTAATGCTAAAGCAAATATTAATGCTGAGGATTGTATAAAATGGACTCCTCTACATGCTGCTGCTGCCAATGACAATAAAGAGATTGTTGAAGTGCTTTTCAAAGCTGGTGCAGATATTAATGCCAAGAATTACACAAACAGGACTCCTCTACATGTTGCTACTGCAAGTGGCCATAAAGAGATTGTTGAAGTGTTTCTTAATGCTAACGCAAATATTAATGCTGAGGATGACACAAACAGTACTCCTCTACATGTTGCTGCTGCCAAGGGCCATAAAGAGATTGTTGAAGTGCTTCTTAATGCCAAAGCAAATATTAATGCTGAGGATGACGCAAAATTGACTCCTCTACATGTTGCTGCTGCCAATGGCCATAAAGAGATTGTTGAAGTGCTTCTTAATGCTAACGCAAATATTAATGCTGAGAATGACACAAACAGTACTCCTCTACATATTGCTGCTGCCAAGGGCCATAAAGAGATTGTTGAAGTGCTTCTTAATGCCAAAGCAAATATTAATGCTGAGAATGACACAAACAGTACTCCTCTACATGTTGCTGCTGCCAAGGGCCATAAAGAGATTGTTGAAGTGCTTCTTAATGCCAAAGCAAATATTAATGCTGAGAATGACACAAATAGTACTCCTCTACATGTTGCTACTGCATATGGCCATAAAGAGATTGTTGAAGTGCTTCTTAATGTCGAAGCAAATATTAATGCCGAGGATGACACAAAATGGACTCCTCTGCATGTTGCTGCTGCCAATTGCCATAAAGAGATTGTTGAAGTACTTCTTAATGCTAAAGCAAATATTAATGCTGAGGATGACACAAAATTGACTCCTCTACATGTTGCTATTACCAATGGCCAAAAAGAGATTGTTGAAGTGCTTTTAACGGCTGGTGCAGATGTTAATTCTAAGAATGACACAAACATGACTCCTCTACATGTTGCTGCTGCCGATGGCCATAAAGAGATTGTAGAAATACTTCTTAATGCTAAAGCAACTATTAATGCTGAGGATGACATACAGTTGACTCCTCTACATGTTGCTACTGCCGGTGGCCATAAAGAGATTGTTGAAGTACTTATCAAAGCTGGTGCAGATATTAATGCTAAGAATGACACACAATTGACTCCTCTACATGGTGCTGCTGCCAATGGCCAAAAAGAGATTGTTGAAGTGCTTCTTCATGCTAAAGCAAATATTAATGCTGAGAATGACACAAAATTGACTCCTCTACATGGTGCTGCTGCCAATGGCCAAAAAGAGATTGTTGAAGTACTTCTTCATGCTAAAGCAAATATTAATGCTGAGAGTGACACCAGAATGACTCCATTACATGTTGCTGCTACCAATGGCCATAAAGAGATTGTTGAAGTGCTTCTCAAAGCTGGTGCAGATATTAATGCTAAGAATGACACAAACATGACTCCTCTACATGCTGCTACTGCCAATGGCCAAAAAGAGATTGTTGAAGTGCTTCTTCATACTAAAGCAAATATTAATGCTGAGAGTGACAACAAAATGACTCCATTACATGTTGCTGCTACCAATGGCCATAAAGAGATTGTTAAAGTGCTTCTTAATGCTGAAGCAAATATTAATGCTGAGGGTTACAAAAAATTGACTCCTCTACATGTTGTTGCTGCAAATGGCCATAAAGAGATTGTACAAGTGCTTCTTAATGCTAAAGCAAATATTAATGCTGAGAATGACACAACATGGACTCCTCTACATGTTGCTACTGAAAATGGCCATAAAGAGATTGTTGAAGTACTTCTTAATGCTAAAGCAAATATTAATGCTGAGGGTTACACCAAAAGGACTCCCCTACATGTTGCTGCTGTCAATGGCCATAAAGAGATTGTACAAGTACTTCTTAATGCTAAGGCAAATATTAATGCTGAGAGTGACACCAAAATGACTCCTCTTCATGTTGCTGCTACCAATGGCCATAAAGAGATTGTTGAAGTGCTTCTTAATGCTGGAGCAAATATTAATGCTACTTGTTACGAGAAGATGACTCCTCTACATGCTGCTGCTGCCAATGGCCATAAAGAGATTGTTGAGGTGCTTCTCAAAGCTGGTGCAGATATTAATGCTAAGAATGACACAAACAGTACTCCTCTCCATGCTGCTTCTGCCAATGGCCATAAAGAGATTGTTGAAGTGCTTCTTAATGCTGGAGCAAATATTAATGCTGAGAGTTACAAAAAGTGGACTCCTCTACATGGTGCTGCTGCCAATGGCCATAAAGAGGTTGTTGAAGTACTTCTTAATGCTGGAGCAAATATTAATGCTGAGGATGACACAAACAGCATTCTACATGTTGCTGCTGCTAAGGGCCATAAAGAGATTGTTGAAGTGCTTCTTAATTCTGGAGCAGATATTAATGCTGAGGGCTACAAGAAATTGTCTCCTCTACATGTTGCTGCTGTCAATGGCTATACAGAGATTGTTGAAGTGCTTCTTAATGCTGGAGCAGATATTAATGCTGAGGATGACAGAAAATTGGCTCCTCTACATGCTGCTGCTGCCAATGGCCATAAAGAGATTGTTGAAGTGCTTCTTAATGCTGGAGCAGATATTAATGCTGAGGATGTCAGAAAATGGACTCATCTACATGCGCCTGCTGCCAATGGCCATAAAGAGATTGTTGAAGTGCTTCTTAATGCTGGAGCAAATATTAATGCTGAGTGTTACGAGAAATGGACTCCTGTACGTTTTGCTGCCGCCAATGGCCATACAGAGATTGTTGAAATTCTTCTCCATGCTGGAGCATACTTTAATACAAGACATTGTGATTAATCTTAGCCCCAGGTTGATTTTTAAATCAATTTTACTTACAGTAGTTTGCTATTGCTGGTATCAGTGGCCTAAAGGCTTGCGAATGCCATTCGTGAGCCGCTTACCACGTGTTCGAAACACAGCGGCGACCGATTTGGCAGCAGACCGTGTCGCCCTGGGGTTTTAACGTGTTGATATGGGAGCCGGTCGTTCAGAAAGCAATGGCAAACTACTGAATGTAAACTTGCCAAGACATCAACAATATTAATAAAATGCTGGTGTTGATAGCAATGTCCTGGAAATAAAAATAAAGTATGCCACTGCTTTCTGAGCAAGAAGTTCACAATGGATTAAAACATGACCGGTTTAGGGGTTGATCACGCAACCTTGCTGTGAGCGTATCGGAAGTTTAAGCACCACAGCACGCTTATCCATTCTGCCACGTCAGCTATTTTTCTTTCTACAATGATGGTAATAACATTTCATAATTATGGTTGTCATTCTATAATGATGGTAATAACATTTCATAATTATGGTTGTCATTCTACAATGATGGTAATAACATTTCATAATTATGGTTGTCATTCTATAATGATGGTAATAACATTTCATAATTATGGTTGTCATTCTACAATGATGGTAATAACATTTCATAATTATGGTTGTCATTCTATAATGATGGTAATAACATTTCATAATTATGGTTGTCATTCTATAATGATGGTAATAACATTTCATATTTGTGTTTGTCATTCTACTAATGATGGTAACTAACATTTCATATTTGTGGTTGTCATTCTATAATGATGGTAATAACATTTCATAATTATGGTTGTCATTCTATAATGATGGTAATAACATTTCATATTTGTGTTTGTCATTCTATAATGATATTAACAACATTTCATATTTGTGGTTGTCATTCTATAATGATGGTAATAACATTTCATATTTGTGTTTGTCATTCTATAATGATGGTAATAACATTTCATATTTGTGTTTGTCATTCTATAATGATGGTAATAACATTTCATATTTGTGTTTGTCATTCTATAATGATGGTAAAAACATTTCATAATTGTGTTTGTCATTCTATAATGATGGTAATAACATTTCATAATTGTGTTTGTCATTCTATAATGATGGTAATAACATTTCATAATTGTGTTTGTCATTCTATAATGATGGTAATAACATTTCATAATTGTGTTTGTCATTCTATAATGATGGTAATAACATTTCATAATTGTGTTTGTCATTCTATAATGATATTAACAACATTTCATATTTGTGTTTGTCATTCTATAATGATGGTAATAACATTTCATATTTGTGTTTGTCATTCTATAATGATGGTAACAACATTTACTATTCGTGTTTGTCATTCTATAATGATGGTAATAACATTTCATATTTGTGTTTGTCATTCTATAATGATGGTAATAACATTTCATAATTGTGTTTGTCATTCTATAATGATGGTAATAACATTTCATAATTGTGTTTGTCATTCTATAATGATGGTAATAACATTTCATAATTGTGTTTGTCATTCTATAATGATGGTAATAACATTTCATAATTGTGTTTGTCAT
This sequence comes from Cepaea nemoralis, assembly GCA_014155875.1. NCBI lineage: Eukaryota > Metazoa > Mollusca > Gastropoda > Stylommatophora > Helicidae > Cepaea > Cepaea nemoralis. Next base: position 822,523 of record JACEFZ010014381.1, read on the forward strand.
TCTATAATGATGGTAATAACATTTCATAATTGTGTTTGTCATTCTACAATGATGGTAATAACATTTCATAATTGTGTTTGTCATTCTATAATGATGGTAATAACATTTCATAATTGTGTTTGTCATTCTATAATGATGGTAATAACATTTCATAATTGTGTTTGTCATTCTATAATGATATTAACAACATTTCATATTTGTGTTTGTCATTCTATAATGATGGTAATAACATTTCATATTTGTGTTTGTCATTCTATAATGATGGTAATAACATTTAATAATTGTGTTTGTCATTCTATAATGATGGTAATAACATTTCATATTTGTGTTTGTCATTCTATAATGATGGTAATAACATTTCATAATTGTGTTTGTCATTCTATAATGATGGTAATAACATTTCATAATTGTGTTTGTCATTCTATAATGATGGTAATAACATTTCATAATTGTGTTTGTCATTCTATAATGATGGTAATAACATTTAATAATTGTGTTTGTCATTCTATAATGATGGTAATAACATTTCATAATTGTGTTTGTCATTCTATAATGATGGTAATAACATTTCATAATTGTGTTTGTCATTCTATAATAATGGTAATAACATTTCATATTTGTGTTTGTCATTCTACAATGATGGTAATAACATTTCATAATTGTGTTTGTCATTCTATAATAATGGTAATAACATTTCATATTTGTGGTTGTCATTCTACAATGATGGTAATAACATTTCATATTTGTGTTTGTCATTCTATAATGATGGTAATAACATTTCATATTTGTGTTTGTCAACATCTTATAAATATGGGAAACCTTAGCTCGTCGTTCTACACCTTCTAAAGTTAAGGGTCAGAGACTGATAAGAGGGAAATCATGGATGGCTCAGGCGGAGGATACGATCAGACAGGTGTGCCCCTTAGAGAACATTAGGCGAGGAGAGGTGTGTGTCAGAGTGCCAGCGGAGCAGTCAGACTTGTGCAAAGTTTTAATCACATTGAGCCAGGAGTGCAGGGAGTGGCCAGCAGGGGCCACGGAAGTGGAAATCCAGCAACTAATTCAGGATAATGCTTGCCCGAGTGATGCGATTATATACACAGATGGTTCGGTGTTGAGAGGCAGGAGAAGTGCCTGGGGGTTCTTAGCAAAAGCTAATGGTCGCCGTTTGGTGCAGGATTGCCTGGCATATGATACCACAACATCTAGCTTAAGAATGGAGGTGGAGGCGGTCAGTGCAGCTTTCCGCTGGATGGAGAATACGATACACACACACATCGTGATTATAACTGACTCAGAAAGCATGCTGAGTAGGGTAAGGACAGGCAAGCTTCGTGCAGTGTGGCTTGCTTCGCTTCGGAAGTCACGGGTGACAAGCATCGTCTAGATCTTTTCTCCGGGTCATACTGGTGTGCTGGGGAATGAACAGGCGGACAGACTGGCTGGCTCTGCAAAACTTGGTGGAGTATTGATGCATGATAAGGAAGACGTGGTTGCGGCCTTGTGGGAGCACAGTGTACACCTCGGAGGAGCAAATGGATCACCATGGTCTGGCAAGAATGCGGCAGCAAGGGGTGACAAGGGGATCTGGCCGACGATCAACGCTCAGAGGAAAGGCGAGACGGATTTATAATCAGATTGCTACTGGTGCTATTAGTGTTGGAACTCTTCGCTGGCTGCTGAGGATGGGGACGGAGCGCTTATATGATACTTGAGACCTTGACCAACCACTTTCTATATACTGTCGTGAAATTTTAGACCATGTCCAACCACGATCTACCAAAAGTCGTGAAACTTGAGACAATGATCAACCACTATGATTGATTTAGGAATCGACATCACAGCATTCGGGGCATTCTCATAAGTGCTCCGTCCCCATCCTCAGCAGCCAGTGAAGAGTTCCAACACTAATAGTACCAGTAGCAATCTGATTATATGTCCGTCTCGCCTTTCCTCTGAGCGTCGAGCGTCGGCCAGATCCCTTCGTCACTCCTCGTTGCCTCATTCTTGCCAGACCATGGTAATCCATTTGCTCCTCCGAGGTGTGCACGTGCTCCCACAAGGCCGCAACCACGTCTGCCTTGTCATGTATCAATACTCCACCAAGTTCTGCAGAGCCAGCCAATCTGTCCGCCTGTTCATTTCCCAGCACACCGGCATGCCCCGGAGAAAAGATCCAGGCTATGCTTGTCACCCGTGACCTCCGAAGCGAAGCAAGCCACTCCGCACGAAATCTGCCCGTCCTCACCCTCGTCAGCATGCTTTCTGAGTCAGTTACAATCACGATGTGTGTGTGTGTGTGTGTGTGTGTGTGTGTGTGTGTGTGTGTGTGTGTGTGTGTGTGTGTGTGTGTGTCGTATTCTCCATCCAGCGGAGAGCCGCAGTGACTGCTTCCACTTCCATTCTTAAGCTGGATGTTGGGGTATCATATGCCAGGCTCTCCTGCCCCAAACATCGACCATTAGCTTTGGCTATGAACCCCCAGCCACTTCTCTCACCTCTTGACACCGAACCATCTGTGTAGATAATCACATCACTCGAGTGAGCATTGTCCTGAATTAGTTGCTGGATTTCCACTTCTGTGGCCCCTGCTGGCCACTCCCTGCACTCCCGGCTTAATGTGATTATAACTCTGCATAAGTCTGACTGCTCCGCTGGCACTCTGACCCACTCCTCTCCACGCCTAATGTTCTCCAAGGGGCACACCTGTCTTATCGTATCCTCCGCCTGAGCCATCCATGATTTCCCTCTTATCAGTCCCTGACCCTTAACTGCGTCCAGCGCCTCATGCATTGGGTGTCTGCAGCTACTCTGAGGTATGCCTTCGCCTGCATCACCTTGAGCCTACCAGCAACAGTCGGCAGACCAAGGATGTAACGCATACACACTACTGGGTTGTCTCTGGTGCATCCCAGAATGACCCGCATAGCTTCGCTATGTATGCGCTCTAACTTCACCAGCTGACTCTCTGAGACAGTGAGCAGACCTAATCCATAATCAATTACTGAGAGGATCAAGTGCTGGTATAGTGTGAAAAGCATTCTCTGCTCTATGTCCATTGCAGCCATAGTTTTAAGTGCATTGAGTCCCTTTTGAGATCTTGTCACGACCGTCTCCACATGGTCCTTGAAGGATAGGCTCCTGTCAAATGTGATCCCCAGATACTTCAGTTTGTTCGCTCTGCTGACATTTCTACCATCTATCGCGAGGCTTGGGACATCTGCTCTTACAATCCTGTTGTCCAGAGAGCACCACAAAACAGCCGCCTTTTCCGGGTGGATGACAGCACTCATTTCTGTTCACCAGTCAATCACTTTATCTACTGTCGCCTGTAACTCCTGGGCTGCTTGCTCCCTACCTCTTCCCTGCCTATATGCAAGAATATCATCTGCGAATGTTAGTATTCTTCCAACCCCTGGTGCTTCTAGGTTTGCAATCTTGCTCGTATACACATTAAAGAGCACCGGTGAGACTGCAGATCCCTGTGGCAGTCCCCGGGTTAACATATGTGGCTCTGAGGTCCATGCGCCCAGACGGAGAGCAACCCGACGAGAGTGCAGGGACGGCTGCTATCCAGTTCACCAACCTTCTCCATCAGTGCGGTCATCAAAATGTCATATCGAACTCTATTGTACGCATCCTTGAGATCAAGCGCTACCGCCATCGTTTCCTGTCTACTCTGGAACCCCTAATAAACATCAAAGACAAAAGTGGCTGCATTTGACCAGGTATCTTTTCCAGGCCTGTAGCTCCCCAGGCCCCTTGGAAGAAGCTTCCCCCTTTCCAAAAAATCCTGCAGCTTAACAGCGACTATCTTCTCTAATACCTTCCCAGATGTATTTTGAAGGGTGATGATACTAAAGCCGCTAAGCTTTGACTGATCCTTGAATGGTTTTTGGAGAAGGATGAGATAGCTGTGCACCCAATCCTGCGGTACTGATGCTGATCAACCACTATCTACCTATCTAATGTCTACACCAGCAAAACCGCAGCTATTGAGACATCAATGGTAGTCATATTTCTGTTTGCTATTCTATCAAAAAATGTTGCATGTCTTACTATAATGGTAATCTTATTTCCGTTTGTCCTTCTGCAATGGTAGTCATATTTCTGTTTGTCTTTCCGCAATGGTAGTCATATTTCTGTTTGTCCTTCAACAATGGTAGTCATATTTCTGTTTATCTTTCCGCAATGGTAGTCATATTTCTGTTTGTCTTTCCGCAATGGTAGTCATATTTATGTTTGTCTTTCCGCAATGGTAGTCATATTTCTGTTTGTCCTTCTACAATGGTAGTCATATTTCCGTTTGTCCTTCTGCAATGGTAGTCATATTTCTGTTTGTCTTTCCGCAATGGTAGTCATATTTCTGTTTGTCCTTCTACAATGGTAGTCATAGGCCTATTTCTGTTTGTCCTTCTACAATGTTAGTCATATTTCTGTTTGTCTTTCCGCAATGGTAGTCATATTTCTGTTTGTCCTTCTACAATGGTAGTCATATTTCTGTTTGTCTTTCCGCAATGGTAGTCATATTTCTGTTTGTCCTTCTACAATGGTAGTTATATTTCTGTTTGTCCTTCTACAAAGGTAGTCATATTTCTGTTTGTCCTTCTACAATGGTAGTCATATGTCTGTTTGTCTTTCCGCAATGGTAGTCATATTTCTGTTTGTCCTTCTACAATCGTTGTCATATTTCTGTTTGTCTTTCCGCAATGGTAGTCATATTTCTGTTTGTCCTTCTACAATGGTAGTCATATTTCTGTTTGTCCTTCTACAATGGTAGCCATATTTCTGTTTGTCTTTCCGCAATGTAGTCATATTTCTGTTTGTCCTTCTACAATGGTAGTCATATTTCTGTTTGTCCTTCTTTAATGGTAGTCATATTTCTGTTTGTCCTTCTACAATGGTAGTCATATTTCTGTTTGTCCTTCTACAATGGTAGTCATATATAACAGAGTGTCTCTGTTAAGGGGTTTAGATGGGCGTGCAAGGGGAAAGGGTTTAGCATTCAATGCACGCGTGAGCACCCCGCTGAAATGTAACTAGGGACGCTCACGCGCTGACGTAGGGGCAGCGAACATATTAGTTACCATCGAGCAGTCCTAGGGAGAGGTCGTATAAAAGTCGTCATCTAGAATGTTAATTGGACTAGACCTCTGTTGTATTCAAGGTGGATTGTTATCCCGAGCCTGTAATAGTGTAATAAACGCTATCGACCGAGACTGCTGGAGTTGTGTTATCTCTGATGCCATCGTCTTCATTACCTCGCTGTACTGTTACAGGAGGTAATTTGGTGCCGTGACCAGGATTTCGAGTCCTGGGTTGTAAAGAAAACGTGAAGTACTAACCACGGCACATCTAGAAACGCTTGTTGAACGCGCTTTGTAAGAAAATGGCTTCCGTTGCTACAACAATGTATGTGAGAGTCACAGCAGCCAAAAGCCCGGCCAGGGGTGGTTGTTTGTGATCTTTCTCCGGCTGAATCATCGTTACACAGGTTTACACAGTCTCTGTGAGTATCAAGGGGCTTGTCATAGCCGTCGCTTTGTATTGCTTACCTCAAGAGACTTGTCATAGCCGTCGCTTTGCATTGTTTACCTCAAGAGGCTTGTCATAGGCGTCGCTTTGCATTTTTACCTCAAGAGGCTTGTCATAGTCGCCGCTTTGCATTGTTTACCTCAAGAGACTTGTATAGCCGTCGCTTTGCATTGTTTACCTCAAGAGGCTTGTCATAGCCGCCGCTTTGCATTGTTTACCTCAAGAGGCTTGTCATAGCCGCCGCTTTGCATTGTTTACCTCAAGAGGCTTGTCATAGCCGCCTATTTGCATTGTTTACCTCAAGAGGCTTGTCATAGCCGCCACTTTGCATTGTTTACCTCAAGAGGCTTGTCATAGCCGCCACTTTGCATTGTTTACCTCAAGAGGCTTGTCATAGCCGCCGCTTTGCATTGTTTACCTCAAGAGGCTTGTCATAGCCGCCGCTTTGCATTGTTTACCTCAAGAGGCTTGTCATAGCCGCCGCTTTGCATTGTTTACCTCAAGAAGCTTGTCATAGCCGCCGCTTTGCATTTTTTACCTCAAGAGGCTTATCCAAGCCGCGGCCTGCATTTTCGTTTGTTTCAACGGGCTACCAAAGCCGCTGCCATACATCGTTGTTTCAAGGGGCTGGCCAAAGCTGCTCTCTGATCGCTGTCTGATCGTTTTAAAGCCTGCTGTCGGGAAGTGCTGCTCATTGATCGCTGTCTGATCGTTTCGGGACCTGCCGTCGGGAAGTGCTGCTCTTTGATCGGTCAAAAATGGGACACCCAGGCTTTAGATTTCACAAACTAGAACTAGTACTTGTAGCGGAGGAACGAACTCTTAACAAAGTAAAGTATTAAATTATATTAAATTAATTAATTAGTAATTTTCTGTGGTATTTGATTGTAACACTCTTGAATTAGATAAAATATAATATTGTATTAAGTTATGATGGAACAGCAAGACCTGTCATTGGTTCAAGCATTGACTGATGTAGGAAGAGCTATATCCAGGTTAGGACACAGCCTTGAAACAACAGAGCGTAGGTACTGATATCGAGAAATTTAGCGGTCAGGCAAGGCATTTCAAAAAGTGGATGGTGGTCATCGAGAAACATGCTTTTTTAGTAGGAGCCACAGGTGAAGAAAAGAAAAAAATAGCTTACCAGGCTAGCGTATCGTCAGTGTCTGACCACATAAGACGAAAATTAGAAGCAGGAATAGATGAGACTTGGGAACAGTTTAAAGATGATTTGGCACATAAATATGCAGAGATAACAGATCCCCAACACGCATTCTCGGTGTTGAGGCAATCTAAACAAGATAACGGAGAAAGCGTTCAGTTGTATAGTGATAGGTTAATAAATATAGCTGAAGAAGCATTTTTATGACAGAATGTCCAAGGTGAAGAGGTAGAAAGAATACTAGTAGGGATATTTGTAGATGGAATAAGGTCGGATGGACTGAAATTCAAGCTGATGAGAGAAAATCCAGCTAGATTATCACAAGCAGTAGACATAGCCATACAAAAGGAAAGTTTAAGGAGGCGATTTAGACTACGAGTAGGAAGAGAAATAGGTAGTAATATTGAACAGAGAATAGAGGAACCTATTGAAGTAGGGCAGGCAAGGTATGGATGGAGAAGGCACGGAGTTAACCAGACTAGGGCCGAAATACATACACTGGTAGGAAACAATGAGGCTACGCAGGGCAGAGGAAGGCACATGAGGAATTATACAAGACAAACAGCGGGTAACACAGGTATGATCTGTTGGAATTGTGGACAGAATGGACACAGCTATAGGTATTGCGGCAACAGCCGCGCTCTAGTAAACACTCAGAATCCTATTAATGGGAGGCAAAATAGAAATTTTGGAGAAATGCAAGGAAATTTCGGAAGTCCAAGAAGCCAGGGAAACTGGCCGTCCCACTTACTGAATAGGAACCGCGGTATGGGAAGGGGGGGGGGAATAGAAAGGTCCCGAGAGTTAATAGAAATGTCAATTACCCAGATGTAAAAGCCACACATAGCGGAAAACATAAAGAAAGGCTTCAAGTCGGAAAGATAAAATAAACTTCTATGTACATGAGTGATTCAAGTTCCTGTATAATAGAGGTAGGAAAATATAGAGTTAGAACACTGATTGATTCGGGAGCCCAAGTCAGCGTGATCAAAGAAAATTTTTTGTATCGTATTATGAAGAATGTCAGGGTATTCAAAAATCAAGACGCCCTTCACTCTGTTACCGGAGAAGCCTTGAAGGTAGTCGGTCAGACAATAATAAACTTCAGATTGGGAGGAATAAATGTAAGACATCTTTTCCATGTGGCCAGAGATTTGAACAGGAATATGATTTTAGGTAGGGATTTTTTGCTCAAGAATGGTATAAGAATTTATTTCGATTTGCATAAGTTGAGGTTTCAAAATGTTTATGTTGATTTAGAAGAAGATATGTATATATCGGCCTTGATCAGAGTAAAAACGTCCATGACGTTAAAACCACAAACTGTTAATTTGATACAGGCAAATATGAAGAATAGTCCGTATTTTTCGTTGGGACAGACAGTTAGGATAACAGAATTAGACAGAAAGGTAATAGGCGAACCTGGTCTAGAGGTTCCTGACGGAATAATAACAACAGACAAACACTTTAGCTTTCCAGTCATGGTCATAAACAATACAGGAAAGGAAATTAAATTGTATAGGGGATGTGTAATTGCCAGAATAACCGATGAAAATAATGCCATGCTACCACCGGGAAGAAAAGATACGTCAAGAGAGCCGTATGTAGAACGCAAAGGAAACTGGACAACACAGAATGACAATTCACCCTGTGCATTGAGAGAACACCCAACTCAAATACATTCGATAGATAAAACAACATCGTTTTTAAAAAGGGAACAAGAGTTATTATCGCAGTTGAAAGCTCAACAAGAATATAAAAATCTATTAGAAGAATTGGTGAAGGAAAAGCAAGATGTTTTTGCGATTAATGACTTAGAACTAGGTAAGACCAAAACATTCACTATGGAAATAGACACTGGAAATCACCCGCCAATCAGTTTGAAACCTTATAGAACTCCTTTACGGAATAGGGAAATAGTGGAGAAGGCAATAGAGGATATGCTAAAAGCAGGGATTATAGTGAGATCAAAGTCAGAGTGGTCATCTCCGATAGTAGCGACGGTTCACACCGGTTCTGTTGTGACTACAGGGCGCTAAAAAAGATCACCAAAAATTAGCATATCCATTGCCAGTAATTGACGACATTTTGGGATTACTTAATGGTTCTACTTTCTTCACTACGCTGGATGCTAGGTCGGGGTTCTGGTGCATTCCCATGTCACCTGATGCTCAGAAGAAAAGTGTCCTTCTGTACTCATGTAGGTTCTTATGAATTCTTACGTGTGCCATTTGGAGTAAAAACAGCCCCCTCTCATTATATGGTGCTAATGAACCAAGTGTTGGAAGGGATGCGGAAATTTGCATCGGCATACATAGATGACGTTTTGATCTATACATCAGGAGACGTGCAAGACCACCTGAAACATGTAAAATTAGTCTTCGATAGGTTAAGACTACATCAAGTTAAATTGAAATTAAGTAAGTGTGAATTTCTAAAAACAGAAACTAAGTACTTGAGTTACATTATTAATAGAGAAGGAATTAAACCTGACCAAGACAATGTAAAAGTCATTAGAGAATTACCTCCCCCAACTAGCGTGAGAGAAGTAAGAGGATTTATCGGGATGTGTGGATATTACCGACGTTTTATCCCAAACTTTGCACAAATAGCGGAACCCATCACAAACCTAACTTGCAAATACGCAAGATTTAAGTGGAATGAGGATTGTCAAAGGGCATTTGATTACCTTATAAATAGTCTAACAGTAGTCCCATTATTGGCACATCCAGATTTAGATGTACAATTGATTTTATATACAGATGCTTCATATACTTCCATAGGAGCATGCTTGACTCAACCATATGACGGAGAAAACTCAGGAATACCAGGAGTTAAGAACGAAAGACCGATCTATTTTCTTTCACATAAACTTAGCAAATCACAAAGGAAATGGGCGACAGTAGAAAAAGAAGCTTATGCCATTCACTACGCATTACAAAAGCTGAATTATTATTTACACAACGCCACTTTTATAATTAAAACTGATCATATGCCATTAAAATCCTTATTAGAAGCTCCAATACAGAACAGGAAAATACAAACATGGGCGCTGAATTTGCAGGGATATAATGCAAAAGTAGAATATATATCAGGTAAGGAAAATACATGCGCAGATTTGTTATCTAGAATTCCATATCCAGAGACATCAGATACGGAAGATGAATGTGAACCGGAGATAGACGATAGAAATTGGCAAGTAAATATATTAGATTCTACTAAATTAAATAGAGAAACTTTAGGAAGTTCACAGTCGGAACATGATCCAGAACAACTAATAGAAGAACCGTGTTTAATGCATTTTAATATGAAAGAAGAACAAGAGTTAGACCCAAAAGTAATAGAAATAAAGCAGAAACTGAGAGAAACAGGAGAAAACAGCTTCATGAAGAAATTTATAGAACTACAAGAAGACGGACAATTATATTACGTGAATGAAAAAGGAGAAGAGGCTAGACTGAGGAAATACATACCGAAACATTTGGAAGGTGAAGTTCTGTCGGCATATCATGAAAACAATGGTCACCTTCGTCGTGATAAAATATTTAACGCCCTCAGAAATAAGTACTATTGGCCGAACTTATTTAAGAGCATTTATAAGCATGTTGATGACTGTGAGAAATGTAGATTGAGAAATATGAAAGTGATCAGATGTCCCTTACAGGAAACTGATATTCCTTAATTTCCCATGCAGAAGATAAGCTTAGATATTTCAGGTCCTCATCCTAGAACACTTTCGGGAAATAATTATTTACTACATATAGTGGATTGCTACAGTTTGTGGCCAGAAGTTTATTCTACTCCAGATAAGGGTGCCGATTACATCATTAACGTCTTTCTACAGGAGTATATACCACGATTCGGTTGTCCACAGACAGTTCTCACAGACAAAGGAAAAGAATTTGTGAACAAGAAGTTTGAAAAGTTACTACAAGAATTAAATATCCTCCACATAAAAACCTCTTTTTATTGACCTTCCTCAAATGCTAAAAATGAGAGACAACATAGGACACTATATAAAATATTAGCTAAAAATATCGAAGAACATGACAGAGACTGGGATCTGTATGTAGGACCTGCATTGGGAGCAATACGAACACACCAAAATGAGGGTACTGGTTTTTCACCATTCTATTTGTTGTACGGAAGAGAACCAATATTACCAATTGATAATTTGCTTAAACCTCGACGAAAATACATGGGAGAAGAATTTCATGAGGTAATTTTACAAGAAATGCACAAAGCGCACGTAAGGTTAAGAAGCAATATAGTTAAAGCTAGGGAAAGACAGAAAAGGTACGCAGATCGTAATACACAACGACAAGAATTCAAAGTGGGTGACAGAGTATACTATAAAAAACCCAGAAGAGATTCTAAATTTGATAACCAATGGATTTTAGGATATTATATTCTAGAAAAATTAGGCCCAGTATCATATCAGATTAAGAACCAAATCACAGGGCACCTGGCACGTGCACATGTGGAACACCTGAGACGTGATGATGAAGAAAATAAAGTGGATGATAATTGCTCGGAGAGGCTTTATTCTGGAGGACAACTAGTTAGACGAGTTAAATATGTGATTCCCCCGGAACCTAAAAAGGTAGCTGAATCAGAACAAACAGCAACACCATCATTATATGAAGAAACTTGTGAACAATCGGAGACGAAACCGAAAACAATTTTTCTAAAAGAAGAAAATGAGATGTATGATGGGGCCAGCGCTGATAGTGTTGAATCTATGGAAGATCTGTTAGACGCGCCGTATAAAAATACCAGACAAGCATCAAAAAGGAAGATAGATAGACAAAAAGAGAGAGAAATCAAGAGAATGAAAAGAATTAGAGAAGGTTCATCCAGTAATGAAGATATCCCAGTTTTAGAAAGGTTACTAAGAAGTCAAGACAAACAAATTAGATTAGATATCGAACGGAAAAAAATTAGAGGCCAGTAATGAAAATACAGATGAGCAGGAAATGGATGAAGAATCAGAAGATGATGGAAATAATAGGATGAGTGAAGATATTATAAGCTCTCACCATGAAAACGAGGACGATGATAGGGATATGGCTCTTATAGAAATAAATAAATTATGTTTCAGAAAATTAGCATTAGGGAAGAAACATAGAGATAGTTTATAAGTTGGCAAAATAGGATGAAGAAATAAATATATGTGGTATAAGTATGCTGCCGTGTATTAAGATTGGATGAGGTTCCAGAATAGTTCTCTGGTTGTCTCACCGTAGATAAATATTTGGGCTGTGGTTAACAGTTTTGTTTTTATTAGCCGTTATTTTGGGGCAGATACAACTTGTTGAATAAGTTGTTTTGGTTAATGTTGGGGGATAAGTGTGTCCATACAAACGACAAATATAAGAGAAAGGGAGTGTCGTGATTTAGGATGCTGGCGTGTCCAATTGATTTCGACTGTTGTCCCCATGGCCTTGTAGTTGTTAAATATTAGTACATTATTTTGACCAATTAGTTTAACTCTAGTTTTCAGTTGGGTCTTTATAATTAAGTTGTAAATTTAACTCCGTATATTTTATAATTTATTTACCAGCCTTGAATGTTGCTTTGTTTACTTGATTTGCACATTGGGTCATTAAGTTATGGGGAAAAGACATATTGAGTGTGTCCGGACTTGATTTTCAGCGCATTATTACGTCCAGGTAGACATCTGGTGGCTTTACCAGGCTAAACGGAACGTATAATGTTTAGGTGTCATTTAATTTTGCTCATGAGTTGTTGTGTTCTTATACGTGTAAATTATTACGGACTAATAATGTTACATGTCATTATATAATTATGTCTTAGTTAAAATTGATTATCATTTTATTACGTATGTTATTTCAAAAAATGTTGGGGATAAAATATTGCTTGAAAATTAAGGGTGGGGGGGGGGGGGGGGGATGATATTGTTCTGTTGTGATTTGTGTTGTCTCCAGTTATTCATGAATTGTGGTTTTATTTAGTTTGCCTTGGTTAAATATTAGCTTATTACTTTGTTTAGTTATTTTCACTTGCAAAAAGTGTAATTAGTGTTGGTATTCATACTTGAGTTGGCGTTGACCATATTTATAATTAGTTTTGAGTAAATAGTTTTTTGTGTGTTTAATTGCAGGGAGTTATAAAATAAAACTGGTCCATATTAAGGAGACATGTTAATAGGGTCCTTGGGAGTTCTGGATGCAGAATTACGTTCAGAATTACGATATGGGGCAACCTTGGGACATGGTCTTGATGGGGTCGATTTTTTTAACAGATCTGGAGTGAACGTGGATTAAGTGCCATGATGTTATAGATATCCTATAAGTGCCCTGGGGATAGATCATTTGCTGTGGTTAACGGCGTTATAGATACTGTTGCAGGGTTTTAGAAATTAGCTATGACAAAAGGGCTGGACAAGGGGAACATTTACAGACATGAGGTCAGTAGTGATATGGGTCCTGTAGATAACAGGTAAGGCCATAACAAAGGGACATAGTTGGCATTGAAAATCGCTGCGGTTGTCAGCAATGACTAGAATAAACATGGACTGAGTACCATATGGGGGGTGGATTAAGTTAGGTAAGTTCATAATATATGAACTATGTTAATTTGCGTGCTGTGGTTGCAGCATGAGCAGGGATGACTATAGCTTGAATGCCAAAGAATAGGAGTTATGTTCACGGTAAGGGAACAGTAATATTAATTTTTGAGGGTACTGTGGTTACAGTAAAAACGAAGTGAAAGCAGGAAATAGAGGTTGGTAGTAAGGGTTCATGATACGTGGCCTAATAAAGAATAAAGAGGAGGTTATAGACATAAGGTCATTGTTAGTAATTCTACTAGCTGCGAATAGCAGCAGAATGTGTACTGGTCAGAAATTAGGTGAGCTGTTTTAGAAGAGATTTTTACTTTGGGGATGGTTAGAACACGGGACTGTGGATATCAGTACAGTAGTTGGGGGATTAAATGATGAACAATGAATCGTAAGGGGAGGTAAGTATGTTCATAAGTAAATGAACATTGTCAATATTAATTAAGGATGCTGTGGTTACAGTATAATCCAGGATAGGTTAAATGCCAGGGGGTAGAACTTATGTTCATAAAATATGAACAGTAATATTATTTTGGATGGTGTGGCTACGGCATAACCATGATCGAACATGGATTGAAAGCCATGGAGGTTTGGGGAGGTGCGTAATAAGTAGAAGATACTGATATAGTTCAGACAGGGGGGAAGGCACAGACATAAAGTCTTATTTAACTGGCTGTGGTTAACAGCACAGGTAATACAAGTCAGAGGTTAGATGAACTACTTTGAATAATGCATTAATGGAGTTTCAGATCAATAGAAACATGTAGGCTTACACGAAGTTGTTGTGATCATGGATAACAAGATTATTTAATATAAACAAACTTGAAGATAAACATATTATTTTCATACATTATATAATTTGTATAGGTTTTTTTTTTTTTTTTTTAACTTTATTTCATAAAGTTTTGTGAGTGCAAGGGAGGATAAATGTGACTACTTCCTGCAATCTTTTTTTGGTGCGAACCATTTCTCTGTCTATCCTGTGTTGTTCAGTTGGTTTACGGGAGAGTATGATATGTTGCATTTCATAACGCATGATAATCTTCAATTTTTGTTTATATACCAATGATTTGGGGAGACATACCTGTCTATTTTAAAAATGAAATATGTTAGCGGATTGCTTGTGATCTTACAGAAGTGAAGAAGAAGTATTAAATGATCACATATAATGTGAGGTGTTGTAATGTGTAACTTACGATGTTACGATGTGGAAAATATGGAGGGAATTAAAGATATGATATATGCTGTTTTTATGATAAAGTATACATCTATATAATTATACTGAAAGTTAAGGTTTGAGACTAGTGAACTTTTTATAAAGTAACGAAGAAGAAGTAATTGTGTGCACGAAAAGGGGAATTTCAAAAGTGGTTGGGAGAATAGCGGTTGGCTATAATTTGTATGATTATTTGGGGTAAGGTAGTTAGGAATATAGAAATAACGGATAGTTGTCTCGAAGTTTTTATAAAGCATAACTCGTAAGGGTTGTAGATTTAGGTTAAGTAAGTTTTGGGTTTAAGACTTTTCGGGGAAAAGTCTCTTTGAGGGTAGAGAGGAATATAACAGGGTGTCTCTGTTAAGGGGTTTAGATGGGCGTGCAAGGGGAAAGGGTTTAGCATTCAATGCACGCGTGAGCACCCCGCAGAAATGTAACTAGGGACGCTCACGCTCTGACGTAGGGGCAGCGAACATATTAGTTACCATCGAGCAGCCTAGGGAGAGGTCGTATAAAAGTCGTCATCTAGAATGTTAATTGGACTAGACCTCTGTTGTTTATCTACAATGTATTCAACGTGGATTGTTATCCCGAGCCTGTCGACCGAGACTACTGGAGTTGTGTTATCTATGATGCCATCGTCTTCATTACTTCTGTGACAAAACGCGATTATCTGTCTTGAGTCGTCAGGATTCCGCACTATTTTGGCGCGTCATCGGGGACTTTCCCAGCTAAGAATAGACTGAGGGAAGCCGATGAAGGACTTACGATCTAGAATATTCTCGAAACACCGAAATTCGAGTAACCCGTGATGCTGGGTATCGCTCTAAATTCTCGTGCAGAGAGATCTAGAAACTCTAGGCGGGGAATGACGTTTTCCCGAGAAAGTATCTTTTCTCTAGAAGCACTCGCTTCTCGTGCGCATTGAGTTGGCACGAAGCGGGAATGTGGCTAAAGCAGTCATTCACTTACTGTCGTTGAAACCGAACAGACGCCGGCCTGATTTGAGCCAATTTTGTGGTGCGTCTCTCCTCAACCATGATTCGGCTGACTGTCATTATAAGGAAGCTGAGAAGCCCTTGAAACAGTTCGAAAGCTGACTGGAGGTCTGAGTTCCGATTGCAGGAGTTTGCCTGTTGAGGAACCAGTCAACTATAATGTTGTTGGCAGGAAACCACTTCGTGTGACAGAGCGAAGGGTTCAGGTCTTTACTTATCACGCCAGACTCAACCACATCAGGTACCCAATATTGATTCACCATGAGTGAAGGTTGCCTCAAGACATACAACCACCCTGAAGGTGCCCGTGTGAGAAGTGTTGGTTTGTGATTATTCTGACAAATAGACGACACTCTGTTTTTCCATGAACAGTTCAGCATGTTGAGTAATCATGCTCAACGACAGGGAACGCCGGTCCGTCTAGTGACGGGGGTTCTGCCTAAACGCAGAAGTAACTGATCTTCAGACACTTGAATGGTTCTTTGGACAGCTATAGTGGCAGGTCTTGAGAAGAACTTCACCAGTTAGTGACTTGTGTCCAGATAATCCGGTGGAAGGGACTATGGGATTATAGTCCAACCTGAATTGTTGCTGTGAAATAGATGTCTGATTCTATTAATGTACTGTTGCAGTATCAAGATTATCAACTGTGTTATCCAAGAACTCAGTAACATTTTAGTAGCCATATCTGATTCTACCAGCAGTGTGACTGTATGAGACCATTGAATTGGTCTGTGACACTTTTCCATTCATGTTCCGGTGCTGTGATAAGGGGACCATTAAATTGGTCAATACCATAGCGGTTCTGCAGTAAGACTGTGTGATCAGTGACAGACCATTAGCTTGGTCAGTGATTCGTAAAGTTCATCGAAGTGACGAATACTTGGAGCAATTCCAGGCGGATTGTCTCCCAACTGGTGTTGTTCGAGAAGTGTATTAACAGTGACTCCGTGGGAGTGATAGAGATGCAGTTGGTCCAGTGAAGTGTGGTTCAGCAGTGACTCTAGTGTTGTGGATCCACGCTCTGGAGACAGAGTGGTCTCCAAGGTTCTAGTCATCTCACTGGAAGGAAGCCGGGTGAGTGGCGGACCGACTGGACGGGACATCTGCATCCAATCTACTTCTCAACTCGATGAAGATACCTACATCTCTGAGTCTATCTCTACTCTATCTTCTATTTGTGTAAATAGATTCTTCTATCAGGATGTTCATTTCAGTTCTATATTCTCAAGGGTAGAATAAACTTTATGTAAGTTGACTTGCTCTTTGTATAATGATTGAGTGTGGTCTCGGACGATGCCTCAGTGTTCATTGTTCCACAGGTGTAGGTAGTTAGTGGGGGTCTAGAATCTGGAGGGGCTTGTAGACGTAATTAACTAATATGAGATCAACCACAGAGGAAAACGGTGTATCTGCTCATCCAACCCCTGGGGCTAGAATACACGGGAGTGCCAGAGACACCTAGGGTGTGGTTCACTCTCACTACCCAAGGTGAACTCGTCACACTCCATACAGAGTGGGGGCCCGTCCGGGATTATTCCAAGATCTCTGTGTGTTGTAGACCTCTCACATAGTGATAGGGACTTAGTCTTTATCCTCTACTTCAGTCTACATAAGATTCTACTACTTCTACCTATCTCCTAACTGTCTGACAGACATTTGTGTTGTGGTGATTAGTTAGTACTATTGATTATTGATTCATTGTATTGCTTCACCCACACATACTTGAGTACCCACATATCATAGTCAACATGTCTACCCAAGAGTTAGACTTAGACAAAGTTCAGGAAACTGGACGTAAGTCTGGTCTAGAGGGAGATGCTTTGAAATCCTATGTGCAAGAGGTGGAAAGAAATTTTCGCCAAGAGGAAAGAGAGAGGAGGAGAGCAGAAAGAGAACTGGAAGCCAGTAAAGTGGCTCTTGAGGAAAAGAGGATAGCGGCTGATACTGAGATGAAACGGCTTGAGTTGGAAGCCGCGAAAGAAAAACGTGACCATGAGTATCGAATGAAGCTACTTGAGGCACAAGTGCCTGCTACAGGTGTAAGTGATGGAGCTATGGGAGGAGGTGTACCTCCTGGCTCAGAGTCAACCAGTAGGCGTGACTACCAGGCTATGAAATGGCCTTTACAGCCGTTCGAACCCGAGAAGGAAAGGATAGACCAATACTTAGAAAGTATGAAGCCATGGCTATTGCAATGGGACTAGACAAACAGAAATGGTGTTTAAAACTCTCCCAGGGACTCCGTGCCGAAGGTTATGAGGTGTATGCACGCTTGCCACCGGGTCTACAGAATGATTACCCGGCTCTGAAAGCGGCTCTCTTGAAGAGATTCGAGATCACAGCGCACTCATACCGAAGGAAGTTTCGGACTGCGAAGCGAGAACCTGGTGAACTGTTTTCATCATACAGTGTGAGATTGAACTCATACCTTCTTAAAGTGGATGGCCTTGGCCGGATTTAAAGAGGAGTATGAAAGTTTGCGTGAGTTGATGGTTGTAGATCAGATGCGAATGCAAATGTCTAAACCCTTGCGAAACTTCTTAGGTGAGAATGGGGCTGAGAGATTGGATATAGTCACCAAGTTAGCCGAAAGATACGTTGAAGTCTATGGCGAGACTGGGGATACCAGTCCAACAGATCCGAGATCGAAAGATAAGGATCAAGGTAAGTCAAAGAAGTCAAAGAAGAACAGAGGTTCTGATGAACCCAAGAAACAGGTAAACTCTTTAGAGAAGATCTCTAACGTCAACCAAAGAAAGAATAGCCCACCTAGTTCTCCAAAGAGAAAGAGAAGTTCACGGTGGTGCAAATTCTGTAAGTCGCCTACACATCATACAATCCGGTGTACGAGAGCGCCAAAAGACTTACACTTGGCATGTTTGGCCGACGTTAAGGTGAAACCTCGTAAGAAAGTGACTTGGGCGGACGAGAATCGGGAACCAGAAAAACCTCCAGTGGTTGAGATGATAGAAGTGAATGGGCACCAGGTGGAGTGTCTGTACGACACCGGTCTGCAATTTGAAGCAGTAATTGCCTCCCACCTGGTACGCCCAGAGCAGCTCACCGGCAAGACGGTAGAGATCCAGCCGGCCACCAAGAGTGCAGTGGCTTTGAATATGCCACTGGCCCATGTAGACATTCGGTGTAAGTATGTCACGGGCACCATTCAGGCGGCGGTGCTCCCCGATCCAATCTATCCCCTGATTTTAGGGAATACTTTTGTGTTTTTAGGAGAACCTAAGACACCGATAATCGTGGGAGCTATGCAAACTCGATCCCAGACCGGGGAGGTGGCCCTGGAGGAACGGGTCTCTAACCCGTTGCCAGGGGAAATCAGAGCTGCTCAAAGTGAGGACGTTACATTGCGCCCTTGCTTTAACAAGTTGCCCAATAGTGGAAAACCGCCATCCCGGGGTCAATTCTACATGAAGAACAGGTTGCTATACCGCCGTGCGGGCAAAGAGGACCGCCAGTACGGGCAATTGGTGGTCCCTAAAGCGTATAGAACCCAACTTCTTCACATGGGACACACCATATCCTTCAGTGGACATATGGGTGTCGGGGCGACTCTCCAGCGCATTTCCTGCCACTACTATTGGCCAGGAATGACTGGGGATGTGCGAAGGTATGTCAAGTCATGCCCAGAGTGCCAAAGAGTGGCACCCAAACATTGGACAGCACCGGTGCTTCTTGGGGAGTGTTGTCGTCTTACTATCTAGGTGACTGGTTGGGTTCACACAGGTATTAATAACACAAGCAATCAAACTACTTTGCTGTAATATAGCCTATTTATTGTGGCTATACAGTTAACATCATATCACATTGTTCATTGACATTAAACCATGATACATTTATAATCATGTCACATCCTAGCACACTATCTAGTCTATAATATGAAGATCTACAGAGTCCCTCTCAGGCAGACCCTTGTTGCCTGTCGCGAGTCCAATCGCCCTCTGTCCGTCGACCGCGTGTCGCTATTCGACGGGCGGTAACTCTGCCCGAGTTCCTCGTGGACCCCGCTTGAGGCGGGTCATCTCAATGTCCACGGAACCCTGGACTCGGTGACTCTTGTTCTAGAAAGCTCTGGACGTTTCTTGTCCAGAGCGACTTGGTTATCTTTCTTGGGCTGGAGTTGCAGCCCTCTAATTCTTTCTGGTGATAAGCTTTAGGTGAGAAGTTGACAGGATTCCCTCCCCCCTTCCTGAAATGGTTTGTTATAGGGTAATTAGATTTGTTCTAATTCTGTCATCGACTCACCTAAAGTTGGGGTTTTATAGTTTGGTGGAAAGTAACCTGGCAACTCACATAATGGCATTAGCAACTCATGTATTCTTTCATACACCACTTCTCTGATTTGCTAAGAGAGACCATCCTGTCTCTCGTGTATCTAACAATGCTTATCAGACCGAAGTTACGTGGCGTTTTAATAGTTGCATTAGCAACTCGCCCTTCTCACGCACCCTACTGGTGCCCAGATAATTAATCTCTGGTTACAGAGAGTTAACAGGACCGAAGTCCTGGCTAGTTAAGTACACCTTCAAATCTTGATTCGTGTGTGTATTTCAATATACTTTTACTCTCGTATGTTATCTAATGTTACATGTGTAGTTACGATGTTCTTTTATCCCCTGAAACTACATGTGTCCCTGTTGGCTTGTTAGTGTGTCTGAATAATCAGTTGATACTCCTAATAAAGTGATTGTATTTTAAATTGAACGTGTTGAGTTATGAGGTGTGTGTGTGTGTTAAATGGGTGGTGTATTTCCAAGCGTCACGAGTTGGGATAACCTCAATCATGAGTTATGCACTACATGATCGGCCATTCCAAGTAGTGGTGCTTAGACTATTTCCTACTGCTAACCTAAGTAAATTCACTAAGTATATTAACTAGTTACTAAGTTAAGCTGATTCCTAAACTAAGTTCTATACATGTACTCCCAAATTAGACAAGTCACACAGTTTTACATCAAAGACGCAGACAAATTAAAATAATACGTGTTGCGTACAATTTGTCCGCCAAGTGTATCGTTCTCTTATTTAATACTTCCATACACTGATTCATTCGTCTTTCATACACAATAGTATTTTGTAAAAATATATATTTTTAAGTTAAGGTAGTTATTATTGCCCTTGGAAAACGTGGGCTAGGCGATATTTGCCCTTTAAGAAAATACGTACTTTTTGTGCGATGAACGAAAATTAGGTTACAATTTAACTAGAGATAATTGTATAGGACGGGTTTTCTTGGCCTATGAATGGCACCGCCTGTATTATTAAAGTAGACTATGTACAAGTTACAGGTTAACATTATATATATACATAAGAAATGGAAATATAATACATATTAAACCAATTAACTAATTAAATTAACTCCAACGATGATGTTTGCGTTGCCGTCCCGTTGTTCCTGTGTTTTGCCATAAATGTTAAAGTTCGTATGGCTGTTTCTTACGTGTTGTCGTTCTATAGTGATGTTGTCGTATTTCGGATGTTTGGAATGTTTTGCAGTAACAGCAAGTATGAGTTCATTTCCGTGTCTTGTATGAAATCTTACAGTGTTTATCGTTCGTTCACTGGTTGATCTTATTGGTTGAAGTCAACAATTACTGTTTCTAGCTGGTATAGTACTAGAGCTTAGGCACTTGGTGGTGTAGTGATTAAAGTACCGTGTTAAATAGGTGTAGTAATTAACTAAGCACAAAGTACTTTAGCAGGTGTAGAGGTACACATATGAAACGGTGTAAAACTTGTCACAGGCTTATCACAGTATATAACATGGCTAATGGTCGAATGATAAGAGTCATTCTGCTGGCGCATGTGCCTGCCGTGATAAAATGTCAGCCATCGTATTGTCGGTGCCTTTGATGTGGCGTATTTCGAAATCGAAGTCCTGCAGAAGGAGCCGCCATCTTTGCAACCGGTGGTTCTTGGGCGATCCTTGGTTTAGGACTAACAATGGTGAACTATCGCTCAGGACCACAAAGTGCCTGCCCAAGAGGTACTTGGACAGTTTCAAAATGCAGAATACCAGACTCAAACACTCCCGTTCCACTGTGGCATAGCGTATCTCAGCTTTCTTCAGTTTCCTACTCACGTAGAGAATAGGGTGTCTGACCCCATCGAATTCCTGCATCAAGCACCCTCCTATAGCGATGCCGCTAGCATCTGTGGTTAAAATAAATGGTAATTTTATGTTGGGTAATCGTAAGACTGGAGGATTTGCAAAAATATGTTTCAATTTACACATTGCATCATCTAAGCTGTTACTTTTACAAATTTTCGATGGATGATCTTTTGTTAACATGTCTGAAAAAAACTGTGGTGAGTTCTGCCCAATGTGGGATAAATTTGGCATAATAATTAATAAGGCCCAATAAACTCCTAATCTGCTTCTTTGTGGTAGGTACTTCTAGATTAAGAATTTTGGAGACTATTTTCTCATCCGTGAGTAATTTACCGTGAGAAATTTTATGACCAAGAAAGTCTATTTCTGTATAACCTATTTCAACCTTGGAAGGTTTGATAGTAAGTCCAAAGAGAGAGATTTGGTTGAAGACTTGTTTCAGGGTAAGTAGATGAGAGGTCATGTTAGATGAATGGATGCATATGTCATCTATATAAGAAACTACATTTTCAATTCCATGTAGCAATAATCTTGTAAGTCTTACGAAGGTGGCGGGTGCGTTCTTAAGGCCGAAAGGAAGGTATAGCCACTCGTATAAGCCAAGAGGTGTGGCGAAAGCTGTTATGTGTCTACAAGAAGAGTGTAGTGGGATCTGCCAATATCCTTTCGCTAAATCTGTCTTAGAAAATAAGGATGATTGGGACATGTTTAAGATAAGATCTTCACAGCTGTTCATAGGTTCAGCGTCAGTTGTTGTTCTAGTGTTTAGCACTCTATAGTCAATGCACAAACGAATGGTCTGGTCTTTCTTTTTCACCAGAACGATCGGTGACGAGTATTGAGAGACTGATTTTTGAATGATACCATTCCTCTCTAATTCTAAAATTTCTTTATCTAAATTAGCTCTGTAATGGAGAGGAATAGAGTATGGTCTACATTTGACTGGTCTTAGGTCTGTCAGCACAATTGAATGGATTATTTTATCGGTGCGTCCAGGTTTGTTAGAAAAGATATGTTTGTAGTCGTTCAGGATAGTCCAAATGTCTTGTCGTTGTAGCTGTGTTAACGTGTCAGCGATATGGATGTCATGGATGCTCCCGTCGTTAGTCATGATTGGTAAAGGGATTTCGGTATTGTCTATGTCTGTCTGATTTATCACCGATGCTATTGTTTGTAAATTGTCTTCAATGTCATTGTCGTCGTCGTCGAGGTCAACAGTCGATATGTCGTCAGTTTTGTCGTCGTTGTCGATCTCACAGAACGTCGGTAATGTCCATATGTCTTCGTTGTTTGTCTCGTCGTAAGAGTGCGTCGTTAATGATGCTTCATTTGTCGAAGTGTCATTCTGTCGGGTCATTGTCATTTCGTCTCTGTCATCCGGTTGCGTTGGTTCGTTTGTCTCATTGTCCTGTCTTAGAAAATATGGTTTTAACATATTTATATGGAATATTTTCAGTTTTCCATTTAAAGAGATTTCGTAATCTACTTCCGAAATCCTTCTAATGACCTTAAAAGGTCCTTGCCAAGAGGTCGACAGTAGGTCTCTTTTGTCAGGTAAGAGTAGTAAGATGTCCTGACCTGGATATAGCACAACAGTCTTTGCACCTTTATTGGCGTATTGCCTGTACTTAAAACCTTTCTCCTGTAGTGATGTTCTGGCCATTATACAGGAACGTATGATTTTGTCTCTGGTGTCAGTGACCAAATCATATGTAGAAATGGGAAGGTGGATATCTACAGGTTGTGATATTATGTCTTTATAGATGGTGAGAGGTCCTCTTGGGTTCGCTCCATACATCAATTCGAGGGGAGAGAACCCTGTACTTGACTGTGGGACTTCTCTATAAGCGAACAGCACCGTTGGGAGAAGTATGTCCCAATCGGCTGGATTTTCAGCTGTCACTTTGGCAAGCATGTGCTTCAAGTCTCCATTTAATTTTTCGCAGATACCATTTGCGGCCGGTCGATATGGACTTGTGAAACACTGCTTGATGCCCAGTAACTTTGTTACTGATTGGGTGGCATTTGAGATGAACTGGGTTCCCCTATCAGAAATTATTTTCTCCGGAAAGCCAAAACGGGAGAAAATATTCAGTAATATGTCCGTTACATCCTTAGAGGAGATAGTTCTTAGTGGTAACATTTCGGGCCATCTTGTACATAAATCAACAAGAGTAAAAATATATCTATTGCCCTTATTCGAAATGTGATTTAACGGACCCACAAGATCAACTGCCACGATTTGAAAAGGCCTCGAGGCAGTTGTCGTAGATTGTACTTCTGCTGTAGGGATCTTTCCCTTTTTAACCAGTTTCTGACATACTTCACAAGATTTACAGAAAGTCTTTATATCGTGGCAAAACTTCGGCCAATAAAATTGTGTTAGTACTCTGGCTCTGGTCTTTTCATAACCCATATGACCTCCAAAAGGGGAGTCATGGGCTAATTTTAGGACGTTGTTTCGATGTGCTAATGGTAACACTATTTGTTGTGTCGTGGTCTGTTTTGTAGTGTAATATCTAGTAAGGATGTTGTTTTGTAACCTAAATACCCACGATGCGTTTTTCGTTACCTTAGGCTTTACTCCTACTAATCTAAAATATGGTGTCAGTGTAGGATCATTTTTCTGTTCGTTTCCGAAAATGATGTTAGTGGTGTTCGGCGCTGCTATTTCTAGTGATTCTTGTAGTTGGTCAGTGTTGGTTTTCTGAGTTGTCTGTCGTGTAATGGCGTTTGTGTTTTGTGTGTTTTGCAGCACATCGTCAGGTTTGGTACTTTGTAGCATGGGAGTGACCTCAATTCGAGGTTTTAATTCGGTCGTCTCGTTAAAAGATTCGACCGCCCCTGCGTTGTACACCTCGGTGAATTCTTTTTGAATAACCTCAGTGTTTGTCTCCCTTGGTATTTTGGCAGTTTGAGACAAATTAACATGGTGTTTCTCTCTAGTATCGGTATTTCTGTGGTAAATACCGTGTTTTCGTTCCCAGTTCTTGATTTCCTTGTCCGAACATGGGTGGATGTTGGGTAAATTCCCAAGTATGATATCTGCGATTGGGTCTTCAAGGACAGCGCACAAAAGTTGTCCTGATATATATGGTGTTTGAATTTCGACCATCGCAAGGGGATATCTTTCTATTGTACCTGAAAATGTGCGACAGTTAACGTGTTTGTCTGTGTAGTCTGTGGTGTTGACTAATGTTTTCTTTACCCCACACAGAGTTGCTCCGGAGTCGCGAATTAACGAGCACTTTTTCTTGTTTATGAAACCTGTCAAAAATGTTAACTTCCCTGTGGCTGACAACGCAGCGTTGGCTGTCTCATTTGCAATTGGTATACTGTGGCCGCATGGTAATGATGGATCTAATTGAAACTTTGTACAAGCATTGCATGTCTCATCTACAATGGTGTTAATTATGTTCACCGCATTTCCAAGCTCACTTTCACTGTCCTGCTGATTATTATATTCAATCAGTGATTCAGTCTCATCATCAGAAGACGTTGCTACTAATGCCGCATTAGCTTGCTTCAGTAACTTACGACCTTCACAGTAGCGTGAATAATGTCCCCAGCTTCTGCAAAAGTAACATTTTACAGCTTTTTGGTAAGCGTTACGTTTTGCTTTCTGTTTATCCACCATCATTTTTAGGTGGTGGGGATAGTTCGGAGACTTGTCGCACATCTCGTAAATGTCGTGCGTCAGACTGCAATACTGGCATTTTGCTACTTTCCCACTGTTGGAGCGCGGTTTAAATTTGCCTTGTGTTTGTTTGGAGTACTTAGTATTTATTACTGCAGCTGCTGTGTCATTGTGGGTACTGTTGAGTTGAAATATATCCCTGTTTGCTGTGTAGAATGCATTGCCTTTGGATTCAATTTCTTGGATGGTTTTGCAATCCATCTGTTTTAAAAATTTTGCGAAAGGTGTGGGGATGGTGCTCACTATTTTATCTATGATGATTAGTTCTTTGAGTTTATCGTGGCTATTGTTGGTTTTCGCTGAATTTATCCACTTAGTGCATATATCTTGTACTGAACTAACGTAGTCTATGAATGTTTGGTTAGGTTTGGGTGCTAATTTTGCAAACTGTTGTTGGTACCCTGCTGTGTCTAAAGCGAAATGTTGGAGTATGCGTTGTTTAAGATAATCGTAGTCCTTGCGCATCTCCTGTGGTACTGTTTCTATTACTTTCAGTGGCTCTAGAGCCAGATTTCTCATGAGAATATATGCCCAGTCTGTCTTACTAATTTTGTGGTAGGCCATGAGACATTCGAAATTTTCTAAATAGGCGGAGATGGAGTCACCTGAACAGAAAGCTTTTATGAGGCCTTTATATTTACTATATTTCTGTTCCTCTTCTTTATTTCTTAATTTGTTTATTGATATCTCTGTGTTGGACTCTATTTCCATCTGTTTCAATTTCAACTGTGTATCAGCGTTTAACTGGGCTAGCTTGGCTGCTGCGTCGACCTCCATTTGCAATTTCTTCTCCGCTGCTTCTCTTTGCAATTTCTTTTCCTCTGCATCTTGTTGCAACTTTCTTTCTTCGGTCTCTCTTTGTAATTTTCTTTCCTCTGCATCTTGTTGCAATTTTCTTTCTTCTCTTTCTATTGCTCTTTCTTCACGGGCAATATTTTCTGCGTGTGTTTTCTGTGCCCATTCTGATAGTTTGTCTTCTTTATAGCCTAATTTTATTCCCTGCTCAATGCATTGATCTAAGGTTGACATTTTGGATTTTATTTATTTATGATGTTTGTAAAGTTAAATCCCTTAGATAAATTTGGTATGGGTTCCAAAAAAAAAATGGTTAATTCCCTTGAATATTAATGTGTTACGCACAATGTAGGTTTATATTGGTGGCACAATTATGAATATACACATCAATCAATATTCAACAAAATGATACATGATGGAAGATGGTAAGTAATAGCTTAGATCTGCAATGAATATGAAACGAAACTTAGCTCTGATCCTTCGGAATGATGTTGCTCTGCACTTTCGTTACTGCTGGAACCGTTACAATGCGTAGTATGCGGTCTTCTCTATCATACACTTTTGGATGGAACACTCACACGGGTTTCTGCACTCACACGGTACGCTCTGCGGCACAATCTGCTCGTAGAGTACGAAACATTAGTCACGGTCAAAAAAAAACAAACAAAAATGTCATAGTTATATCAAACAGTAACTATTGGATACCAAAAAGCGGTATACTGTGGTCTGGACTCTGCTTTTTGCTGCTGAGGGACTCTGCCTATTTTGATAATATTATTTTAATTACTAGATAGCTGCTAAATATGTTGAGCTTTTTAAGGTTAACAAATTTACCTGACCTTTTCAAGAAAAAATCAATATGATATGACTAAATGATTTTACATGGCATTTTCCCGTTGTTTAATAACCATATAATGCTCAAAACCGGTACTAGCCCCCAAAAATACCTGTTGTCGTCTTACTATCTAGGTGACTGGTTGGGTTCACACAGGTATTAATAACACAAGCAATCAAACTACTTTGCTGTAATATAGCCTATTTATTGTGGCTATACAGTTAACATCATATCACATTGTTCATTGACATTAAACCATTATACATTTATAATCATGTCACATCCTAGCACACTATCTAGTCTATAATATGAAGATCTACAGAGTCCCTCTCAGGCAGACCCTTGTTGCCTGTCGCGAGTCCAATCGCCCTCTGTCCGTCGACCGCGTGTCGCTATTCGACGGGCGGTAACTCTGCCCGAGTTCCTCGTGGACCCCGCTTGAGGCGGGTCATCTCAATGTCCACGGAACCCTGGACTCGGTGACTCTTGTTCTAGAAAGCTCTGGACGTTTCTTGTCCAGAGCGACTTGGTTATCTTTCTTGGGCTGGAGTTGCAGCCCTCTAATTCTTTCTGGTGATAAGCTTTAGGTGAGAAGTTGACAGGGAGATGCCCATTATGAAGACTCCGTTTGAACGAGTCGCCGTCGACATATTGGGACCTCTTCCTCGGACGAGGAAGAGGAATATGTATATACTTACGATGGTAGACTGCTGTTCCATGTGGGCCGAAGCCATACCCTTGGCCACCATTGACTCGAAAAGGGTGGCCAACGCACTTATGGAAGCCTTCACGCGGTTGGGATTCCCAAATCAGGTCCTCACGGACAACGGGTCCCAGTTTTGTGGGAAATTGATGGAAGAGGTCTTCCGAATATTTCAGACCAACCACATCCATACCAGCCCGTACCACCCTCAATCCAATGGGCTAGTCGAGAGGTTCAATGGAACCCTCATGACGATGCTCAGGAAGCTGGCCCAAGATAAGCCTGAGAGATGGGATGAGTTCATTCCAGCAGCTCTCTTTGCTTATCGAGAGGTTCCCCATGGGTCCACCGGGCTGCCACCCGCGACTTTGTTGTTTGGGCGGCCGATCAAGGGACCCCTGGAAGCCTTATTGAGGTGTTGGACCGAGGATCACACTCCCGAGGAGGTGGTGTCCTCGTACAAGTATGTCGAAGAGTTGAAAGACAAACTCAAGACCGGCTGGAAATTAGCCGCGACGAATTTACGGAAGGCTCGGAAGAGACACGCCGCCTATTATAATAGGCGCACCAAAGAGCGGTCTCTCCAGGTGGGGGATAAGGTGTTACTGTTGCTCCCCATGGGAGGTAACAAGCTGGAAATCGGATGGCAAGGACCTTTCCCAGTGGAACGGGTGATTTCCCGGACTAACTATGGGATTAGGATCCGGGGAAAATCTAAGATTTTTCACATCAATCTCCTCAAGAAATACGAGGAGAGATCCGAGGAAGACTCCTCCCACCTCATGGCGATGGCCGTCGCCATGGAAACAGAGATAGGACCGGACGCTGATACGGAATACCCTTTAAATCCCCGGGAAACCTATCGGGATGTGAAGGTAAATCCCGATCTGTCGTTAGCGGATCGAGAGAAATTCAGCTGTCTGTTAGAGTCCCACAGTGATGTACTCACTGATAAACCAGGTCGGACGGGGCTGATCGAGTTCGACATGACCTTAACGAGTCCAGACCCCGTCCGGCAACGGGTCTACCCGGTGCCTTTCTCGAAGGAGAAAGCCCTGGAGGCCGAGATCCAGAAGCTTCTGGAAGATGAGATCATTTCGCCCTCGACATCCCCGTATAATGCGGGGGTGGTCTTATTGCGAAAACCCAGCGGGGAACACCGACTGTGTATCGATTACAGGCTTTTGAACAGCCATACCCACTTTCAGGTAGAGCCCCTACCGAATCCAACCCAGCTGTTTTCCCGGCTGCACCAGGCAAAATATTTCTCAAAGATTGATTTGAGTCGGGGTTATTATCAAATCCCAGTGAAGCCGGAGATCCGGCCCCTCCTAGCATTCAGTACCCATAGCGGTCATTATGAGTTCAACGTAATGCCGTTTGGGCTGAATAACGCTCCGAGTGTGTTCACGCGCATGATGCGGATGCTATTAGATCCCCTTCGGGATCCCGCGATCGTTTCCTTCATGGATGACATCCTCATTGCTTCGGTCAGTTTGGACGATCATATAGCTTCCTTAGACCGCATTTTCCGGAGACTGAGAGACGTGGGGCTCACCGCCCGGCCCACCAAGTGTATGCTGGGGTATGGGACCCTAGAATTTCTAGGACACACTATAACTCCCGGCCAGATGGTCCCTGAAGCCAAAAACATTGAGAAAGTGCAGCTGGCTCCCCGGCCACAGACGAAAAAGGATGTGAGATCCTTTGTGTCGTTATGCGGTTTCTATCAGAAATTCATTCCGCGGTTCAATATGGTAGCGGCACCATTGACCGACGCTCTGAAAAAGGGGGAGCCCGAAAAACTAGTATGGACTCCAGCATGTGAGGAGGCGTATGGTAAATTGAAACAAGCATTAACCGCGAAACCGGTACTGCAATTACCTAACCTGGAAAAACCCTTCGTGCTGCGAACGGATGCTAGCAACATTGGAATCGGAGCAGCTCTACTACAGGAGGGGCGAGAAGATCAGTCTATCTTATGCCCCGTGGCCTATGCCAGTCGGAAGTTGTTACCCGCTGAACGGAATTACTCAACCGTGGAACGAGAATGCCTTTCTCTGGTCTGGGCAGTTCAGAAATTCCAACCATATCTATATGGGGTACAGTTTACTGTACAATCTGATCACCAGCCACTTACGTTTCTGGCGTCATCCCAGAAACTTAATCCACGGTTGTTGAGATGGTCCTTGCTTTTGCAACCCTACCAATTCAGGATAGAATATATCCCAGGGAAAGAAAATGTCGGAGCCGACTTTCTCTCCCGCCATCCGGTCTCGAAGAAAGAAGAACGAACGACATAGACAGCTTCTGCGTAGAAGTGGAACGACGGGGTCGATCCTCTTAAAGTGGGGGCCTATGTGACAAAACGCGATTATCTGTCTTGAGTCGTCAGGATTCCGCACTATTTTGGCGCGTCATCGGGGACTTTCCCAGCTAAGAATAGACTGAGGGAAGCCGATGAAGGACTTACGATCTAGAATATTCTCGAAACACCGAAATTCGAGTAACCCGTGATGCTGGGTATCGCTCTAAATTCTCGTGCAGAGAGATCTAGAAACTC